>CM038711.1:16446193-16761193 GCA_021613375.1 Megaleporinus macrocephalus
CTTATGTCTTTGGTGGGTTGCTTAAAGACAATTAAAGACTTTAGCTAATACCGGTGTGATCTCTTCTGCAAAGCATTTATAAAACTCACCTGGAAATCCATCTGTGCCAGGAGATTTTTTAGGGTTTTATTGTATCCGATATTTCCTGTAATGAAATTGGTCATATCATTTCAGCTCCCACTTCTATAGATTATGATGGCAAATGTATTTTTTTAAGGAATGCCTGTGTTTTTTTTCTATGTGATTATCTTCTGAGATTGTATGATTTTTTGATAATATTCTGAATAATATTATGTAAAGGCTTCTGCTGTATCAGTTGGTTTTACCATAATTTGTTTGGAATTAAGGTATCTAATTTTTTTAGATTATTTTGTGCTTTTTTTTTTTTTAGATTAGTCTCAGCCTTTTGACTTGCCCAGTTGCCCAACTCATAGTATCTTTTGCTTGTAATTCCTGAACCCCTTTGGCTTCATAGCAGTTCATTTGATTTATGCCTGATTTTTTTCAATTCAAGAAATATCCAAATCTGGTATTATTTTATGCTCTAGCTCCAACACTTTAGTTTTACTCTTTAACTCTCTTTGTTATTTTAATCAGGCTTTCTTTCCAGCCCAGTTGGTATTTCAATTATTTCCTATAACTGCTTTTCATCCCTCCCATAAAATTGATGTTGATACTTCACCATTGTCCTTCTAATTCAAAATATTCCCTAAAACTTTGTTTTATTTCCTTAACCACACTCTTATCTGATAGGATGGATACATTGAGTCTCCAATATTTATAAAACGAATCTTTGCCTATCTTTACTGTTGATAAAACAGGAATACTTTTAATATTACAAATGAATAGTTTATGTTGATGTTGCTGAGAGACACAGAAGAAATATATGCTAGAATAACTATCATGTGGGTTTGAGCAAAAGGTAAAATCCATTCCTTTAGGGTTGTTATTTCTCCATGGATCTATGAGACCTAATTTTTTATTCAGGTTATTTAATACTTTAGATTTTTTTGTAGATGAACACTGTTCTGGTGGTAACCTTTCTAACGTACTGTACTGTACCACATTAAAGTCCTCCCAATGATCATTCCTTTTCCATTACTTTTAATCAGATATATTTTAAACAAAAGTGTCTTTTTCCCTTATTTGGGTAATACACATTTAGTGTAATCTCACCTATGGAGCCAACTACCATTACATTACATCTTCCCATATGATCTTTTATCACTTTCTCTACAGAGAATGATAAAGATTTATTAATTAATATAGCTACACCTATTTTTTGCCATAAAAAGCATTACATTCTGACTGGCCCAGTTTTTTGCTTTTTTGGTTTATGTTATTGTTGCAGTTGTTGTTGTTAGTATAATTAGTGTTGTTATTATTATTAGTAGTAGTTGTATTATCAGGGAGGCCACTGTGGTTGTTCTAATGGCTGCAAATGGTCCATCCATAATGCCCACAATGAACCAATAGGGCCAATGCTGTATTGATGAAAAAATCTCCAGTGGCCTAATGTGGGCTGCCACATTTTGGCCAATGACCCCTTGGCCCAATGTGGGATGCCCACAGTGGGCCAGTGCCATGCAGCCAATGTCCAATGCCATGAGTGCAACATTGTACAAATCCACCAGTGTGGGATGTTCACAAAGCCTGATATATTTGCTCACACTGGGCCCCCGGCTGGTCCAGTGGGCATGTTTGCTAGGTCTCTATTTTAGCAAAGTTAGATGGCTTCCTTTTTTATTATTATTCTCTCTTGGTGTGCTGTGTGTGTGAATTCTATTTCATAAATCAATCTTCATAAATGCCATAGGTCCTTGGGATAACTTGTGAGCCATCCTCTTCTATGTTTAGAAATGACTAGTGGTGTTTGTAGGGTAGTGAGAAAATTTTGCATTCTTTTGAACCAATAAAGCTAAGACATATAGCAATACACTAGAGGATATTGCATACATGTCATGCCGGACTCACCAGCCGCACTCTAAAATTCTGAATATTCATATTCTCTACAGTCATACTCCCGAGCCCAACTAACTTTCTCTCTTTACTCTTCCTGAGGTAATGACTGTCCTCCTGTCTGTTGAACGCTGTTGAAGGACTGATCATCAGGGCCTCCACCCCACTCATCACCAGCCAGCTCACCTGTCCATCTGTGTCAACTGCTACACCCTCAGTTACATCACTGAGATAGGATGGGACTGTTTCAGCTCACAGCCACTTTACAAAAAGACTCAGTCATAGACTGCCTCAGCCAGAGACTGCCTCAGTCATACACTGCCTCTATCTGTGCAGCTTCTAAAGCTTTGCTATCCAGATTTCAAACAGAGGCTCTTTTCTTTGGTATTTAGTTTAAACTGTAAATACTGTTTGACCAGAGAAGGATGGGTCTCCCCTTGTGAGTCTGGTTCCTCCCAAGGTTTCTTCCTCCAGTTGAGGGAGTTTTTCCTTGCCACTGTTGCCTCTGGCTTGGTCACTGGGGGATATATGTTGTAACAGTCTGTTTTCAAAACTCTGTAAAGCTGCTTTAAGACAACATTGTTGTAAAAAGTGCTATACAAATAAACTTGACTTGACTATTAAATGCTATTTCTTTAAGTATTACTTTTTTCATATTTTTTATTTAAAAATATTTGAATGTTCTGTCTTTAATTGCAGCGCACTGTGAGTCCTCGTTGATTTGGTTTGTCTGCAGGTCGTAGTGAGTGGGTGAACTATACCGAGCACGACCGTTCCTGTGTCGCACGAGGTCGCTATTGCGCCACGTTCCCTGAAGTCGCTCCAGCAGGAACTGACGTTGTATCGACGACTGCATGAGAAAACATTCCAGCTGTAGGAAAAATGTCTAACCTGAAAGATCGGATAGTTTGAAGGTGGGAATTGTTTATAAATTCACTATTACAGTTGTCATGCGAAACTAAAGAGTTCATGGCATCTTTGCTTGGTAATTCGTCATACGTTTTTATGGCTTTTTTCGAGTTAATCGTCGCTTTTTTGAAGTGTTTTGAAGTGTGTTATTTAGTCGGCAAGCTGAGGTGCCGCGTTTTCCAAACGTTGCAAAAATATATATATAAAGTTTGTGTAGAACTTATCTCCTGGTGACGCACAGTTTAACTCCGACCGTCGTCACCTCAGGCTACATGCATCAATAATCAAAAAGCGAGACATATTATTAGCTGGTTATGTTGTTATGAATTGGTTTACGTTATTCTAAATTTCCGTGTCTGGCTTTGATAAGCAATTTTAGCCGCTTAGGTTTAGTTAGCTAGCAAGCTAGCTTGACTGAATTAGTTTCACACAAAACTTTTTTGTTCCTGCAAGCTAAAGGTTTTTAATGCTTTTTTTAACCCGGATGTTTTTAATCGTATGTGCTGGAATACATATGGGCTATGAACGATTTTGTTTTAAGTGGTCGAGACTATTCGGTGGTTGCTTAGTGCAGGTGACCGTCCAATGGCCAATTTGTCAGGAGTGATGAATCTAACAGAAAAGTTACTTATACTACAGACAGTGGGGGAAATGACGTACTAAGGCTAAATGTTAGCTACTAATCAACATTTCAACAGCGAATGTTTTTAGCAATACCACCGAGATATATGTGGGTGACAACGAAGTCGGGCCTGCTTCTCGCTGCCTGACAGTTACATATCTTTTTAAAACCTAAAAAACAAAACTGTATACCTTATCGTAACCAAAACCAACAAAAATATTATTTTTTATTATATTTAGCGTTATGGTGAACACATTCAGATTTATTTAGCATTTAGTAGGGGAAAACAACCTTTACGCTTCTATCCGCGTGGAAAAGCGCTGATTTAAGTATTTAAACTCTAGAGGAGCAGGTTTCTGACACTTGAGTGTCAGACTGCCTGAGTGTTTTGGGACATATCCAGGTCTGTGTGTCTGCTCAGTAGTGGAGTCTCTAGTTACGGATGCCTTTAGCCGATATTTTTTATCGTACAACAGTTGGGACTACATTACTTACATTTATTCAAGAAATAGCATGTATTTTAAGTTTATTAGCTATATCTAATTATCTGTCAGACACCCATCATTTTTAATGCAGTTGTATGCTAATGCTACTATGATTCTAAAATCATCTGCATCGTTATGCATCATCTTGCATTAATCCCTGGTCTGAATTTGGGTTTTGCGTTCACTTTGTGCTGAAGAGCATCTTTGGATCGATGTGATGACAGGTTGTAGCAAAATTACGGTATGGTTTAACGCTGTCGTGATAAATTGTCAGTCTTTTTTTGAGCATATCTTTGATACTGTTATACTGTTTGATACATTATCAAACTGCATGTTTCATTACTAAGCACATTATTGGTCCTGTTTAATAGGGCTTAATTTTGCAAAGTGTGTATAACGTTGAAGAAAAAATGTTTTTTGTAGCTAAAAGTAAGTATTGTGACAATGTGAATTGAACATTTCTTGTCATGAAATTATGAAAGTCATAACTCTGCACTCTTGTCATTGATAATACCCTAGTCAGCCCAGTCAGAAACCTTGGTGTCCTGTTTGACTGATGTCTCACCTTTATTGCATATACTTATTTATAATCTCTGACTAAGTCTGCATTTTCCCATTTTTGCAGTATTGCTAAGCTTTACCCACTACTTATCTTGAAACAGGGATATATAATTAGAATTCAGTACGGTCCAGATAGAGGAAATTTTCTCAGGCCCAGGTCCGGGCCCTCATAATTTCTAACTTGTGTTATGATTCAGTGCCATATTCTGTATAGTAGAGTAGCCTAATATCAGTATTTTATCCTCAGCAACTGAAAGACAAAACAAATTACAAATACCATTCAGTATATTTCAATAATATTTATTGTTTTAAATGCTGAAATGAATGAATTATTTTTTTTCTCACTATAAGTTAACACCAGGGCTTCATTAAAATACTATTGAAAAAAAGTATCTCAACAGTATCTCCCTCTTGTATTCCTCTCTCACACTTTCTCTTGTTTAGTGAGAGAAGTGAACTTTTGGTTGTCCAGCTAGGACTTTAAATCTGGGCTGAAATTTCTCACATTCTCACACATTCTGTGTGGAGTGTGCATGTTCTCCCCATGCTTGAGTGGGTATCCTCTGGGTACTCCTTTTTCCTCCCACAGTCCAAACACATGCATGTTTGGTTGATTAATCACTCTTAATTGCTCATAGGTGTCAGTGTGTGTTGGCTATGCGATGGACTGGCGACTTGTCTGTGGTGTACCCCGCCTTTGCCCGATGACGCTGGGATTGGCTCCAGCCCCACCCTGTGAGATATATGTGGCTGCTTTCAATCAAGTCGTTTTTGTCGCCGATCTTTCCAATTTCAGAGCATGCCGTCTGAACGAGCCTTTCTCTCTGACCCGCTTTACTCTCCGACTGCAGATTCTCGCTTCGTACCTCGCCTGTGTCCTGCCGCAAATCCTATTGGCTGAGGAGTGCCTTTGATGATCTTACAGTGCACGCGATTAGTCTTTACTGTCCTGCAAAGCCCATATATCGTAAAGACAAGAAAAGCTGCGCCGCTGTTTAAATTAAATCGTCCTCAATCGTTTTGGGTCTGCATTGGACAACGTCTGGGTATGGACCTGGACTGCGGCCCGCCTATTAGTGGCCTCTGTCTTGAAAGATGCTGAGTTTCTGGTGCATGTTTTCATTGCATTTGGATTAGATTATTGCAATTCTCTTTTCTATGGTTTACCATGGTTTACCATCTAAAACTCCATCCCTTCAGTACATTCAAAACTCCACTGCTTGTGTCCCCCCCATCCTTGATTAGCTACACTGAGTACCCACTCTAAAATAAGACTGTTGCCAAAAAATTCTCACCTTTTGGTATGAAGGTTGTAACATGGTCAGCGTCATAAATGTGTTTATGCATGTATATCAGCTAGCGTCACAGTTGCAGCAGGGAACGCAGAGAAGGCCAGACTGTCCTGTCCCGTGCAGCTTCCTTCAGCTCATTCTGGGGGATCTGGAGCCATAGAGCAAGTTTTCTAGAATCTCCTTGAAGACAAGTGAAAGGCTTTTTCCCACTTATCTCTTATTTTGGATTTTGCTTCTGTCTGTTTTGTGGCTGTTTTCAAGCCAACCAGTCCACAGGTTAAAACCAGTGGGTTCTTGTGTTGCTGCCCTGACAAGCACCAACAAGCTTTTGATCCCAATTTTTTACAACGTAAGTTTTAAAAAGGGTCCATTAGTAGAAATGTTCTCCTGGAGGGGTGAGTTCAGATCACCTGAGTGTGTTTTTAAGCAGTGCTGGAGTGGGTAATTGGGAGAGTAGTGGACCTGTAGTTTTTTGGGCTTTATACTGCAAGCTAATTATGTGCAATTAATCATATAAGTACAAAAGCAATAATAAGCAAGTTATAAGTGCTACATCCAAGCAGGGCCAGCATATCCATATAGATGAGTTGCGTTCGTGTATGGCCAGCGAAATTATTTTGTACCAAATTATTCTGTCACCTAAGAGAAAATTTGGTTACAGAGTACAGTATTTTCCAAGCTCTCTGTGATTGGCTAAAACTGCCTCTTTTCCTGACACCAACCATAGCAACTGGAATTAGGCATGCACACTCAACAGTTCAAAGCTAGTTGTTAGTTTGGAAGGAAAAAATATTGAATGTCTGATATCTCAAGAGTTGAATTTTGTCTGTTTTATAAAACAAAGACACAAGGAGAAGTGTATGATGTGGATTAAACAATGTGGAACACCTCATTTTCTATTAAACCTGGTGAAAATACGGGGCATGGTTGGTAGCTAAAATCTTTTTGGATTAGTTATTACATGTATCAAATGAAAAGGTTCAGTTTACAAGAAGGAAGGAAGATGCATATAATTGAGAGCTTCTTATTCTCATTTTCTGATCCACCTTAAATAATGTAGTAGCCTTATCCGGCACATGCAATTACTGCGCTTTTTAAGGTGCAACTTAAATTTGAGTAAGAGGCTAACATTAGCCTTGGTAGAGCCCATCAAACTTTAAGAACAGTATGTATTCTTAAAGTATGTCATTTTCTACCTGGATCTTGTTTTCATTTTCATGGAGCAAGCTTTTTCTGTCTTATTCTTTTTTTTTTTAAGTGGAGCCACATTATCTAAAGCAGATTGAAAGTGTGCTCTAAGCATTTAATTAGAATAGGACAGCAGATAGAAGTTAATAGATCTAGGAGATTTTAGATGCAGCTACTAGGTATAGCTGTGTTATATGCTGAACGCAATTACTTACGTTAAGAAAAATAATAATTTAAAAAAAAGTTCATGCTTCCCGTCTTTCCCCACCACCTCTTCCCCAGCCTCTCGCCCAGCCTCTCTCCCCCTGCCCTCATGCTTGTGAGTCTTGTTGTCATAGTGTGCAACAGCTTTTTGCTTGTGACTAGCTGGTATTGTGCTTAGTTTCTTATGGAACCAATGAAACGCCTTGCTTGTTTTTTGTTGGAATTTTTATTTTTTTCTTTCTTTTTATTGGCAGGCATCAACTTCTGTTAGAGCCCACCTGTCCTCTGGAAGTGTCCCCCTTTGTACATGGAAAGGCACAGTCAACAACATGGCCCAGATTCCCGGTAGCAATGGGTATAAGCTGGACAGGCCAGCCTCTCCATTGGGGGCTCGGCCCAAGGCAGTGGTGGGTAAAGAAGAGGCGTTGCGCATGGAGGTAGAGGCTTTGGCTAAACTACAACATGAAAAGAGACAGAACCTCCCTGCCCCTGCTTTGTACACTAAAGCGCTTTCTAAAGCAGGATCATCCACAACCTCCAACATCCGGCCAGAGAAAGATCTCATTGTCTTCCCTGAATCAGAGGCCAAGAAAAGGGAAGAGAAGGATGCTTTTGCAGACATTGACGTTGATAAGTTGACCAATGAGGAACTGGAGAAACTGCTTCTGGATGACAACTTTGGTGTGAGTAAAATGACCAGGCCCTCATCTCTGCTTGGCTGCAATCTCAGTGCATCATACCCAGGGAGCCAAGTGTTCAGCCCATCTTCATTTCATTGGACACCCACGCTTACCACTCCATCAAACTCTTTGTCCACACTAGCACACCCACAGAGTAGTGTCTTTGCTTCAATACCTTTTCCCAAACCTCCTTGCTCTTTTCGGAATGGATTTACCCCCGCCATGCCACCTTTGATCCGCTTCCCTGCCCAGCAGGCCCCATTCCTCTCTTTTCCACCCATCCAACCTCCTGGTCCTCTGGTCTTCCAGCAGCCTGCAGTCACACCAGAAATGGCTCAGCTCTTTGACAAGATTGCCAGCACATCTGAATACTTAAGGAATGGCAAATCTTCAAGCATAGATGCAGACTCTATCAGTATCAAGTCCCTGGAGCCTGTTCCCCAGCCCCCTGAGCCTCCAAGCATTAGCCGCTTTGATTGGCTGGATCTGGATCCTCTCACCAAACGTCGGGTAGAGGTTGAAGAGACACGAAATGGACATGGTGAGGCTTTAAAGAAGGAGTCTACACCTGCAGGGGATCCCTGGGATGCAGTACTGCGAGATGAGACTGAAGTCACTGGCAGCAGCAGTCCTCTAATGCAAGTTAACCACCCTGTGACATCTCAGCAAAGGAGAGCGTCTATAGGCACGACGGTCACTAGGAGCTGCTCACCTAATGTGTCCACTACCTCCTGTCACCGAAACCAGGATAAACAGGTAGGAAAACCTTTTTTTGCTGGGCCAAATCTATAATCTAACTGTGGACTATAGTATATCCACCTTCCTATAGCCTTCTTTTTATTGATTATAATGTTAAGATTAAATACATGTATGAAATTTTACACAAAACAAACCAGTGGCAGATTTACTTTAATTTTTTAAATGTTTTTTCCAAAAGGAAACACAGTTTGTCTAATATTGAGAGGGGGGGAAAACTTGACAAGCTTGAAGCTAGAAAAATAGTCAATAGTAGAAAGACTGTAGTAATGTTAAGCTTCATGTCTGCATCAAGGTCCTTAGTAGCTGTATACACCAATCCTCTTTTTACAGATAGTTATGGAGAGTTGGCGGAACACACAAAAACATTTTCCAAAAAGTTTCAAATGTCTATTTTCTTGAAATTTTTCAGATGGAACATAAAAAAAAGAGTTCTTTCACCCATATTGACAGGCTTACTGTTTTTCCATTTCTGGATTATATATTTGTTTGCAGCAATTAAAGCTAGTTGAATAATCCTATTGTTAGCTTGGGTAATTTCCCCATTTGCTGAGAGCGAAGACTCCTCCCCTATCAAGGTCAGCTTAGGACATAAGGGGAATTTGACACCCATTATGATTTCGATAAACCTCTATAACTCCTTCCAAAATCCTTCAATGTGAGAGCAAGACCAAAACATGCTAAGGAGAGAACCTAGTTCTGTTTTGCGTCTTGGGTTTAGTGTATCTACAGTGTATCATGCTGAGCCTCTTAGGGGTGTAGTATGTTCTATAAAATAAATTAAACTGGAGGAGCTTGTGTCTAATGTTGAAATATGTCCGGTCTGTTTACAAATATGCTTTCATTCTTCTGCCTCAAAGGTAAGATTTAAATATTGCTCCTATTTTATCTTAATTTCAAGTGCTTGTGTTGGTTAGTTCCCACAGTGTTTTATACATGGAAGAAACAAAGCCCTTTGTGGTATGTCATTCTAGCAGTTTGGCAATTAAATCAGCAGTTGTTAAAGTCTCTAATTGTCCTCCTTGTTGCACTTTAATCTAAATTCTGACTTGTAGATATTAAAAAAAACTGTTTATCGTGCAGCTGAAATGCTTGTTTTATTTGATCGAATGTCATTAAAATGCTGTCTTGGTATAACTGGACAAATGTATGTATTCCTCTGTTAAACCATAAATGAGTGGTACTGTCTCTTAATGGTTCCGGTAAGCCCGGGTTGTTGTGAAGTGGTGTGGCTGGATAAACTGGTTTCTGGTTTCTTGTTTTTTTTTATCGATTTCCATCCATAAATGACAATTATAGATAATATGGGGGTTGCTAGTGGCAGATATGAGAGTGTGATATTGAGGAATGTAGGGTAACTAGATAGAGATGTATTTGAAAAACAAAGATAGAGAGAGAGAGGTATAAGAATTTAGGAAGAATATTCATCTTTATACAATTTCGATGTTCAATTAGCGAAATGGGCAAACGTTTTCATCTTTCCAGCTCCTGTCTTTTAAAAAAGTGGGGTGTAATTAAGGTCAAAAGTGCGGTTTACTTTGTTAATTATGTGTATACCCAGATAAGTGAGGACCTGGTGATTCTCGGAGAAGAGAATATTTATATGAGATATCTTTTCCACTACTGAATTAAGAGGCATGATGACACTTTTGGTTTTGTTAACTTTATAATCTGAGATAACCCCAAATTTATCTAGCAGTTCCAATAAGCTCCAAACTGATTTTTGGGGTTTAATGATATACAACATGATATCATTTGCAAATAGTGAAATGGCATGTGTCTTGTCACTGATATTTGCTCCATGTATTGTTGAGACTTCCTAATGGCAATAGCTAAGGGCTCAATTGCAAGTGAGAACAAAGGAGGCAGGAGACAAAGAACAGCCTTGCCTCGTACCCTGTGTTAGAGGAAAATTGGGGAAATATCATAATTAGTTTCAACACAGGCAGTGGGGTGTTGATATAAAATTTTATTGATTTTGAGAAATTCATTTTTCTTATTATTGAGCTATGGTAGTTCCACTCAACACGGTCAAATGCTTCTTCAGCATCTAAGGAAACTGCAAGAACCCTACCTTAACTCAGTAATAAGAAAAATTAATTTCTCAAAATCATTAAAATTTTATATCAACACCCCACTGCCTGTGTTGAAACTAATTATGATATTATCAGAGGGCTTGGGCTGGAGTTCCACATGGCTAGGTGTTTGTGCGTGAACGGTGCCCCCCAAAAACTGGTTGGAAGGAACACCAGTTGGGAACTTTGAATAGCATGGTCAGGGACTCCTTGGTGAGGAGCAGATAATGTTGTGCCGATCCTAAAGGAGTAGACAGAGGACGGAGTTGGATTGTGACCGCTGGGTGAAGGATGTTACTAAAATGGAGGTGAAAACCAAATGCGAGTGGTGACTGATCTGCCTTTGTTATGAGAGTGGGTCATTTGGGAGAAGCGGATGTGGTATGGCGGTTTGAATATGGTGTAAGATTGGTGCGGACTGAGATGATTTGAAGAGAAGAATCAGGTGGTCCTGCCACGCTGGTCGGATTAACAGAGTTTATGGAATAATGGATGGTGATGTCAAGGATTTGGAGGTTGGACAGAAAGAAGTTGAGTCAAGAATAATGTGGAGGAACTCTGGCTTGTAGCGGGACCGAGGATTTTCTCCCTGAGGGAGGAGTGCACTGGCAACGGAAGCTGAATTAAGCAGCGTGATGCTACGAGCTGGTGGTAGGTAGGGTTATTGAGTAATCGAGAATGGAGAAGGTGGATGATGTAGGGAAGGCTGTGAAATGATGAGTGGAAACCAGGAAGAATTTGGGTGAGAGAATCAGCTTGCGAATACAGAAGGGGGGGACGCAACGGGGGCGGGTGGTGACGGGTGGTGATCCTCAACTGGCTGAAACGCCGACCTGAAGGAAGATACTGTAACAGGTGATGTCCATGGTGTGACGGATCACGGACAATGTTCTCTGCCCGCTTCCTGGTTCTGGCCGTGTGCAGGTCCGGTAGGGAGGGAAACTTCACACCGATGGTTCTCTCAGACCTGATGATGTGCTGCAGTCTGTGGGTGTCGTGTTTGGTGGCTGAGCTTGGTAGAGCTTGTGGAGGGCTTGGTACGCTGGTACGACACACTGTTCCAGTGATTTTAATGTAAAAATCAAATAGTAGTTTTGTACGTTTTAAGACATTAAGCCATTGACATTCCATAATAAAATATATTCTATATATTGAGGGCATCCCTACCATCTGTTTCATTACCAAAAGTGTATTGGAACCTATTAATACAACTACTAGTTGAGAAATAACAAGGAAATGAGCAAATAGACTTCGCTACATATTAGCAGTGCTTTCCAATAGCTATAAGTGAGAGTAAAACCAAACCTTTATATAGAACAAAACCATAATAAAGTATAACTGAATAAAGAAAAAAAATCTTCCCCTTCCAAACCCTGGGTCTACCTTTCCCCAAACAAACTGTAGACCCAGTAAACTCCCCCGTTATACACGTAGTTAGGGCTGGGCAATATAGGGGGAAAAGAAACATAACACGATAATTTTTTTCACATCATTCAATATCAATACATATCACAATATAAATCAAAGCAAGTGAGAAGTGAAGATATCAAAATGTTGTTAAATTGTATTTATTGTCTATCTGAAGATAAATTTTATATAAACCCCAAATAAATAAAAGTTGATTGTGAAATTATGTTGTTTAACATACATAATTAAATCGCAATGCATCGCAAAGATAGCTGCGCCTACTGGAAGCATGGATTTTTAGCACTGTCAGCTCTGCGAAGAGGAGACAGCTGATCACAACAGTACAACTGCTATGCACAAGGACTTGAAGCATCCTGTAGCACTTTGTCAACACAGCAGCAAGGCAGCACCTGTTTACTTGTTTTTCTCATCTTAGCATATTATTTTAAGATTACTGACACATTTGACATGTTTCTTTTAGTAGTATTCACTTGGAACGTTGCATTGCTAACCGTTTCTTAATCATCCAGTGTAGATACCTGGAGCTTTAAAAGACACCTAGCTGGTTCTCAAATGGCTTTCTTCCAACATATCCGATTTCTTGTCCGTGAGGGGTGTAGACTGTGTCTTTTGATGAGCAACCAGTGCTCGTGACTTCTTATGCTTTGTAGGTTGCAATTAGAGACTGCAGTGGTGTCTTTTGATTTCGAATGAACTTGCCTGTTCGTCGCTGGTAGCCATTCCTGGAGAAAACTTGCTCCGTCTTTACCCTCAACATCTACAGGGAGTCCCACCAGGCGTAAATTCCTGTGTTTCACCCTGTTTTCCATGTCATACATGTTTTCTCTCAGCTCCCTCATTTGCTTGTCTCGGATTTTATTAGTTAGCCAGCTCTCCACCAAAGTCCACTATGGTGGTTTCATACTTGGCTTGCTTTCCTAAAAGTTCTTGCAGCTTGATTCGTGTTAATTTTTGCAATGATGTCACCAAACTTGCCAAGACAGTTATCCACCATGTCTTGAATTTTCGAAAACCCCTTCTCCATTTCAGCGAGGAACCATGGTGGTGGTAAACCGCTCGCCTCGCTAGCCAAGTTTTGTTCGTACGTAAAACCTGCCTCCTTCTTTTTTGTTGGCATTTTGTTCTTTTGTTCAAGTTTCAGATAAGAACAATAAACTCAAAGGTGTTCAAGCTGCTTTTAAAAGCAAGTTTAATGAACTGCTGCGTTGTTAACAGGTTTTTTTTTTTCAAAGAAACTATCACAGAGCCGATGGAGATCAACATAAAATCATGGTACAACGAAGAAAATTGCTTTACCTCACTGTTTTTCCTGCTGGCTGAGCTGCTCCTCTGATGCGTTAAGGACACATTTTTAATTAAAAAAAAAATTTAAAGACACAGTGTCAGAAAATGTATATGGCTCATGTTGCCGTTGGAGTCTCCTCTGGCCTCTTTAGTCTCTGTTACAGTCTTCGCCAGCCTCTGCTGTGTTGCCTTTACAGTCTCTCTTGCTCGTGTCCAACAAACATCAAACATCAAAACCTTTGTATTTGGAGATTCTAGGACAAGATTTATATTGTTTATGCTTTGCTGACCTTTAGGTTATTTTGTGTTCTAACCAGCCATGAAAGCCTGTTGTTTATCAGCAAGAACATTTTCTTTACTTTCCTTACTGAATGAAAATTTCAGGTACTAATAATGGTTTTAGTAACATTAGCTATTTACCCAGATTTATAGAGTCACAATAAAATAGGCTATATGTAGTATATAAAATATTATTTGGCTTCTCTTGCATTAAATTAAAATAATAACATATTTCTTCATAGTACTTTCAGGTTAGTACTAGGCCTGGTAAATAAAAAAATTAGACAGTAGTATTAACCCTTGAAAGTCAGCTGACCCCTACTGTCAAAAATGCCTCTTCTTAAAATAAAAGTGGAGTGTTCAGTGTACTTTAAAATTGAGAAAATTAAGACAAATTATGAGTCAAGTAATTGCTCTGATGTAGTGATATATATTTCCCAGAAGAATACAAATACAAACAAAAGGTGTACTTGTCAGTGGGTTAAGTTATTTGATTTTTTATTGCAGCCTTACCAAAATGAAACATTTGGTATGTACTTAAAACATGGGCAAAATGTGGGAATGTTTCCGCCAACCTGCTGCCAATCTACAATAGTTAGGCTGCCAGTAACTTACTACCAATATAGGGAGTTCTCATGAACATTGCTCCTTGATCATTTCTTCCTTTGCTCACTTATGTCCTGGACACTTGGCACAGTCTCTGACAAGACTTTGAGAAACATCACAAAAAGCAAGACAATTACATTATGGACACTAGCTTCAAATGCCTCAAGTTTCAATTCCTGAAATAACCACTACCCATGTACCTTTAGACATAGTAAATTACCTGGGATTAAAACTAAATAATAACTAATCGTGTAATACATGTAGCAATACCCACCAACTCTAGTTAGCAGAAACTAGCAGAAAACAATAGGAACTGACTGCTCTTAAATGCAGAATCTTACCAATTAAATTTAAATGCTATATATGTCATTAGTGTATATATGGCTATGTATACAGCATTCTTCAACTTTAAATTGTGCTATTTCGTTTCTCACTGTAATAGGATCAGTAGTGTTAGCTAGCTAGCTGCTTATGTATCTTGATTAGCTATTATAACATTACAGAAATGAGCGGTCCTTAACAGGCCAGTGCTACTTTAATAAAAACTTGCCTGTGGCATTGAGACAGATGGTATTACTGTTTAGGTATTTTCTCTTGCCTACAAACACCATGTAATGGCATGCCAGATTGCCAGATTGACTACAGAAGTTACCAGTTTGTAATGTTATGCTAAAGAGTTGTTCATAATTAATCAAAACTAGTGAGATTAGGTATCGCTACAATCAAATTTGTCACCTGATCAGTTAATTGTCATAGGAATTCTAAATACAGGCCTTTAGAAATACACTGTAATAAGCTACAGCAGCATGCTCTTATGTATACAGTAAGAGGTAGAAAAGGAAGTGCACGTGGAATAATAGATGTGGGAGGTATTCCACGTACAGGACAAGACCAGCCATAGGGAATGAGGTAAATGGCAGTAACAACATTGCACTGTGAATATGCAGCACAGCAAGTCAAGCAAAGGTTTCTTTATACAGCAACCTTCACAAAACACATAAATCTGATGAAGAAACCCTGAAAGTAAACAAAACTCTAGGGGAACACATCCACCTTTATAGCAAGACAAAGCAAGGGCAATAAAAAAAGATACATTTTCCCAGTTATACACATTGTTGAAATATAGATTAAACGGAAAAAAGCCTGTGATTGGTCAGAAATATATTGATTATTTTCCACCAGTGATGACCAATGACTGATGGAATCTTATTAAATAAGCTTTGAAAAACAGAACATCAAGATCAAAATCATGAAAAACTACATCAAAAACTACTGTAAGAAGCCTACGTTGAGGATGTATTAGTAAAAATATGAAAATAATGGAGTGTATTGTGAGGCATTTTAATTAGTTTGTGAAGAAAGGAAAGAAATTGCTGTGATTATTTAAGCAGGATCTTCAGGAGGATCTGAGGCAAACAGACAAAGCTTTCAGCGTAACATTTCGCAGCAAGAAGCCCCATGGTGGCAAAACTGCTCTAGAACCAGGAGTGGGCAGTTATTCAGCTTGACAAAGTAAAAAAAAAAAAGAGTAATTTTTGTTAGGAGTGGCTAATAACAGTATATAGTGTAAATAGAGTACATCAGTAACACTGAAAGGCTATTACAGCACTCTCTAAGATCTAAGGCGTAAGGTGTGTTGGTTCATAATTAGATAAATCCCTTTAGGACCTTTAAAGCGAGCCTGCGCAAAGCTTTGCGTTTCAGTAGAAGAATATTGTACTGAATGAGGAAATTCAACTGTAGCGTACATAAAACTGGGTTGATATGGTCAAATTTTCTAGTTTTTGTTAAGACTCTGACTACAATGTTTTGGACTAACTGAAGCTTATAAAATTGTGAAGAAGCTATTTCACGTCCACAATATTATGTAGGAAAAATGTTCTGGTAATGTAGATATTACCAGAACATTATTACCAGGGCAGTCGTGGCCTGAAGGATAGGGATCCGATCTTGTGACCGGAAGGTCGCCGGTTCGATCCCCGGGATCCCTCAGGCCATGACTGAGGTGCCCTTGAGCAAGGCACCTAACCCCAACTGCTCCCCGGGCGCCGTGGATAGGGCTGCCCACCGCTCCGGGCACGTGTGCTCACTGCCCCCTAGTGTGTTCACTAGTGTGTGTAAATGTGGGTGTTTCACTGCACGGATGGGTTAAATGCAGAGGTCAAATTCCGCTGTGTGCAAATCACATGTGGCTAATTTGAGTATCTAAATTCTAGATCTAAAAAAATATATGTTGTTCATCAAAGAACATCAGGTTTGATCGTGACACCAATTTTTTTTTTCTGCAGTGGTAATGTTTACTGTCATGGAAGTGTAATGTTTACGAATAATGGTGCCCAGTGGTAGCATATGTAAAGCAAGTGCTGAGATCAAGCAGATCCAGCAAAAATATGTTTTCTTGACTGGAGAATAATAAAAGATCATTTAGAGCTGCACACTACTATTATGCCTCATGTATGTGATTCCCAAGTGGGTAGAAGCATACTTGTTGTGTGGCAGCTTTTCCTATCTTTGATATTAAGGAAAGATTTCAGATAGGTCTGCAGTTTGATAGTTTACAGGGATCAAAATTAGGTTCCCTAGTAAGGTTTCCTTGCTACAAATTTGAGAGATTTTGGTATACAGCCAAGGCTTAAAGAGGAGTTTATTATTAATAGAAGAGGCTGTAAAAGTAAAGCAAACTTGTAGTAATTTGATCTAGCGTGCAGTTGTTTTGAGGAGGAATTAATTAAACCCACTCTGTTTTTTATAAAGTAAGGTAAAGTATTTCAGGTTCTCTACTGTAGTTGCACAGCGGTTAGGATCTGGATTAGGTTTGCAGGACACTGCATTTTGTAATTGAGAAATTCACGAAATCATTGTTGATGTTTATGTTGATGGTCTCTGGAGTTCAGTAGTTGGGTGGTTCCTAGTTAATTTAGAGATTGCGCTAAACAATAATCTTGGATTATTTATTTTATTTATTTTGTCTTTTCAAAAAAAAGGAAAGATAGATTGAGGTATTAGGTTAGAAGATGTGATTTAGTAGGTTCAGAGGGACAGCTGATAGAAATTAATTGATCTAGGGATGTATGCATGTGAATGCATACATATGTATTCTCCCAATTATGCTTACAATTGAAGCCTAAGGACGTTGTATTTTAAAGATTAATGCTTATATGGTTTTATGGTCATGTGTATATGTACGTGAAAGCCATTTGATTTTAAACCCATGTAGCTGTTGTGCTACTGCTCAACTGTGACCCATCTGCTGTTCATACTGAAAGTAATTGCAGTGTTGTATGACCAGTTTTGCATCACCTCTCTTGGTCTTTTTCCATTGGGTTTATTTGCGTTTAATTTGCACAGTCAATACTAACAGTCTTGTTCTTTTTTCTTCTACAGAGAAATAAAAAAAAAATAGTACTTTAGCGTTATGTGGCACTCATGCACAGGTTTAAGGAAAAATTTAACAGAAGTATTCCAATATCTTGGTGTTTGTATTCGCTTTACCTTATATTAATTGTCATCTCGTTTTTTTTCTTGTCATAATTCCAAAAATAAAAAATTCTGTAATGGGATTTGCTTTTGTGTGTGGGTCTGTTCCCCCAAATCCCTCTTCCTGTTTCATTGTTGTGAGCTGGACAGCTGGCTGTTATCACACCTTTCACTGAGAATTCTAAGCTTTTATGCCCTCTCCTGGAGATCAGCCTCCTAGAAAGGAAACACCATGACATTCATGAATAAACTAGTGAAAAAGTTAAATGCTCCTGTAGGTGGTAGACAGTGTTTCTGTGTGCTGTATAGTTAAATGAGCATGGACTTTCCTCTCACCATGTAAGTCATTAGCACTAGTTCACTGGCTCCTCATTCTGTTATTTTTAACAGTAGCTCTCGGTATGCATGTGTGTGCAGGAACATGTCTTATCAGCAGAGAAGGGCTTTATTTTTTTGTCTTTCCCTCATCCGCTGTACATTTGACTTGCCTACAGCAGGGCTTTGCTGCTCCCTGTTGTCATAGCAGTCTTTTCTTATGTGAGGCGTGCAAAAAGAGTAGCTAATCTTGCCTCATCTGTGTCAATGACTGCAGTTTACAGTTACCTCACCACTATGAGCACCTGATACTCTTATCAGTCCCAAGGCTGTGCTCCATTGTTATCAAGAATACCCAACTTAAAGGCCTGATTATGGTAAGTGAGCCAGCTGTTGCTGTTGTTATATTGCTGACATATGTTGTAAAAAATGGTATGTTGAAAGAAAGTATTTTTTGTAGATTTGAATAGAGGTTATTGTTATTAGTCTACCTCACAAAGAGGAATTTAGTAAAACATATTCTTTTTAGCAACTAAGCTCTACAGCTGCTGACAAAAAATACACAAAACTAAGGTCACTTCTCAGAGGCCTGTTTATAGACATTGTAAGTCAAATATAAGTATAGTTCAAATTAATGAGCATTCCGACTGTTCATGCACACACTAGTTAACCATGAATTTGTTGTCCATGAGTTTTAAACTGTTTATTATAGCTGACTGCAGTCAGTTTTACAAGAAAATGTGCTTAATTTGGCATAACTATCGGTAATTGTCTTTACATAACTACATAACTAAATTTACTGCTAAAGTTAGAGAAGTCTGTGTAGGATTATGCTGATGTGCACTGTAAAAAGTTCTTTGTTAGTTCAACCACAGCCTATATATATATATATATATATATATATATATATATATATATATATATATATATATATATATATATATATATATATATATTAGTTTTGTTCAATGCAAAAAAGTACATTGATTAAAAGAATCGTTCTTTTAAACTAGGGATGCACTGATACCACTTTTTCCTTGCCAATACCAATACCAGCTTTTACTAGTTGAGTAACTGCACATTAAAACGTTTCAGAGCTATGAAAAAATAAAAATAGCCACAATGCAGAGACATGTGCAAGAAGGAAAGCATAATCTTGCCAAGCTTCACATCTTTTTAATTGTTTACATTCAATTCACATTTAAACAAGTTGCTTAAACTAAAAAAGTGCTAATGTAAAAGTATGCAAACAAATTTTCTTGTTCTTTCTGCTTAATAAAGGTAGGTTTATATATGTAAAACAATAGGATAGCTGGCCTACATAATTACAACTATTTTGTAAATATCATATAAATCGCTACACCTAAACAAATGACAGTTTGAGTTAACTTATTAAAACAATGTTTCTGTTCAATCAAACTTTGGACTATGTAAAACAGATGGTACGTTGTGACAAGAGACTTTCGTGCACAACGAGGTTTAGCAAGTGGGCAGCACACCCTAAACTAGGTCGCCCCAAATCCTTCATGGCCTTTACCGTGTTCTTTGCATTGTCTCTCAACAATACATGGACACGGTTCTTTGGAATATTCCATTCCTTAAGCATGTCCTCGAAAGTTGCCGCAATAGCCTCAGCAGTGTGTGAGCCGCGGAATGGTTTGGCTTGCAGAACTGTGCTTTTTAATGTAAAATCCACATCCAATCACAAAGCAGTCAAACTTAACAAGGTCATCGGACACACATCTGAACTCCATATGTCTGAGGTAAAGCTAACCACAGGGACATCTTTTAAGCTCTCCTTCACATGTTCATAGACTCGGGTGTATAGCTGCGGTAGAGTCGTCTCAGTAAGGTAGCGCCGCTTAGCCAAGTTGTACCTTGGCTCTAAATGTTCAATTAGTCGTCAAAACCTATATTATCAACTTATGATAAGGGCTGGTCATCCAACGTAACAAATTCAACCAGTTTCTCAGTTGCTTTCGCTTTGACACTCAGGTGGGTATTTGTCACGTCTGTGAAATGCATCTTCCCAAGCACTGCTGTGCTAGCTTGTTTCTTTGTGCTTGCTTGGATGAAGTCGCTGTGTTCTTTGATGATGTTTCGCTTTAAAATTTAAATTTGGCGTATTAAAGTTTTGCTGGTCGTGCCACCCCTCGAAATGCTGGTGTTACAAATTTTGCAGCCGACATTTTTGCTGTTGCCCGTCTTAACTAAATACTCCCACACCGCGGACATGCTGTTGGCTTCAGTCAAGCGCCATTTAGTGGTGCGCATGCACGTCAATAAGCTTCATGGTATCGGCGCTCTTTATTGCCGATACCGATACTGTGTGTAACACTAATTTTAACTACATTTTTAGGTTGAATAAAACTGAACCCACTTTTTGAGCAGGTTTACATGGTAAACCTTTAACTAAATACTCCCACACCACAGACATGCTGTTGGCTGTCGGATGGCGAAGAGGACGTAGGGCATCAGCAGATCCCAGTCTCGCCCGTCCTGAGCAACCACTTTCCTGGTGGGGAGGTGCTTTATGTGCAAGGGTTTACAGAGGTCCGCCACCAGCCGGGAGACGAAAGGGGTGCCTTGGTCAGTAATGATGTCCTTGGGGATCCCCACTCGGGTGCAAAGCAGGAACAGTTCCTGAGCGATTGCCTTGGAGGTGACTTTCCGGAGGGGAACAGCCTCCGGGTACCTAGTGGCATAGTCCACCATCACAAGGATGTACTCATGGCCCCGGCCAGACTTCGGCAACTCCAATAATGGGGTGTCGGGTTGAGACCCACTCGCGCCAGGATCTCCCTCTTCAGCTGGTCGTAGTTGCGTGCTCGGTCCGGCGGCAGAGAATAATACGCAAGTTGGGCCTCACCCAACAGGACGGGCGCGAGGATCTCGGCCCAGAGCTCTCGGCCCCAAACTTTGTGTTCAGCCACCACCCCAAACATATAGAGGTATGCTTCCACGTCATCCCCTGGTGTCAGTTTTGTGAGGAGCTGGTGGGCCGTTTGTTTGGGGCTGGGCAGGGCAGGGAAGGGCTGGAGGCAGCCAGGCGGGTCGCGAGTAGGTCCTCGACAAGGGCAAGCAAGCCCCTTGCGAGCTCCTGGGTGGCCATCTGCTGTTGGAAGCTGGCCTCCAAGAGGTGCTGGAGTACTTGATCCATGCCGTTGAGCAGTAGGAAGGATGAGAGGAGAGAAGAAAAAAAAATCACTTTCCGAAAAAAAAAATATATATATAGTGTCCAGATTAGCTTATCTCCGGTTGATTAAGGTCCCTCAGGCAAACGTCAGTGCCCGCATCCTCCACCACTGTGGGGCACTAGAGAGTCATGAGGAGAGAGAAGTCAGGAACACGGCACTCAGCCTTAGCGTTTAATGATTAACCAGGAACAAAAGAAACTCAGGCGCTAAAACAAAGTCCAATGAGCGCCTATAAAAATGAAAGTAACAGCGCTCTGGGAGAGCTCCTCCAAGTTGCCAGCTTCCCTTCTTAGTCCCGCGGTCAGCAGCCGGGGTGAGGCGCAGATCCGCGGGGGGTTGCTCTGGGGCACTAGAATTTTCTCACACTCTGCATCATGTGGAAAACAGAGACCAATTTATTCCGTCTTTCGCTTGAAAATAGTGGTTTTTGATGTGCCATTGTATTTGTGGCATCATTTTCTCAGAAAGTGGGCCTGCCTAGTGCAACTGGTTGAATTGTTTAATGATAAACCCAAATGTTCGAGAGGAACTGTTGTTTTATTTTCAATTAATGAAAATGGTCAAATGCAAATTTTTTTAAACCAATGATGTTAATTTGAACAATTGTGATACAGTAAGCAAGACAACACATGATATATTGTAAAATCAAATTGTAGGAAAACTGTTACAGTATAAAAAACACCATATGCATTGGTTTACTAATGTTAATGTTAACTTGCATGTTTATGTTGGAGTGGTGCATTACATCTGCAACTCAGTAGCTCAAAACACAATTATGTGATATTTAGGCATATAAATATTCTCTTACATTTATTGTTATGCAACCATGTAAAACCTGCAAAATTCTCCCTGCCATTGTCATTTTGAAAAGTGTGGACATCCCTGAAAAAGACATAATCTAAAAGGTAGTAAATGTTAATTAATAGTTCTTTCACAGATGAGCAAGTTACCCATGCCAGCCCCATACCATGATAACACACTAACTTTTAAACTTTGCAAATTTGTGCAAGTATTTCTGAGCCCATGCTGTGATAGAAAACCACCATAGAAGCTTTTTTTTAATGCAGTGCTGTCTGAGGGATTAAAAGTCATTTAGTTGTGGATTTTACTTTATTTAAATTTCAATTTTAATCCTTGTAAAATCCTTGCTTGTTGAAGAACATACTTAATTAGTTGGAGGTTTTGCTGATGTCAAGCTGTTTTCTTCCAGGTGCTTTGGTTTCCTCCCACAGCCTAAATCTGGTAAATTTGAGACACTAAATTGCCCGCTAGTTGAAACTGTGTGTTTGAAAGTATGTCTGTGTCTTCCCTATGATGGATTGGCGGCTTGTCCTGTCTTCTACTAAAGAGTACATTACAAAATGTTCTTTTGCAGATTGTGTGCAGTTGCACATTTCAAATCCACTAATTCTAATAACTGTGTGCGTCCATTGGAAGTGAGTAACATTATTTGTGCTTTATCCTTGTTTGTGTAAGCCCCAAAGTGGCATTTTCATTATGTTCTGTCAAGTGTAATGATAGATTGAATTTAGGGAAGCTAACTGCTAGCCACCTAGCATTACCTAATTGGGACCTGTAGGCTCTTGTGTGGCCCAGTGCTTAAGCCTCATGGCAGGCCTTTAATTATGTTTATTCCTTTGTGGGCTCTTAAGTTGTATTTGTAGTAAGAGGAGCACTCAAAGACCAGTACTTATGATTTATATTTATTTTATTATTTATTTGTAGAAAATCACACACACTCACACATGTTGGTACCTGTACCAAGAGACTGTGCATGCACAACTTAAATTAAAGACAAATTCAAAGTTTAATCCTGGACCTGAAAATTCTCTCATTTCTTCTTAACCTTAACATATAAAATTGTATCCTGACCTGATCCCTGAAGTGATTGCTAATCTGCACACAAACCAATTACAGTCCTCATTACAATTACAATTTAATGATTAAATGATTGATTGCATACAGACAAGGAATTTAGACTGCAAAAGAAAGACTGAAATTGTAATGCCACCAGTTTACATCATATTTAAGTTGTATAACATACATCCATTGAAAATTACAGTTCGGATAAAAATCACATTTTGTTCAGTTTCTAGGTAAAAACTAACATTTCTGCATTGTTTATTTGCATTTTTACCTGTGCAAAAGTCATAACATTTTATGTTTTAGTTTTTTTTCATAATATGTTTTTATATGTTAAACTTACAATATAAATAGAAATTAGTACACTAATTTGAATGAGGGTGTTCAAACTTTTGCCTACATATCGTTGGTCATTAGTTTGTTTGTGTTTGCTTTGCAGGTCAGTAATGCAAGTGGGAATGCACTCACAAGGTGCACCATTTTACAAGAAAAGGAGGCCCAGAACCTAGAAGTCATAGCTTTCTGTGAAGACATTGCAAAGTAAGTCATATGCCAAAGCAGGAAGTGTTTGTGAATAATCATGTTGCAAGTTCTATGTTTGGCATTGCATCTGACTGAACTCCGCTGAGGCCATTTCTGCTGTCCTTTGTAAAACAGCTCTAAATTAGCATGCTGGCAATTTTCTTCTTGTGTAAGGGATAAAATAAAACCATTTGTGCAAGGTGCTGAATGTACAACCCTATGTATTTATTTTTTCTTTCACAGACTGAGATCAAAGTTCTCTCATGATGACCTCTCTACCAATCCTGGATATGTACTCAGCCCATTGATCTCTCAGCAGGATGTGGGCAGAGACAACAGCAGCAGCGTGAAGGTCTCCATTGAGATATCAGACTCCCAGCAACCTGTGACTTTCACCTGTGATGGTAAAGGGCTTCTTTAAGAAAATATCTGCTTTTTATTTTAATTCAGTTAAAATATGGTTTCGACCAAATTACTTTATAAAGTGCTATGCAGTGTATTAAATTTCGTCACTTGCTAGATATACACAAATAAGGTATGCTATAATATTGCACAAATCATGTTGTTTGGATGGACACATTCAAATACCATTCTGCATCTAAATAAAAATGTGTAAGATTTGTAGTTGAAAATATTCCAAAACTAGCTAAAATTATCAACAGAATGTGAAGGAATAACCATTTTGATGCTATGTCAAAGACATATCTGTATCATGCATCATTGCAGAGGTTAGCATACTAACCAGCTAACCCCAGCCGGTCCTATATTGTAATATCACTGTGTACTTCAAAAGACAAGGGAGTTATTGTAGCATTGTCTGCCATTAGTCCAATATTGGAGGATAAATAAGAAGAGCTGCTACTTTGTAGTCCTGGTTAAATAATTTAAGGAAAGGTAAGCAATGAAAGTAAGAATAAACGCAACAATTACTAAAACTCTTATACTCAAACATATTTTAAAGAAGGTAACAAACAAGCATTGTTTAACAACTGGTATCAAAGTCAAGACATCATTAGTCTAAACAATTTTGTGAAAGCTGTTTTTGGGCCAATTAACTTCTCCCGCATCTGTTTATTGAAAGCTACATTCTCTCTTCACCTAGCCTCACATAACTGACACAAAGTATCTGCTTTAAACTGGGTTTGTGTGATCTTCCATTTGTCTGCTCAAATGTTTTTAGCTAAGGTCTGTTATTGGATGATCTGCCTGTGGGAGTGCCCTGAAAACGCTTATCCTCCAGCTGCAGTGACCCTGGCTTACGTCCTGGTTAGGTGGCTGTGTTCTAAATACCTCAGGGCCCCTCTCTTTTGTGTAGCATGCATGGCCACCTCAGTCCTGGCAGAAAGTCAAGATGGGTGTTTTGTTTTGGATAATTTGTCAGGGTTGTTTCTGCTCAGGCCTGCATAGTTGTAGTCTCCTGAATAAGTTCAGGAACCCACACTAAAGGAGAAACTTGCGGTGCAGAGAAAAGTATTTTGTGACCTAGGCCTGTTTTATAAATGTTTTGTTTAAAGATCTCTCTTGTTTAGGAACAGTTACTCCGCTACTCTTATACAAGTGTTTGTACTGTTCTTGATTGTGTTTGCTGTCAAAGGGCTGATCAAGTTTGTTTGGTTTAGTTCCCTGAGATTTTGCCCCCCTGAGAAGCCAAGTCCATAAGAACGGGTTTCAGTTCTTACAGCATGATCAGAAAAGTAGTTGTTAACAAGTTTTCTTGGATTGTTTTCCATTTCTCAGAAATCCATCATACTGGGTTATCCTTATCCATTGTGATTTCGCTGACTTTCTCTGCTATGCTTGTGTACAGCCACGTTTATCACAATTACAGACAGCTGAATTGGCTTTCCTTTTTCTGTTCACATTACAGACAGGCATTGGCTACTAAATCTTCAAAGACTTAACTGAAGTTTGTTTTTAGGTTTCTAGCTGTTAAAGTTAGGAAAGCAATGCCATGCATATCTTGGCATAAACGATAACAGAACTGAAGTGGAGTCTTTGGTTGTGAAGATGTTGAATAAGTTGAAGATAAAATTAATTAACTCAGGTCTCAGGTCTTTGATCCCAGACACATTTAGTCTTCTTTCATCCTCTCCATCACCATCAAACTTGAAATGATATCAACAGTTGCCATATCTGCCAGAATACATATATTCTCCGAGGTAAGCTATATGTCAGTTGTTCCAACAGAAGTATTGATGTAATTTGAGTTAACCAGAAATTTGAAACTTGATAAGTTGATCACAAAAGTAAAATGCATTTCTTACATGTCTTTTTTTTATAATACATTTTATAATTGTGCACAGATTTTGTATCAAAAGAAAAAGGGCAGTAGTAAGGCTAGTCAGGCATCAGCAAGTTATTGATGTGTCCCCTTCCTTTATCTTGTCACATGACCAAAAACAATGTAAATATGTACAGTTTTCTAGTTTACATTTGAAATAAAGACCTGAGTAATCTGAGAAAATCTTTTGAAGATGAAATGGTGTACGATAAATTCTAGTAATATGTAAAATTAATTTCATAAGTAGATATTGAGCATAGTTTAGGGTATAGGCTCTGGCATATAATTTTCTAATTGTCATCACTTGTATTTATTTAATTTTCTCTTAATTAAGAGCA
Organism: Megaleporinus macrocephalus; assembly: GCA_021613375.1. Taxonomy (NCBI): domain Eukaryota; kingdom Metazoa; phylum Chordata; class Actinopteri; order Characiformes; family Anostomidae; genus Megaleporinus; species Megaleporinus macrocephalus. The sequence continues at coordinate 16,472,515 of CM038711.1, forward strand.
CATTTAAAGCCAAAATCCCAATACATTTACAAGACTGGTTAAATTGTAAAATGATGTTAGACATAAAGTGAGGATTATATATATCACTATGTGTATCATAATTATTGCCAACATGTACCAGAGATAATGTATCTGTTTAACATTGAGACATTGGGAACCTGACGTGCTTTTGAATTTAAATCATAAGACCAAAAACAGTAACAGTAACTTCCCTCCTACCCCCACCCTAACCTGTTTTTGAACAGCAAGGAACCCTAGAATCTGTCTTGTCACACTGCCCTGCCAGCATCAAATCATTTATTACTCAAACATAAAACAAATGAATAACTTCTACTCTTCAGGAAACATCTGAGTATAAGAAAAGAAAAAAAAACATTTAAATAAAGGCTTACTCGGGCTAAATACAGCTCACTCCAGAAAAAGAAACAATCAAATACTGTAATATTAGCATCAGAACGTGACATGGGGTCAGACTGACCTTTCGCTAGACTAATCAAAATTATATTTCAAGTTTAAAAATGTGAGAGAGAATGAGAAACAATAAAAGCAAAAATTAAATTCAGGAATGCCTGTGCTGTGTCTGGCAAGGTGAACACCAGCATTCCGTTCTTGTATATGCAATGCAGCTTTGCAGGATAGATGAATCCTCTGAACATATTGAGATCCACCAGGGCCTTTTTCACCGTGCTGAACTCCTTTCTCTTCCTTAGCACCTCGAATGTGAGATCTTGGAAGAAACGTAGGCGGTTGTCTTCATAAAATACATCTCGATGCTTTCGTGCCGTTTAAAGAGACCAGTTCTCTGTCGGTGAAGCGGAGAAATCACACAAGCACCCTTCGAGGAGGTGCTCCCATAGATTGAGCGGGAGCAAGGGAGCGGTCTGCCCGTTTTATTTCAATTGGCACATCGGAGGACAAGTTTAGTCACTTTGTTAGATTCATTCTCAAGAACTTGGCGAAAATGTGCTCGGTGTTCCCTCAGCTTTCTCTGGTAATTCCACAAGTCTGATGTTTTTCCGTCGTCCTCTATTTTCCTGGTCATCAAGTTTAGCTTGTAACTGTGTGATATGGCTTTTTATCACGGAGAGTTGCTCCTTGTGAATATGGGAAGCATCTTTAGTTGCCGAAATTGTAGTCTCAGCTTCTGTTAGCCGAGCCTCTTTCGATGTTACTCTCTCTGACAACCCGTCAAGTGATGTTTGCACAGATATAGAGGTAGTGATAGCGTCTAGGCAACTGTCCATAGCATCGAGTCAATTTGAGATTGTACTCAAGTGGGAACCCACCTCCCAAATATCGGTGAGCAACTCGCTTGCAACTGTAGGTTGTGGTGCAGCCTCCTCGTTGTAGATGTTCTTTTTCTTAATGTTTTTTGAGGTCTAGACGGTGCAAAATGTGGAAAATCCCACACCTCCGGTGTGTCTGACTTTGTATCTCAAAGTTTATTAGAGAATAACGCAAGTAGAAGGGTTGCAGGAGGGATTAGACTAGAAATAAAAGTTGGCTGGAGCGGAGCTCGCATTTAGGCAGCCATCTCCCACAGTCTCACGTGACACCCCCGCTAAGGTGCATTTTAAGCATACTGCTGCCCCTCTGTTAGCAGCCTTACACATTCCTCCATTTTAGACTTTACCCCTTCTCACAATATCACCACCATGTGTGTCACTCTACTGAAAAGCAAACAAGGCTCCTTGGTACTCATGCAAGCAGTAGGAAAACTATTCCATCTGGAGTGTTTATTGGCATCCCACAGTTCTACACCAGAGCTACACCAAAGCTACACCAGAACCAACAGTAATGGGGCGTGACCTCCAGAACTTTTTTGGGCAAAAAAAAAAGACAAGAAACAAAGCGAGACACTGCCTTTGCTTAACCTAAATTCAGCCTAAGGCTCAGCCTTTTGAGTGTGGCTGATTTTAAACAGGGTTTGGGTCTGTTGGGGTCAGGGTTTATAGTGTCCCATGGTGATCACATGCCCCAGGAACTAGTTTGTAAAGCTCTGCTTTACTGATGTCAGGTTTTATTTTGTAGGGTGCGTCTGAAATATCATACTTGCCTACTACTCAGCAGGTGAATGGAGCTAGTATGTCCGAATACTCAGTAGTAGAGATGGAAGGATCGATTGGCTATGTATCGGTATCGGCCGATTTTTTATGAAAATATATGATCGGTGATCTGCCGATATTTCTCCAATTTAGCCGATCACGAGAGCCGATCGATGGCGTTAAACAAATGAGCCTTATTTCTGTATTTTCAGCTAGCAGTTCGTTCAGCCCTCCGGCCAGTTCCCTGCAATTCCTATCTGAACCGCTAGGTGGAAATACACACCCTTTCATTTTCCACAGACTGCGGCGTCGCGAGGAAAGCATGTTGTCCGTCTGGCAGTGTTTTGCCATATGTGACGCAGACTCCTTCATGGCATTTTTAAAATGTGTAAAATCAGTGTGTCTCATCGGAGAACCAAGACAAAGACATTTAACAATACTAATCTGATATGGATTATCAGATTAGTAGTGTTACTAATCTGATATGAATACAGTGAGTATCAGCAAACAGCAGAGCTAGCACGCACAGCTAGCACAATACAAACAACCCAGAGAACCATTTTGACCGGGACGGACAGTACAGCAGCAACAATTCAAGATCTACATTTAATAATTGCAGATTGTCGTTTAAAATAATCCAGAGTCTGCATTTAATTACTGCAGTTTTTACTGCATTTATTTATTTACTGCATTTATGATTGCAGTATTGGGGATATTTGTTTGATTGATAATTTTGTTTAAAATATTATGCTGTTTCATATGAGCTCGTTAAAAATAGTAATAAACCAGTTTAGACCATGTTTAATGACTTGCTTGCGCTAATAACTACATGTAGCCCTGCCGTGGCATATAGCCCAGCCCAGCGATCAGAATTGTCGGCCCATCTCTACTCAGTAGTTATCGAGTAGTATCCTAGCGGTACCCAGATGACCTAGTGAATTGGAAGCCATTTTTATGTATGTGACTGCAGCACACTGTGCTATCCCATGATTCAACTGGAGCCCCGGAAGGAAAAAAAACGGCAAAATGCGGTACGTCGGCTGTGTGTACCTGGCTACTGCTGTTACAGAAATTACTTCTGAGGTAACAAATAATTTCCTCCTGACTTGTCTTTTCTGAGTTATACAGCTCGACACACAAATTATTTAAATCTGTCAGTAAATGGGGCTTTTAAATATATAGCGGGACAGTGGTGGTCTGAAGTCTTCTGTCACAGGACATTGGTAAGTCAAGAGTCAAGAGGCTTTTTTGTCATTCCAATTATGTACAAGTACACAGTGGAGTGAAATTTTGTTCCTCCAAAAACAACATGGTGCAACAATAAATACGATAAGTTAACAGACTTTAGCAAACAGACAGGACAGCGTGCGGTGTAAATGTCCATAATGGAGGGGAAATAATCTTCTCAGCTGTCCTCACTATTTGCTGAAGGGAGTTGCGGTCAGAGGCAGATGAGCACTCTTTAGTCTCCACAGGAAGTAGAGACGCTGCTGGACTCTCTTGGCTATGGAGTTGGTGTTGAGGGACCTGACGATTTCCACAGCAGAGCTAGCAATGTCTCTATCTCCTTAGTTTTGTCCACTTTCAGAGACAGGTTGTTGGTTCTGCACCAGTTGACCTGCTAACCGCTGCACTTTCTCTCTGTACACTGACTCATCAATCTGGCTGATCAGACCCAACAGTCGTGCCATCAGCAACCTTGATTATGTGGTTTGTACTGTACTTTTCAGTACAGTCGTAAATCAGCAGTGTGAACAGTAGTGGACCAAGCACACAGCACTGAGGGGCGCTGGTGCTCAGTACGGTGGTGCTGGAGATGTTGCTTCTTATCCTGACTGATTGAGGTCTCTCAATCAGGAAATCCAGCACCCAGTTACAGAGGGAGGTGTTTAGGCTCAGCAGACTCTCTGATCAGCTACTGGGGGATGATGGTGTTGAATGCTGAACTGAAGTCTATAAACAGCATTCTGAGGTGTCTCTCTTGTCCAGGTGAGTGAGAGCAAGGTGAAGTGTTATGGAGATGGCATCATCTGAAGGATTGTTTCCATAAATGTTTAACAGCATAATGACTACTAAAAGAAAATAACTAATCCTAAAACAAAATAAAACAAAAATATAGGAAGTTAACTCCCTAGGATAAAACGGGAAAAGGTAACCAAACAAAAGGCAGCTGTCCTCTAAGTCCAAGCAAGATTTTACAAAGACTAACACGGCTCTTACAAAATTTACAAGCGAAGCGAAGAGCATGAAGAGTACTGAGTTGGTCTGGACAGGAGTTCTTTTAGGTTAGGTCAATGGAGAGGGCCCTGAACGTCTCCCCAGGATGGCTGCTCCTTTTATGCAAAGGAATGCCCCCAAGTAGTCAATCATGGACTGGCACACAGGGTAACAAAGGGAAGGCACACAACATGGCCACTGATAGACAAAGGCTATTCTGTTATAATGCGACTAAATGCGAGTGGCAAGATTAGTGGCATGCAACTGTACTGGCCTAGAGTGAACTCATTTTTATTTAGTGTTCCGCTGAGTGTTTGTCTTTTTCTTTTTGAGGTCTTCAACTTTATCTCAGTAGTAAAAGTTAACCTTTAAACTTGGGGTTTTAAAAAATGGTTGGGCATGTGTGGTGATAAATATAAAATATGGACTGATATAAACAATTTTATTTTGATAACTTTTTTGGCCATATTACCCAGTTTAAGGTACAAATAAAACCAATAAGTATGCCAAGTTAAATAGCTTTATGAGATAAGAGAAGAAATGACTGGGTTTGTGAAGGCAGGTGAAGAAAACATCTGTGATTAAGTAAGCAAACAGAATCTTTGGAAGTGGCAGTGGCATGCAGGTAAAGCTTTCCACTGGCACGAAGCTCTACGGTGGGTAGGGTTGGGCTATATTGACAAAAAATTATATCTCAATATTTCCTGTAATTTTGTTGATAATGACAATAAACAATATTTATTATTATTTAAAAATGTGTTCGTAAAAGTCTAATATTTTACTAGCTTGCACTTCTCAAAGGAAATTAATATACATCCATCCATCCATTATCCTCCACCATTGTAGTTGCCATGCACAGAACAGTGCGTTTTTTTAGAGAATGATAAGCGGTCTTTTTCATTTTTAAGACAGAATTGCATGCAAACTTCAAGTTAAGAACAGTAACTACTCTTACATTTGTGAACAACTTAACATACTAAGTTAGTTACGAAGGCTGTCGGGAAATATTTGTAATTTTAAGAACGTTCTTAAGTATGAAGTTATGAAGTACTCTTTGATGGCAGCCGCTTTCTTACAAAGTCTGCAAATTGCCGTCTTTTGAGCAATGTCATTCTTTTCAAATGCAAACCACGTAAGTGAAGATGATCCTCGCCTAGGAATGACATCTAAAGAGGTTGACAACGAGGCTGGTGATGTCTTCATTTCTTCCCCTGGCGCAGTGAGTTTACTCATTTTCAGCTTTAGGTGTGTTGTTGAGGCAACTATGCTAGCTTTAGCCTATACTAACACAGAGTATAGGCACTCTCAGTGTGCAATAGCAGTGGCCTATACAAAAGCGCATGGAGTCTAGGTGTTCTGAATGCAGGCAAACAGGAGTACCCAGTCAAGGCAGACTCAGCACTAGCATCAGACAGGATGGGCAGTTTTCGAACTCAACAAAGGAAAAAAGATTGTTAACTCTGTTAGGAGAACAGTACAGTGCATCGGGAAAGCATTCACAGTGCTTCACTTTTTCCATATTTTGTTGGCTTACAGCCTTATTCCAGAATGGATTAAATTCTTTTTTCCCCTCAAAATCCTACTAACAATACCCCATAATGACAAAGGAAAACAAAGTTTGTTTAATTTTTTTTTACAAATTTATTAAGAACATAGGTCTCAATGAGCACAGTGGCCTCCATCATCCATAAATGGAAGACGTTTGTAACCACAAGTACTCTTCTTGGAGCTGGCCGCCTGGTCAGTCTGAGTGATCAGGGTAGTAGGGCCTTAGTCAGGGAGGTGACCAAGAACCCAAGAATCACTCTGACATGGTCTGAAAATGGCTGTGCACCAGCACGCCCCATCCAACCTGATGGAGCCTGAACGGTTCTGCGAAGAAGAATGGGAGGAACTGCCCAAAAATAGGTGTGCCAAGCTTGTAGCGTCATACTCAAAAAGACTTGAGGCTGTAATTGCTGCCAAAGGTGATCCAACAAGGTATTGAGCAAAGGCTGTGAAAATTTATGTACATGTGTTTTTTTGTTTGGTTTTTACATTTACAAAAAAAATCACTTTGTCATTTTGAATTTTAAGGGAAACATTATTTTGTCCATTTTGGAAGATGGCTGTAACATAAAATGTGGAAAAAGTAAAGCGCTGTGAATACTTACCGGATGCACTGTATATCGTTATTAAAAGTCAAGTCAAGTTTATTTCTATAGCGCTTTTTACAACGATGTTGTCACAAAGCAGCTTTACAGGAATTTTAAAGCATGAAAAACATGAAATCACAACACTTTATCCCTCGTGAGCAAGCCAGAGGCAACAGTGTCAAGGAAAAACTCCCTCAACTGGAGGAAGAAACCTTGGGAGGAACCACACTCACAAGGGGAGACCCATCCTCCTCTGGTCGAACAGTATTTACAGTTTGATAAACTAAAGCTGAGTCTGAAGGTAAAAGCTTTAGAAGCTGTACAGGTGCTACATCAGGTGGGTGATACAGTGATGCAGTCAAGGATGGAGCAAATGGCACAAGTGGAGAGGAGAGCTGGTTGGTGCCGGGTGATGGAGGGGCCCCTGGTGGTCAGTCCTTTACAGTATTCGGCGGGACAGGTGGGCGGTTATTACCTCAGAGAGAGAAAAGAGACAAAGTTAGTTCTGGTTTGGGTTGGTACAGAGACAGAGTTAGTTCTGGTTGGGTTAGTACAGAGGATGAGGAGTGTTTAGAGTGTAGCTGGTGACAGATCTGATTATAAACAGAATGAACTAAAAGGAGACAAGCTACACAGGTGCTACATCTGGAGGATACAGTAATGCAGTCGAGGTGTAGCAGGAAGAGGAGAGCTGGTTGGTGCCAGGTGACGAGGAGGCTCTGACAGTCGGACCTCCAACAGTATTTGGCGGGACAGGTGGGCGGTTATTACCTCAGAGAGGGGGGGGGGGTGGAGAAAAACAAAGGTAGTTCTGGTTTGGGTTAGTACAGAGGAGTCGAGGTGTAGCAGAGAGAGGAGAGCTGGTTGCTAGGTGACGAGGAGGCCCTGACAGTCGGACCTCCAACAGCATTCGACGGGACAGGTGGGCAGTTATTACCTCAGAGAGAGAGAGAAAAAACAGAGTTAGTTCTGGTTTGGGTTAGTATAGAGGATATGGAGCATTTATAATCAGATCTGTCAGAGTCACTAGCTGCACTCTAAACAAAATGAACTAAAAGGAGAGAAGCTGCACACGTGCTACATCTGGATGATACAGTAATGCAATCGAGGTGCAGCAGATGACATAGATGAAGAGGTTACAAGGTAACAAGGGGGTACAGGTGGTCAGTCCTCCCAACAGTATTCGGCAGGACAGGTGGGCAGTTATTACCTCAGAAAGAAGGAGAAAAGAAAAAACCAGGTTAGTTCAGGTTTGGAGTAATACAGTGGATGAGAAGCATTGCTCAGTCACCAAAAGCTAAACTAAACAAGTACGTTTTAAGTCTGGACTTAAAGCTTGAGACTGCGTCAGAGTCCCGAACATTAACTGGGAGATTATTCCACAGTTTGGGGCTTTGTAGGAAAAAGCTCTTCCCCCCATTGAAATCTTCTGAATTTTTGGAACTATTGGAAAACCAGCATGGATCTGAGTAAACGTGGCGGTTCATAATAGGAAATTAGATCTTGCAGGTACTCCGGTGCGAGACCGTGCAGGGCTTTATACGTCAGTAAAAGAATTTTGTAATCGTTACGGAATTTAACAGGAAGCCAGTGTAGCGCTGATAAAACTGGACTGATGTGATAGAATTTCCTGGTTTTAGTTAGTACTCTGGCTGCAGCGTTCTAAACTAACTGAAGTTTATTAATTAGTTTATTTAAAGTTTATTTATTATTTATTAATAATGCATTACAGTAATCTAGCCATGAGGTTATAAAGGTATGTATAAACTTTTCGGCATCAGACATAGATAACGCATTTCTTAACTTTAAAATGTTTCGCAGGTGAAGAAACGCTGTTCTTGTAATATTACCTATGTGTTGATTAAATGTCAGATCTTAGTCAATTGTTACACCAAGATTTTTGGCTACTGAACCAGGAACTACATAGAAGTCAGCAAGATTTAGCATTTAATCTGAACATTTAATCCGAGCAGCCTTTGGGCTAAGTAGGAGAACTTCCGTTTTATCTGGGTTTAAAAGAAGGAAGTTCTGCAGCATCCAAAGTCTAATATCTCTTACACAATCTTCTGTCTTATATAATCTGGATTTATCATCTGGTTTGGCTGATATGTACAGCTGTGTGTCATCAGCATAGCAGTGGAAACTAATTCCATGTCTATTTATAACTGAGCCTAATGGTAACATATATAATGTAAATTGTAGAAGACCTAAAACAGAACCTTGTAGAGCTCCATATTTCACTCTTTTATAATTAGACGATACATTATTAATCTTGACAAACTGGAAACTATCACTAAGGTAAGATGTGAACCAGGATAACGCTGTTCCTGTGATTCCAACTATATTTTCTAGTCTGTCCAAGAGAATAGTGTGCTCTATAGTGTCAAAAGCTGCACTTAGATCTAGTAGCACCAGTAGAGATACGTGGCCCTGATCAGAGGCAAGAAGAAGATCATTTGTTATCTTAACTAAAGTTGTCTATGTGCTGTGGTGTGGCCTAAAACCAGATTGGAATTTTTCATATATGTTGTTCTTATGCAGGTAAGAACAGAGTTGTCGAGCTATAGCCTTTTCTAAAATCTTAGAGATAAATGGTAAGTTGGAAATCGGTCTATAACTGGACAGTTCTCTGGGGTCAAGATTTGGTTTCTTTATCAAGGGTTTTATCACAGCTAGTTTAAAAGACTTAGGTACATGACCCAGACTAAGAGAAGAGTTAATAATGGTTAAGATAGGTTTAATAATAGCTGGTAATACTTGTTTCAATAGATTTGTTGGAATCATATTGAGTGTGCATGTGGCAGAATTTGAGGAATAGATCAGTTTTTCTAGTTCTGTCTGCTGAAGTGGACAAAATGTATCTAGTGTTTCTTCTATAACCACATTTTGTGCTGTCTCAGCCAAACCAGAGGAAGGATAGGTTACTGGTGTCAGTTGAATGTTTTGTCTAATATTCTCAATTTTGCTATTAAAGAAGTCCATGAAATCATTGCTGCTGTAAGGTGCAGCAGTGACTCCGTCAGGCCTGGCTATTACAGCATGAGCAGACATGAGGGCTCCACGAGATTTCAGCTGTGTGTTTCACCATCAGCAAACTTGAGCAAGTGTGTGAGAGCAGTGGGATGACAGCCCCAACATTCTCAGTTTACCATAAAACTCTCATTGAACCTCCAGATCTGCACCTTTTTGTGTAACTTTTTTTTTTACCTAGGCCGAAAAATGTAAGCTGTGTCTAAGTGTAACCCAGACTAATAACTTAGTCATTTGAATGTTAAAGTAGTGTAATAATAATAAAACTGCTAGAAAGAACAATAGCTGAATTAATAAAAATAATAAATCAATATATCTGTGCAAGAAGCTAGGTTCACAAGAAACTAGGTATTCAATTAAAATAAATGACCGAAAAAGGGTTTCTTTTATTTATTTTATCAAAACAGAGTATACTTTTGTTACTTGGTTCTGATTGGCTTACAAGTCTATAGAGAGTTTATTGACGGGTGTGTAATGAGTGACGAAGTGGTTCGCAGCATATTTTTTTCTCTCGCTGGGGCAGACGGCAATATTAGTGAGCACACGCAGCTCAGGTCTCTCCAGCTAATCTGAAATAAAGCTGAGGAAAAGTTAATAAAGTTCACTAAAACACTACAGAACATTACTAAAGAGCAGGATTACTTACCCAGAGCCGAAATTTAAACCTGTGCACTGTCTACTTCGTGAACCTGCTGTAATATCCCTGCACCAGTCAGGTTCTTTAAAAGAGGTGAAGTTTGAACACTGAATTCCTGTGAGTTAAATGGCGAGCCAAGCCAGACCATTCGAACCAAGGAACCTTACTGCATGCAGCGAAGCGAACTGAGCTCTGAACCCTGATTCCACGTTCTCACAGACACTGAGCCAATTCGTTGGGAGTGCGGTTAGACATAGTCGCAGGATCCTACATTCGCTTAACCCTGGTTCATTTCGTGTACATGGACTGTTAGATTTGAAAATCATATCCAACCGAACTGAGAACTGAAAACACTTTAAAAGACATTCTCGTCCCAGAATTCTCAATTCATTCTATGAAAGTGACTGCTGGGTTGTATTATTTTCTTATTTTCTTTTGTATATTGAATTGAATTGTTTATTTTTTTAAACGTTTGTATTAAATGGAAAACTTCCCTTTTTCAGACATACTCTCCGTAGTCCAGTGTGGTCTCAATCGTTTGGTTGCTCTGGCTCTGTAGACGAATCTAGTGGGTTACATAAGTCTTAAACGCTAACTCAAAGGTTATTTCATAGTTGGGGGGCTCTGTATGTATATTTATTTATTCAAAGTACTAACAGTAAGCCAGCACCTTGTGATCTAAGTGGACGTGCTGCTTTGTCATAAGAGAAAAGTTCACTCTGAAAGGAGTGAAGCCATTTAGGGCTTTATGTCAGTAGAAGACATTTGTGTTCCGTGTGAAATTTAACTGACAGCCAGTGTAGAATATATACAGATTTTAGAGCTAAATATTCTTCAGATATAATCCATGTTTATGTGACCTGGCATCAAAATCATGATCAGTGATTTAAGTTAATTTACAATGACCGGTATTGGTCTAATGTTGATTAGATTACTTAAACAAACTTTGCAGGGTTTTATGAAATGTTTGAATCAGAGAACCGACACCGTGTCAGTTGGGTGAAACCTATATTAAGGCAGCAGGCAGATGGTCATTTTTTGTCTGCTGCCTGGCCTTGGCTTTGGTTTATTAAACTGTCCTGTACTGTTGGTGCTATGCTACAGGAAATAAGAACAGCATCCTCCCACAGTTCTTTTAAAACTCCCCAGGGCAGTTTTTATTAAAACAGGGGTGATATGAGCTCATTTTTTTGTCTTTGTTAGGATTCATTCTGCTGTAGTTTGTATAAGATATGAGAGATTATTTTCTTAGTAAACCCTGTAAGAAGAGCATTACAGTAATCAACTCCTCTATATTGCTTTGAGATAGTAAATGTGGGATAAAACAGAGCTCAAGATGACATCATAAATAAGACAGGGAATGCTTTGCAACAAGCAACTTTGAAATACTGACATATTTGCCTTTGATAAAGGCAAAAAAACTCATATCAGTCTGAACTGGAGTTTTATCTGATGCTTGACCGCGACTACGATACAGCTGTGTATCATCAGCATAGCAATGAAAACTGAGCTGTGTCTACTTATAACTAAGCCTAATGGCAACATGCATAGTATGAATAGCAGAGTACCTAAAACAGAACCTTGCAGGACTCTGTATTTCAGTTTTGTATAATTTGATGTATGCCTGGACAATAATTCGAGAACGGTATTTACCGCGATAAGATTTGTTTTAATAACTGTGATATCATTTTTGCAGTATTTCGATATGTATTATTTACGGCAGGGTAGCCGCGAAATCACCCTTAATAGTCCGTCGGTGTGTTGCAATTGTTCCTTTCACCTGACGGTGGCAGCAGTACATAAGTGTACAGTACGTTTCACCGCTGTGTTACGAGACAAAGTTAAATAAACTTAAGGCTCATTTAAGGCTCATTTATACTTTATGTTTGCGGGCGCTTCAAGCAGTATAACCGTGACTGCCACACACATTCACTGCGTCAGCTCCGTTTACATGCGGAGCAACGTTTCCAGTAGACGGCAGTTCGGAGTAAATCAAACATGGCGGCGGTGGATGAGCTCGTAGTTCTTTATTTACTTCAAAAACAACAAAAACGACTGTTTGTCTCTGCGCCGCATACATCATGGTTAAAATTTCTAACCAACTCGCACAACCAAAACAGTCCTGCCGTTTCTTCTTCGCTGTGTTCATATGTGTGAGTGCAGACAGAAAGCTCCATGCATATCCGTATTTAACGCTGAGTATAAATGAGCCTTTAAGCGCCATTAATTTTCTCATTAAACTTCCTAAATGTACAAAACTGCATGCAGTGATGTCTACGTCAAAAAACGCTTCAACCGACGTGAACGCACTTCTCTTTAGCTGGCCGCATGTTAACAAAGGTGCTCCTTGCATAGTCAAATTATATCACGTGCTTGCGTTTCCAGGGGTTAACGCTTGTGGTTTTATAAAAGCTATATTTCTTGTAAGCATATACACTTTAGTCTACAGATGTTTAACTGAGTTTCATAACATTATCTAGTGAGCACCATGTCAGCACATGTTCAGACAACATTTTTCGTGCGTATATTTTTACTTCTGCAATTACAGTAATTAAATTAATTAGTTAGTAGTTATTCATTATTCTGTACATTTGTGTTTTTCATATTTTGAATACAGTATTATGTATGTATACACGCATACATGTTTTTCATATTTTGAATACAGTATTATGTATGTATGCGTGTGTGTGTGTGTGTGTGTGTATATATATATATATATATATACACACACACACACACACACACACACACACACACACACACATACATACATAATACTGTATTCAAAATATGAAAAACACAAATGTACAGAATAATGAATAACTACTAACTAATTAATTTAATTACTGTAATTGCATATATATATATATATATATATATTTATATATACACATAATACTGTATTCAAAATATGAAAAATAACTGTTTACAAAAACACAACAAACTCGGCCTCTGTTGTAATTTAAAGTCACGATATTTATATTGATAAAGTAGATACAGACTTCCATTATAGGGATTCTTGGCACTTTTTTTGAGGCCGTCAAATTATTTATATCGATATCGGAATTATATCGACCGAAATTAAGGAAAATATCCCAATATAAATTTTAGCCATATCGTCCAGCACTAATTAGACGATAAATTATTTATCTTTACAAACTGAAACTGGTCGGTGAGGTAGGACCAGAATACCGCTATTTCTATGATTCCATCTATGTTTTCTTACCTATCCAAGAGAATGAGTGACTATAGTGTCAAAAGCTGCACTTAGTTTGAGTAGTTCCAACAGAAATCCGTGGCCCTGATCAGAGGCAAGAAGATGATTATTTGTTATCTTAACAAGAGCTGTATCTGTGCTGTGCTGGGACCTAAAACCAGATTAAAGGTTTTCATATATGTTATTCTTATGTAGATAAGAACATAGTTGTTGGGCTAAGGCTTTTTCAAGGATCTTAGAAATAAATTGTAAAGTAGAAATAGGTCTGTAGCTTGACAATTCACTGGGGTCAAGATTTGGTTTCTAGGTTTAATAACTGGTTTCTAGGTTTAATCCCTTTTCTGCTATTGAAAAAATCCATGAAATCATTGCTTCTATAGTTGGCATGTATTTGAGGGTCACTTCCTGCTTAATGTTTTGTAAGATTTGCAATTACATTAAATACAACTCTAGGATTGTTTTTGTTGTTTTCAGTAAATAAAACATTTGGGATGTTTTCAATAAGTTTGCACAGGTATGCTGACCGTGTTTTAAAGAGTGCTTTTCTGTACCTGAGCGTAAGAATACTTGCAGCTTTGTCAGTCTCAATTTCCACACTGTCTGTTTTAAGGCATGCATTTCATTGTTGTACAATAGAGCAAGCTTTTTCTGCTGCATCGTTTTAATCTTTATGGGTGTTCGGAGTAAATCAAACATGGGGGCGGTGGGTAAGCTTGTAGTTCTGTATTTATCTCAAAAACGAAGAAAAACTACTGTAGTCTCTGCGCCGAAGATACATCATGGTTAAAATTTCTAACCACCTCGCACAACCAAAACAGTCCCGTCTGTCTATATGGAAGTGGTGGCGGCTTGCACTGCCCCCACAGTCTGCAGCGCTATTGCTCCGTCCCGTCCGTATCAGTAAGCTTTGCGAAAATGTGCGGACAGAAAAGCTCCACGCGTATCCGTATTTAACATTAGGTATAGATGAGCCTTTAAGCGCCATTATTTTTCTGACTGAATGTACAGAACAGTGAAAAAAAGCGCTAACGCTGCATTTACACTGCTCTGTTGCGCCAGCTGACGTGAACGCACTTCCCCTCTTCAGCTGGCCAATTACAACACGTGCCTGCGTTTCCAGGGGTTACGGGGCAGAGTTGATTAACGCTTGTGGTTTTACACAAGCTATGTTTCTTGTAAGCATCTACACTTTAGCCTACAGATGTTTGACTGAGTTTCATAACATTATCTAGTGAGCAGCATGCCCTTTAGTATTTTGATATTGTCCTGATCTACAGAATTGCTTATTTGAATGTCGTGTTCCTTTTATGTATATGAAGACTTTTTATGTTCTGTATCCGGGCTGACACACAACTGTTTTAATCTGTTCAATCTGTTTACAAAAGAATCAGAGAAAAAATGAAAAAATGGCCTCTGGTGTAATTTAAAGTCAAAGTTATTTATATTGAAATAGTAAATACAGACTTCCATAATAAGGATTCTTGGCAGTTTTTCTGAGGCCTTCAAATGATTTATATCTATATCGGAATTATATTGTATCAACCGAAATTAAGGAATATATCGCAATATAAATTTTGGCCATGTCGTCCAGCACTAATATGCAGTAATGGGGTGATGTACATATATTTTCACAAGACTCAAATTAGTGATCTGAAATTACTGAAGTTTGTCAAAGAACAGTTAGATTATGTATGTCAACACCAAGCACTGAAAAAACTGTTCCAGCCCGTTTTAACCGTTTTTTTTGTTGTTTTTTTTAAACTAATTTCCTAGAAATTATGCATTGTAGAAGCACCTGAAGTCATAGCCATCGTGCCATTTACAAGGCCCACACAGCAAGGTTTCTATGTTAAGTTTTGAGTTGTTGATCCTTGAATAATGATAATATTAATAACTACAATGAGAATCAGCCTGGGCATAGCAGTACAGTGATTTTTAAACACAGCACTGTCATTATAATTTTATGATTATTTATTTAAATACTTTCTCATGTTATTGATTGCTTTTAAGTGGCTTATCTTACAGTTTCTAACTGTCTTTTCTCTGCTTTTCATTTTTTCTTTTTACTCTTGCATTTTCTTTCACCACCAACAACTGCCAATATCCACTTTCTCCTGTCTTTTTGCATTTGTTTCTTTGTTGCTGTTTCTACTTCCCTTTTTCTTTCCTTGGTGCATCCTCCTTTTAGTAAGCTCGTCAGTGGAGCTGCTGATAATGCAGGCTCTCTGCTGGGTTCATGATGACCTGAGCCAAGTGGACATCAGCAGCTACATTCTCAAGGTCTGCGGGCAGGAGGAGGTCCTGCAGAAGTAAGTCCTCCCCTTCTTGTTCTTCATTGTTCATTTCTACTGAGTTTACAAAGTTTAGCAAAGTATATGTTCTTTATGTCTAGGGCTGAACTATTCGAATAAAATATTTGAGGAAACTTTTCTGAACAATATTGCAATTGAAACTTAAATTGCAAAGTAAACCAAGAGCAATGTTTTAAAAAAACATCTGACAAACAACTAAACAGTATAGTCTCTTTCTCTCCCCCTCTCTTTTCCTCTCTCCATCTCTCTGCCTCTCTCTCACTTCCTTTCTCTGTATCTGTCTCTCCCTGCCTATATTTCACCTTCTCTCCCTTCCTCTCTCCCATGGGTGAGATGAGCAACCAGGGTAGGGACGTACTTGAACCCCAATTTTTTTTCTTTTTTTTTGTTGAGTCATCTTCCCTTTTAACTTTGTAGTTCTTTTGTGACTCTTTGTTAATGTAGGCTGTTGTTACCTCATCAGTTCTTAGTAAACACTTAGAACTGAACTGTACAGCCTATTTTCTCAGGGTAGACACAGTCCTCAAATTTTTATTTTAAATAATTTTGCCATTTTGTTGCTAAAGGTTGTCTGCAGAATTCCAGAGTAAAGAAATTTTGCAGTACTGTGCAGATCACCCTTTATTTGTCTAGCATAAGAAACAGGAAAGTCATACAAAAAATGTAAAAAATTAAAGTGATTAAATATAAAAAGCATAATCTCTGACTGAACAGCACTGTGAAATAATTTTTTTGAACTTACACTTTCATTGTTTTTTTCCTTCCTTTTTTCTACAGAGACCTGTATTTAAACAAAAGCTCATGCTATCTCTATGATTTTCCTTGTTTATTGACATTGGTGTTACTAGCTGTTGCTTTTGCTACTCGACCCTAACTTGAAGCTTTTCTAAATTTTTCAGTAAGCATAGCCTAGGCTGCCATGAGTATGTGCAGAATTGCAGGAAGTGGGAAACGGAGATTAAGCTGCAGCTCCTCGCCCAGAGCACAATGAAGAGAGACCTGGCCCGAACGGTAGGTCAGAGTGCACATCAATAATAACTGAAGTCACAGTATGCCTGTGACCGTAGCACATTTAGAATTAATTCTGTATTGAAGCTTACCGTGGATGATTATGAAACCTTCAAGTTTTTTTGATATTGCTTTCTTCAAATGGGCTATTTCTGCATGTGTGAAAACAGGCAGATGATGACACCTCCCAAATTGACTTGGAGAAATACCTAAGCCACATCGAGAGGCCATTTACGGAGACGGTAACAAGGTAGGAATATGTCTTGTCTCATCTTTTGCCCTCCTAAAATCATCAGGTGGAGTGCAATTTAATTTTAGTTCATTTTAAATTTTTTGTGCAAGTCATTATGTGATTTATCAAAGATGCCTACTACTACGTTTTTGGTAAAAAGCCATTAATTCGTTTTTTTTATATATGTCTGTATATTTTGTTTATTACTTTTACCAGTTCGAACATCAACATTACACACTTACACTATACAACTTCTAGCCTTACCATACCCTCTACCTCAAGGCATATATGTGTCATTTCCGTTTGGAGCTTGAAATTGTTATCTACTTAATTATAAAATAAAAATGATAATGATTTTGATTACATTTCTACATCACATACGTTGGCTCTTTAGCTAAGACACTCTTCTGGGCCAGTTTAATGCCGAAGTATATATTACAGAAATATATCAAGTTTCATTCCAATCGGATATTTGCAAAAAAAATACAGAAGGTAACCAAGTGTTTAGCTTCCTTTAGCCGTTACTTTCTTAATCCATTTATTATGTGTGGGTGCGGTTCACCCTTTCCAATTCAAAAGAATTACACGTCTCACTAATAGGGAGGAGAAGGCAATAACATAATCTTTGTCTTTAGTAAGAGATTGTGTACAAAATAAGGTAAGAAGGGATCAATCAGAACTCTTTAGATGTCACCGTAAGACTGTTTTTTCAAAACTCTGCCAGTTTGGGACATGACCAAAACATATAAGCTAGGGTGGCTGGTGTTTACTTACATCTATGATTTGCTGGTCTAATATTAAGAAATATTTTAGATCATTTATGATTAGTGAGGTGAAGCCTGTGGACTATTTTAAATTTTACAACTCCATGTCTTGCACACAGCGAAGATAAGTGAATCTGATTGAAAATGCCTTCCCACTCCACATCTGAGAAATCCATCGCTAGATCCTGCTTCCATGAGACTCTAAGGGATTCCAGTATTCGAGCATTTAAAGAGTTGATAATGAGATATATACAGAAGATAATCTCTTGGCTATTTGGATCTAAACCCAACAGCATATAAACTGTTGACGATGGAGGTAAATATTTTCTGTGTTAAGCTTCTATGTAAAGAAACAAGTGGGTTTTAGGCATCTTAAATCTTTGGGAAAGTTTAGTGAAAGATAGAAATGTTGTATCTAAAATCAAATCCTTTAAGCATCTAATTTCTGTTTTTGTATCACAAGTGAAAAGCCAAATCCAAACAGGATGGTGAGAACAAGCAGTTTGACATAACTGGACTCAAAACTGACAGTAATCCAAAATGTTTTTGGAAATGGGACCAAATTAAGTGTGAATGATTACAGTATTAGTAGAAGAGAAAAAGCCCCATAGATGTGGGGAGAGTAGAGCATGTCAAAGAGCTTTGGGGAAAACTGATTGCAAGAGCTTTCTCCTTGCACCCATGTTGGTGTGGAAAGGGAGTCATATGGCAACATTCTAAACTATTTTATGGATATTAGAAGCCCAATATTAAAACAAGAAATTTGGGAGAGCCATCCCACCCAGCAGTCTGGGTCTTTGTAAGAAAGCTTTCTTTATCTGATACCTCTTATTCCCCCATAAAAAGGCAGTAACCAGTTAATCTAAATTGTTAAATAAGCGTTTTCTTATAAAAACAGGTATATTAGAGAATAAGTATAGAAAGCAAGGTAAAATTGTCTTTTTGACTAGGTTAACGTGCCCCGCTAAAGATAATGGCAGCATGGACCATCTACTAAAGTTTATGGTGCGTTCATAAAGAGGGATACAATTAGCTTCAAATAGCGCATTAAGGGAACATGCAACTGATATGCCCAAATATTTAAATTCCCCCTGTTTTAGTCTGAAAGGAATGATGGAGGTAGGTAACATATTACTCAATGGCTTAATAGAGATCTGCAAGTTAAGCTTGTAGCCAGAAAGTTTCCAAAGGACTCTAAAATTTAGAGAATATGAGGAACTGATGATAATGGACTGGAAACATAAAGAAGGAGGTTGTCTGCGTAATGTGAGACCTTATGGTCAACACTTGTCCAGAAAATACGCTTGAAGTCAGGGCACTGTCGCAGCGACATTGCCAGTGGCTCTATAGCCACAGTGAACTGGAGCACAGAAGCAGGGCACCCTTGTCTCATGCCTCACTGTAAATGGATATACTTTGAGTAAATGTTGTTAGTACACACAGAGGCACAACAATTTAAATCAATCAATCAACCAACCTTTATTTTCCCCTTGGTAATACATTGAGGGTAACCCTCATTTACAATGCATCCGAGCATTTACAACTTAAAGGGACTGAAAATACATAAAAATTAGAATCATTGTTTAATCAAGAAAGCTAAAATAAAGAACTTCATCAGTAAAACATAAGAATTAAATGATAAAAATATTAGAAAAACAGACAGACAATATAAGAAATTAATTAAGAAATAAATAATTCAAAATAAAAGTTTAAGTGGACAAGCTAAAAATATAAAACACTGAAATAAAAAGAAAAAAAAATTAAGTAAAATAAATACAAATAAATTATATAAAAAATTAAAATATGAAAAAAGTAAATTATGAAAATAAAATGTAAAACTGAAATTGGATAGATAAAAGGACAGAAAAAATAAAGTTAAGAGTCAAAAGAAAAACTCAATTAAAACAGGTACAGGCTGTCTGAAGATGGTTAGAAACTAAAAGTTAAAATTTAATCCAAGAAACAAAATTAGAGGAAAAACGTTGGGTTACTTAACACAATCCCTGGTTCTTTGATAACAGAGTGAGGTGTTTCACTATGGGAATCACCTGGAGCTTGACCAACTATGCTCCAATGACAGACAGGTTGACCTGCTTCGCCCCTTGGCCTATAACCAGTCATGGGAGATATAGACTACTCCTGAGCCCTTACACTTATAAGCCAGGGCTATAGCCTCCACTATCCAGCAAGGCTGTCTTGAGGGAGAGGAACTTTAGCCCCACACCCTCCAGGGGTTCAAAGGGGTGACAGCAAAGGGCATCCAACAAATACCATGGTGGGACCAATGGCCTTAAAACAGGCCGTTTGCTGTGTGCCGCTTTTATAAAACGGCAGGCCCCACAGGCTTGCCCCCAAAACCCATATGGCAAGCTGAGATAGATGCTAAGTACACCTTGATTGTTGAAAAGGCTTTACCTTTACCTAACAGATCCTGTAGAAAGCAGAGTAAAATGCTAGTGAGCACTGAAAGGAAGTAATATTCCGCAGACACCAGTCCTCAAACACTCGCCATCGGTGGTGAGAGGGGCCAAGGCTGGCCTGCAAGAAGCTGGACAATCTCTTCCACCCAGTGCTTGGATGGCCAGTGTGGATCTATTAGAATTAGAGACTATGGTCACAAACCAATCGTGCTGTCGGATTTATTGACAAAGGACTTTGTTTACATCTTGAATGTATATTTGTGTAGATGTCTGTTTAACACAGAGATCCAAAATGGGCTGAAGTGAGCCCTTAATCTCTGGAACAACAAAGTAACAGGAGTAAAAGCCCTGCTTGCTTTCCTCCTCTGTGACAAACTCTGCGTTTACACACCTCATACAGGTTACTGTCCACCTGAGCGCCTGTGTCAGTTGTGCTAGGGAGTCGGGACTGTTGATTAAGGTTTCTTCCCCTTTGGTGGGGGTGGTGCACATGATACTGAGAGAAAGGGGAAATTTTACCAAACTTGACACCTAGACTTGCCACAACACGTTAGCCTGAAGGATAAGTTTGCTTAGCACGACCTGTTCAGAGAGATAGATCGGCGTGACCCGTTAGATAAATTCTGAATGCTAGTTTTGCTATCTGTCTACCTCCGCAAATTAATGCTACGAAGAAAGCTTTGACAAGCTTGCCAAATTTATGCCTCAGTTACACAAATGGCTTAACATCGAGTAACTAGAGAGAACAGCTTGACTTGACGTGGTCGCTTTTCTCATGAATGTGGCTCACAGCCGAAAAAAAAATCCTTCTTGATGAAGTAAGTTGTTCAGTGCTATCAAGGGCTAAGCTCTAGTTGCATTTGGCGACAGGCTCCTAGGCTCATACCAACAATGCAGGGAGTTGACTACCTGAGATCGGCAGATAGGACAAACAATGAAGGGGGTTGACCAACTCTCTACAGAGTGTTGTATGAGATGGTAATAACAATAAGTTTGGTAAGTTTGGTAAGTCTCCACAAATAAAGTACATATGTTAGTAATGATTTCTCTCAACGGGACCTTTAAGGTGCTCTGAAATTCCGATAACACAAATGTTGTTTCTCTGCGAGCGATTTCGAGGTCATCCAATTTGACTTACACGCTTTTGTTTTCTTTCACAAGCAAAGAACACAGAGTCTCTCTAAGGTAGTAACCCAGGTGTCTACTTCAGTCAGAGAGTCCCCGGCTTCCCTAGGCTCTGAGCGCGGAAAACTTTAGACTTGATGCCGCTAAGTATCTGCCTGATGTCGTCCGTTGGTCTGTCAAATGTGGTCAGGTATGCAAATTCATATATATTCATATGTATAAGATTAATCTCTCTTTTATTTTTCCACCAGAGAGAGCCTTGCTGACTATTTAGAGACCTATAACAATCAAGTCTGCATCTGCCTTCAGAATGAGGTACCCAGATATTCTTAAAACAGCTGCAAGCCAACACCTCAGCTAGTTCACTATAAACGTTTTCATCCCTAAATAAATACAAGTATAGCAATATTTCTCTTTCTCTTATTAGAGTACCCAGTACAAAACAGTAGATCGAGTAATCCAGGCTGTTAAAAGTCTGTGTTGTGCTCTGGGTAAAGTGGAGACGTCAGCCATCACTGAAGCTGTGAAGAGACTGAGGCATTTGGTCAACCTCCCTAAATCCCACTCTCCAGAGGTTAGCATGCATAACATAACTGTTAGTGTACAGTGTTTTCTATGCATAGTACATTAAAATTGCCTTTGTGACACTCTTACTTGACAGACTGGTGCAAAATCCACCATTTCAGCTCATGGTAAGTACATTGCTTTTATTCATAGTGGCACTGAGTTAGACTGGATACACTGTATATAGCATCTCACCAAAGTGAGTACACCCCTGACATTTTGTAAATATTTTCTTTTCATGGGGCAACACTGAAGATATGACACGTTGATACAATGTTAAGTAGTCAGTGTACAGCTTGTATAACAGACTAAACCGCTAGCAACAGAAGTACACCCCTAAGTAAAAATGGATAAATTGTGCCCAAAGTGTCAATATTTTGTGTGGCCACCATTATTTTCCAGCACTGCCTTGACTGTCTTGGGCACAGAGTTTACTAGAGCTTTAGAGGTTGCCACTGGAATCCTCTTCCAATCTTCCATTCCGTCACGGAGCTGGTTGATGTTAGAGACCTTGCCCTCTTCACCTTCCGTTTGAAAATACCCCACAAATGCTCAATAGGGTTTAGGTCTGGAGACATGCTTGGCCAGTCCAGCACCTTTACAATCAGTCTCTTTAGCAAGGCAGTGGTTGTTATCATGATGGAGTACTGCACCTCGGCCCAGTTTCCGAAAGGGAGGCATCACGCTCTGCTTTAGTATGTCACAGTACATGTTGGCATTCATGCTTCCCTCAATGAACTGTAGCTCCCCACAGCCAGCAGCACTAATGCAGCCCCACCTGGTTGCCGCCACACATGCTGGACACCATCTGAACCAAATAAGTTTATCTTGGTCTCTTCAAACCACAGGACATGGCAGAGGAACCTGAGTGAAACCTGTGTGGCAATCGCTGTGTGGTCTTGGCCACCATGCTACAGCTCAATTTGAGGGTTTAGCAATCTTTTTATATCCTAGACCATCTTTATGTAGAGCAACATTTTTTTTGTTACAGTCTGTCCTGTTTTTCTGCTTGTCTGCCTTTGTTTACGTTCCCCGTCCCTAGCCATGTGTATCTGTTTTGGTCATGTGCTCCTCGTGTCTCCGCCCTTTACCTGCTCCTCGTTTGTGTCTCCTTCCTGTCTTAGGTGTTCCTTGTTGTCCTTGTCTACTCAAACCCTCTGTTTTGCTCCTGTCCTTGTCCGATATTGTGTGTGGATGTAACTTTAGTAAGTTAATGTTGTTTCTGGATCTTTGTGTCAAGTATGGATGTAAAAAAGACAACCTGTGTTTACATCTGCCTCTCCTGCCTATGCCTGCTCGTACATTGTCACAGAATATTGGACAGAAAAAGGAGACAGCAGGTACTTCTGAAATTTAGGGACTTTTTGAGCATGGACTATTTCCAGTGCCTGAAGACCTCGTAGCGGACATTTAACCTTGGTTGCTGCGGAGAATTCTGCTCTGCCGGCCGTGGAGATGGCTTCTGTGGACACAAGAAACGTGGAGGCCAGCCCCTCCTGGTGGAGGAAAACTTTGGGAAGGGGCTAGTAATTGGCTCTGTTGGTGTCCCTCGGCCAAGGCCTGCTGGTGCCGCCATTTTGGTTGGTGAACCCACAGCACCACCTAGTGTCTCGGGGGGCTGCTGTCCTTGATGTCATGGCTTCTGGTGCTCTGGAGGCCACAGGCAGAAAGATATTGTTTGGGTGGATGTAACTTTATGGAGTTTATGTTGTTTCTGGTTCTTTGTGTCAAGCATGGATGTAAACAAAGACTTGTATCAGCCTCTCCTGCCTATACCTGCTTGTACATGGTCACATTTTTTCACATTGTTCTTTGCCATGAGGTGCCTTGTTGAACTTGAGTGTGAGAGCGATAACACCTAATTTAACACACCTGGTCCCCCTTCACACATTAGACCTAGTAATACTAAAGAGTCACATGACTATTTAGGCACAATTTGGCCATTTTTACTTAGGGGTGTGACGGAAAAATAGTGACAGAAATAAAATGCAGAGTCTCTGAGTCTTGATCAAAGTGTGTAGCAAGTTTATTGAAGCAAGACAAAGCAATGCATAAAGTCCTCTCAAAAAACGGAACAGCTTCTCAAAGCCCCTATACCCACACAACAGTTATCAACCTTACATGGCTACAAGCAAAGTTACATTACAAAACGTGTTCATTCTCTTACTTAATGTCCTTGAACACACCACCACCTGCTACGCACACACATAAGCCTCCTGCCTGCACAGAGAGTTTGAGAACAAACAGTTCCAGTTCAAGCATACATTGTCATTGCTTGATTCGAGAAAATTAATAATGCCCTATATTGATTATGAATCATTCCAATACCCAATTTCCATCACAAGGTGTACTCACTTTTGTTGCCAGCGGTTTAGACATTAATGGCTGTGTTGTTATTTTAAGGGCCTAGCAAATTTACACTGTTATACAAGCTGTACACTGTGCTTTTTTTTCAAACATTGTATCAAAGTGCCATATCCTTAGTGTGGTCCCATGAAAAGATATAATAAAATATTTACAAAAATGTGAGGGGTGTACTTAGTTTTGTGAGATATTGTATGCTGTATCCCCATAAATGATGTAGTATACTTAGTGATCATCAAAAGTGTGGACTCGAGTCACATGACATGGACTCGCGTCTAACTCGAGTCACATGACATGGACTCGCGTCTAACTCGAGTCACTAACTGATGACTTGTGACTCGACTTGACAACATCACTAAAGACTTGCGACTTGACTTAGACTTGGAATCAGACTTTAGCTTTAAGACTTGAAAAGACTCACCACTATATTTTAACATAATAAATAAGGAAAACTAGATGTAACCCCTGTTTAAAACAATCACGCTTTATTTACGTGAAGCCCTACCGAGCCTTCGCAGTTTTTTTTCCCCTTCCTCTTTTTTTCTCTCTCGCTCTCTCCCTCCATCGGCGTGCGTGCGCGTCTTCTGGCAGGGAAACGTGTGCTGTTATTATTAGTTCAAATTGGCTAATATTCGTTCATCTAAGCATAAAATCACCTATGGTGCTCAAGCTCAGTTCGCCCTGACATCGTTGTTTTGTTCAGGTGTGAAGAAAAGAAACTGGTGAGTTTGGCTGATTTTAAGAAGTGAAATAAAGTGGATTAAAGTGTAAATACATATGTGTGAGGTGCCCAAAGCATTTATGAGTTGAATAAAAGTTTGTGGAATAAAAAACAACCAGAGTATATGCGTATATATGATGATAAATAGGTCACGCAACTATTATCTGGCGTGTTAGCATGTCTGTGAGCATTAGCTCGCATTAGCGTCGTAGTTACAGGCACTAGTATAGGCTTATAAGTCTGAAGAGCTGTTAAATATTGGTCTACCCTTTGAGTTAAATATGCTTCGAAAACAGTGTGTTGAACGAAGTGCACAGGTTGTTTTAAAGACTGGTTGAAGCCTCGAGCTTCTCGAGTCCATGATGGCGAGCCAGGAGAAAACTACAGTTCCCAGCGGGTTGGCGAGTGACGTCGGCTGTGAATGCATTAGGCCAACACAAGCGAAGGGCACGCAGATAAGAGGAGAGATGCACTGACCACCACACACAAATACACACAAGAAATAAGTCTGCCTGGCTAGTGAAGAACACTTTCAAAACGAAAAGCCATAACGAAAAGGAGGAACATTAAGGGAAAAAATTACATACATACGAAACACGAATAATTAAAAAAAAGAATAACAGTGAATAAAGACTCAAGTGTTGAAATGGACTTATATTTCTTGTTTTGATTGTTAAATTAGTGCTGTTGTGTAAAAACTAGTTTTCATTCTTGCGTTAAGGTACTGTTAACTGTGGGAAACTTCTATTTTTTCCTAATATGTTGTTGCAAAGCACTGACTTGCTTCGTTTACTAGAAAAGCTCTATTTATTTTTTTTTCCTCAAGTCAAGAGAGAGAGAGAGCTGTTTCATTTTATATTCATTTTTATTTTTTCCCCATTTTTATATCAACTGAAACTGCTCTTTTCACGTTTCAAGCATTGCACATACATATGTATCTCACAAATTATTTGAAGAACTCTTTTTTTTTTTATTAGTCAATAAATACATAGTTATAACTCCAGAGCCTTGCATTCTGTCTTTTGCATTTAAGTCAAAGCCCTCCTTATCGAACCTAGTGTAATTTTGAAGCTGGTCCATATGAAATCACTGAAGAAACGTTGTGGTAGCTAAGGTCTAGGTATAAGCTTTACGTGTCATTCTTATTTTGATCTGCAGTAGTAACACTTACTTAGAGCCACGCTGTGCTGTGTTACAGGAATCACATAACTGGATCATTTTGTATTAAATGGTGCTGTAACACTAGGGTAATGAAAAATTAAAGCAATTAGGGAGCACAGCATCTCAGACAGGAAGTGTTCAAGTAGCGCAGAAAAGTGGCAAACACTGATCAGTACATGCAGAGTACATTCACACATGCTGTTAGAACTGCAAAGACCCGGTCTATATATTAATGCTTATGGGTTTAGAATGTAATGGTATTAAAGTTCTTGTAGGTGTAATGAGTACTAATACTTCCATATAGTGCAGTGTTTCTAAACCTTGTCCTTTGAGGCCCACTGCCTGCACATTTTAGTGTTTTTTCTGCTTCAACACCTATTTTAACTGGGTAATGGACTGGTAATGAGATGATTAGTGATTTAAATGATCTAATTTCATATGCAAGTTATTTTTGTTATAATACAAACTTTAAAAATGTTAATGTTATATTAATGTCTGTTTAATATACTAATACTAATATACTAATCAGCTGCATCAATTGTGTTAAATACTGAACTGATGTTACATCTGGTGACTTAACTAGGACTCGAAGTTTAAGACTTGACTCGAGACTCACTTGAATTGACTTGGGACTTGACTCAGGACTTGACTGTCAAGACTTGAGACTTACTTGTTACTTGCAACTTAGTGACTTGGTCCCATGTCTGGTGATCATAAATGTTTAGCAAATAAATCAGATTAACAGAGCAAATTTTAGTGATTTTCATGTTTTATATATTTTTGATTGAGTCGTTAACATGTTTCATTGTGCATCTCTTGACAGCATCTTGTCTCCTTTTACAGTGTTGTTCTCTATTTCTAGGTTATTCTAACCTGGTGGAGGAGCGTATGACGGAACTAACAACTGCTGTTTATGACTTAGCTACGCTCTACCTGTCCTCTTGCTGCCCGGTCTCCCCTAGTCACGTGAAACAAGACTCTGCAGAAGGCAAGAGACAGAGCAGGGAGGCTTCTGGCACCACAGAGCATGTGCAGTTCACTGTCTATGCTGTACATGGTATTTGTGCTGCATGGGTCAGCAGGTAAGATTGTGGTGCAGCTTAATTTTAGTTCATTTTAATTTTTTGTGCAAGTTGTTGGGTAATTCATCTAAGATGCATACTGATATTTTGGTAAAAAGCCATTAAATATTCTAATTATTTAAAAAATTTCAAAAATGAAATCTCATGCACTTCCCAAAAGTACTATATAGACAGCAGTGTTATCTCTATTAAAATCACTGTAGCAAAAGGTTATGTAATTGCTAGTGAACAAAATAACAACATAAACTAAAAAGAACTGCATGATCTAACGCCGTTGATAATTGGAATATTTTGATATGCTAAATTAACTCATCAACGGGAAGTACTAATGTTGTGTTGGGTCTGTACTGAATCACAGCTAAAACACAATAAAACTTTGTAAACATTAAAACCCTATGCTATATCCTATGCTTATGATAGTACTTGATAATAAATCACGATAGTTTTGGTTACTATAATGATAATAGTTTTGTTATTGGGTTGGAAATACTAAATGCATTTTACATTGCTTTTCACATATTTAAAGGTCAGATTTTATTTTGACAGCTGTAGAGGTGAGGTACTTTGTGAAATTTAAAATTGAGAATTTTAAATGTATTTGCCACTTGTGTTTGCACAGTGGATTTTGACCTACGCATTCTATGCAGTGAAACACCCATATACGCACACACTAGTAAATGCACTCAATAGGGCTGTCCCTTCCACAGTGCCAAATGAGGCTTAGGTGCCTTGCTGTTGTGTCCTGTCGGTTCAGTAGCTTGAACAGTGACATCCAATCACAAGGCTTGCTCCTTAACTTCTTGCCCATGACTGCCATAAAGTGACTGATTCAATATCACAAAATCGCTGTCACACCAAAAAGTTCATATGCAGTATGAAAAACGTATGCAATATGTTTAGGCTCTGATATAGCTCTGGTTAGCTGCTGATATAGCTGATACGTATATTGTCATTTTTACATCATGATCTGATCCATTTTGTGTATAGAAATACAAAAGAAATTAATGCAAACTTTAACATATATATATATATATATATATATATACACATATATATAAGTTCCCTCGGCATAAAGCAGTAATAACACACAAATACGGCTTTGTTTAATGTAGCAGAACATTTTTTAATTAGAAGCTAGTTTAGTTTGCAATTCGTCATCGCTCCCGTAACTGGCAAATTTGGGGGA
Source organism: Megaleporinus macrocephalus (assembly GCA_021613375.1). Lineage (NCBI taxonomy): Eukaryota > Metazoa > Chordata > Actinopteri > Characiformes > Anostomidae > Megaleporinus > Megaleporinus macrocephalus. The sequence goes on from CM038711.1 coordinate 16,500,735, forward strand.
TGTTTACAATCATCATCAGGTCTTAGCATGGGTATAAAATCCTTGTGTTAGCAATGCCGACACACGGTCACCCTTCGATCTACCACTCTTTGCTCGTCATTATTGTACTTGACTGAGAATCCTCACCACTTCAAACAACTTGGCTAATCAACTATCCAAGGTAGGCTATGGTGTTTTTTTTGTTGGTTGTTTTTTTCCCTCACTTATAGAAGTATAATGCACTGTTTAAACGATTCCCATTCCCATGCAGCATGTGTACTGCTTATGTGCATGGAACATAATCATTTAAACATTTTTAAGTTTGATAAGATTTTAAGTTCAGAGGTGAAGACTTCAGAATTAGAATCGATAATTGCCTAGACAAGTAATTGTAAACAATGTCCTTACAATTCCTACAATAACAACTTTGTCAGTTTTTTGCTCCTTGCCACTAGAAGCAAAATGCACTCTCTTGATATTCCTGTTAATTGTCAACCATTCTGCCTGAATTCTAGTAAAACAAGCTAATGTTAGCCTAAATTGACACCCAACCTATTAAGTTAACTAATACAGTTCACATATCACTGTTTTCACAACCAAACGTGACATTAAATTAAAAAAAAAATTATTAAAAAAATTTTAAAAAGAGGATTGCTTGTTACTAACAAACTTTTTTCCCTATAAGGTTTTTTCCACCGTGTCTCATCCAGGAATTATTCATAGCACCGAGGAATATTTCCATGTGTCATAACAAGATTTACAAAAATGCTTGTCCCTAATCACAAGGACATGCATGCTACCAAAAGTATTTGGTTAATGCAGTGTTTCAGATGTCATGCTGTCTCAGACCGTGTGTAAGAATTTGTGCTTTGTATTGTAATTTTTGTTGCAGCTTGTGCCACTTATTACATAGCATACTGCAATCACTTTCAAGCAATCCTTATATTGTCATACATCATTGATGTTGTCTTCATATTTTTCTTTGTTTGGCCCTTGACACACTTGTGACACACATGAAATTTCTTTCTCTCCTTTTATGTGTAGACATGTAATTTGTCCATTTCCTATTGCCCTAGTTATGAAAAGTACTACCTGATGTGTGCCCTGACGCACAACGGTCGGAATCTTTTCAAGCCTGTCCAGTCCAAGAAGGTTGGAACGTATAAGAGCTTTTTCTATCACATCAAATGGGATGAACTGTAAGTGAGTCGCCTTTTAAGCCAACCTGCATGACAAAAGCATGCCCATAGCTTTATAGAATTACGAAGAGCACTATACATGTAACCACAGGATTGTGACCTCTTCTCATAATGAATCTTGATTCTTTTTTGTTTAGGATAAACTTTCCCATCTCTGTGTCTTTGTTGCCGCTGGAGACCATGTTAAGTCTATCTCTTTATGGTGTTCCTAGCCAGAATGCCAGCAATTCACCTGATTTTAACAGGCAGCGCAAGGGCCCAGAGCTTTTGGGCAAAGTCACCATGCCCCTTTTTGACTTCAGGAGGTAAGGCATAAGGTCTAAATAGCATTTTACAGGTTACTCTTTGTTGTTTCCAAAAAATATACTCAAAAACTCAATATTCTCAAAATCCACCTTAAAAATAATGTTTCTCATGTCTAACCTTACATCAGGTGTCATACCCTGTTCTTTTTATATAGTTTGTTTTTCCAATCAAATTATTTCCGTTTTGATAGATAGATGTTTTAAAATATTATGTTAAGTGTAAAGGCAGATGAGTCTGGCTGATTTTTTGCTTGCATACATGAATCTTCTAAAATCTTTGTTTGGAGATGTGTTTTTATTTGGTCAGTTTAGCAGTTGTAACGTAACTAGGGGTATTTATTTAATCCACCAATTAATTAATCGAATTAATTAATTTAGATGAATCAAATTTACCCTTATAAAATATTAAGTTTCTGAGGTTGAGGTTGGTTTGAGTTCAGGGATCCACACACTGGTAATAATATTGAAAACACACCAAGACTAGCTTATATAAAAGAGGCTTTATTAGATAAACACATCAAAAGGACATATATATATTAAATAAAAAGAAAAAGAGATAAAAAGGGTGAAAGAAAGGAACCTAGACTAAAAGAAAGCAGAACTTAAGCACTCGGACCAGACCATGACAGATGTTTGCGCATGCGTGTGCCTTACTGGATTCATTCAAGGATTCAAGGATTCAAGGAGACTTTATTGTCATTCGCATCACATGTGGTACATGGGGTGGAACGAAATTGTGGTACCCAAGGACCCAGTTTTACCCAGACAGCAGTACTTAAATAAATAAAATAAACATAAATATATAAAATATATGAAAATAAAATAAACAGGAATGGAGAAGGTAGCAGCAGAGTGTATTAAAGTGACTGGTGTCGTAAAAGTGTCAGTGCAGTAAAAGTGTCAGTGCAGTGGTTCCACTAAGTGGCGTTTAAAAGTCTTACAGCTTCCGGAATGAAGCTGTTCCTCAGTCTGTTCGTTCTACACTTAACGCTCCGCAGCCTCCTGCCTGAGGGGAGCGGGACAAACAGTGAGTGTGCTGGATGAGTGGGGTCCTTCATGATGCAGGTGGCCCTCTTCCTGCATCTGGAGGTGTATATGTCCGTGGTGGTGGGGAGGCTGACTCCGACAGACCTCTGTGCAGCCTTCACCACCCTCTGCAGAGCTTTCCTGTCTGCAGCAGAGCAGCTTCCGTGCCACACGTTGATGCTGGAGCATAGAACGCTCTCCACCACACATCTGTAGAAGGAGGTGAGGACCGAGCTCCCGAGCCCAGCTCGCCTCAACCGCCTGAGGAAGTAGAGCCGCTGATGTGCCTTCCTGACCAGGCTGGAAGTGTTGTTGCTCCAGGTGAGGTTGTTGCTCAGGTGAACACCCAAGTACCTGTAGCTGGAGACCACTTCCACCGCAGACCCTCCGACATGCAGGGGGAGGTGGGCATGTCTGCCCCTTCTGAAGTCCACAATCATCTCCTTCGTCTTCTTTATGTTGATGCAGAGGTTGTTCTTTCTGCACCAACCCTCCAGGTGTTCTACCTCCCGTCTGTAGCCAGACTCATCACTGTTTGTGATGCATCCGACCACTGCCGTGTCGTCCGCAAACTTCACAATATGACAGCCTGGGTGGATGGGTGAGCAGTCATATGTGAGCAGCGTGAACAAAAGGGGGCTCAACACACAGCCCTGAGGGGAGCCAGTGCTGAGGATTGTGGTGGAGGAGGAGAGGTTGTGGATCCTCACAGACTGCGGCCTGTTGGTCAGGAAGTCCAGGACCCAGTTGCAAAGAGAAGAGCGCAGACCAAGTGAGGAGAGCTTATCTGTCAGTGTCTGGGGTATCATGGTGTTAAAGGCGGAAGTGAAGTCCACAAAGAGCATACGGACATAAGAGTCCTTCTGCTCCAGGTGGGTGAGGGCAGTGTGGACCACAGAGGAAATGGCATCGTCTGTGGATCGGTTCCTCCTGTAGGCGTACTGGTGTGGGTCCACAGTGACGTCGATGGTGGCTTTGATGTGGGTCATAACCAGTCTTTCAAAGCATTTAGTGACTATCGGCGTGAGAGCTATCGGCCGGTAGTCATTCAGACCTGTCACTGTGGAGCTCTTGGGGACCGGGATGATGGTGGCGGTCTTCAGGCAGGTGGGAACAGCTGCCTGGGTGAGGGAGACATTGAAAATGTCTGCCAGGACCTCGGAGATCTGATCAGCGCACTCCCGTAGTACTCGTCCGGGTATATTATCCGGACCAGCACTTTTCCGGGGGTTGATCCTCCTGAGGGTCCTCCTTACCTCTGCTGGTGTCACACAGAGGGGTACTTCTCCAGGTGGAGGGGTGAGTCTTTTGCTGGGCGGGGTGTCAGGGTCCTCAAAGCGGGCATAGAATTTGTTGAGAGCCTCGGGCAGGGAGGGGTCTTTGGAACATTGTGCATCTCTGGTTTTATAGTCTGTGATGCACTTAATTCCCCTCCACATGCTCCTAGGATCCTGGGAGGAGAAGTGTCCCTGGATTTTCAGAGCATATGCAGCTTTGGCCCTCTTAACACCTGCGGTCAGCTCTCTTCTAGCCCTCCTGAGTTCCTGTGCGTCGCCAGACCTGAAGGCAGCATCCCTGGCTTTCAGTAGAGAACGCACCTCTCCATTCAGCCAGGGTTTCTGGTTCGGGTAGCAGGTCACTGTCTTTGTGGTGGTGACATCCTCCACACACTTGCTGATGTACCCGAGGACAGCAGATGTGTAATCCTCCAGATCCAGCTCCCCCTCACTCTCAGCAGCCTCCCTAAAGACATGCCAGTCTGTGCAGCCGAAACAGTCCTGCAGCACAGCGTCTGCGTCACCGGGGCCACACAGTGATGGTCTTCTGTGTGGGTCTGGAGCGTCGCAGCGGGGGGTGGTATGCAGGGACCAGCATAATGGAGATGTGGTCGGAGAGCCCGAGGTGGGGGTGGGGGACGGCTCTGTACGCGTCTCTGATGTTGGTGTAAACACGGTCGAGTGTGTTGTCTCCCCGTGTTGGAATGTCTATGTGTTGGTAAAACCTCGGCAAAATGTTCGTCAGGTTCACGTGGTTAAAATCCCCCGCCACCACGTAAAACGCCTCCGGATGCTTGTTCTGAAGCGAGCTGATGTTGTCATGTAGCTCTTTCAGTGCGTTGTTAGCATTAGCATCCGGTGCTATGTAAACGGCAATGACGAACACAGCTGTAAACTCCCGAGGCAGATAGTGTGGCCGACACTTCACGGTCAGCTGTTCTGTTGCCTCGGAGCATAGGGCGTTTACCATCACACAGTTTGTGCACCAACCTTTGTTTATGTAGACGCATAAGCCGCCCCCTCGTGCTTTTCCGGACAGCTGGTTGCGGTCCGCGCGGAAGAGCTGCCGGCCGGCGAGCTGGAAGGCTGAGTCCGGCATGCTGTCGTTTAGCCATGTTTCCGTGAGACAGATCACAGCGCAGTTCCTCATCTCATCAGAAACACTCATCCTCAGCCGCAGAAGGTCCAGCTTGTTGTCCAAAGAGCGAACATTGGACAGGAAGAGAGATGGAATCGGGGGTCTGTCGGCGTTAGCCTTGAGCCTGGCTAGCACGCCGGCCCGCTTCCCTCTCTTCAGTCTTCGCCTGCATCGCTTCCTTTTGCCCTTTGTTCGTACCGCTCTGACCCGCCACGCCGGTGTCCGGAGAAGTTGTAGTCTGCCCAGCTTGGCTCTGAAACTACTGTCCATAGTTGCTACTTTTGTGGCAGAGCTGTCCTTAATCTTAAAAAGTTCGGTTCGGCTGTAACTCACAGGCTTAAGGCGCGTGAAATCGCTATCAGAACCGACGTAAAAATAACTGAAAGCTGGGTTTTCGCTGGGAGCGTGAGAAGCTGCTGCACCACCGCGCGCGGCCATCTTGAGAATGCATTTCCGTCTGAGGGAAGCGGCGGCGGTCTCGTTGGTGTAGACATCAAAGGCATCTCCGCTAGACTGGGTGACGCGCTGGTTGCCTCGGTGACGGCGGGCCGGGTGGACCTCTACTGCGCATGAAAAGCCCCGGATGAAGAGAGAAGTCTGCCTCTAAGGGCCGACGCCCTGGAACTCCCTGGAGTTCCAACAGCTTGCCGTCTTTGTCCAGAGTCAAGGAGAAAAGAGCAAACGAAGAGAAGTTTCTCTCGTTTATAGAGTTCCTGAAGGGGGAGGGGTGACGTGGAGGCCCCCCTCTCATGCATGTGCATCACTCGTGTTTAACACATACAGTCATTCGCGCCAAGCCGGGCGCATCACATCACACTATCCTGATTGGCTGAGGGCAAAGCAGGCATCTTTTGAACTTTGAATCTTACATACCAGTGGAGAATGCCGATTCAAACAGAATTAAGAAAAGAAAACAAAAGAGTAGATTAAAATGAAAATAAGCATAAATCTCCAATTAAATTCAAGTGTCCTGCGTTCATCTGAGCTGCTGTAAATGCTTTGGTAAACATAAGGATTTAAGTAGATCTTTAAGTTTACTAAATAAACTTACAAAACTTTTAACACACCGCTAAATTCTACCACTTATAACCACAATCAAACTTGTATATGAGGTTATGAAAACATTCTTCAAAGGTTCATTTAGCGTAAATCAAGGAATTTAGCTTGGATCAAACTCAGAGAATTTTGCTTGGAAAATCAAAGGTCTTGGAGAGAGAGAAGGAAATTAAAAAACACAGTGTAGACATAAGGTGGACACATAACTTATATGCATATTGCATATAATGCATATTTCACTGCCACAAATAGAGGAACATTTCTATGAAAAGTTAATTTGGCTTATAAAGTCTGGTCTCTGCTAAACTGGTGTCAGCAGGATGTGTGGGGGTAGAGGGGTCATAAATAGTTTTAGCTCTGTCTTATCTGATTTTTAGGCAGGATGAGAGGGGGTGGTGTGTGTCTGTGTGAGAAGACTTCTTGTCTCTGGTCTGTCCTAAAAGGGGATGGTGGGAATCGCTGGTTGACACAAAGTCTTAGAACAGACAAAATATGCTGTTCGCCAAATCAGAAAAAGTCAATGTATGGGTTTTGTGCATGGATCGTTACACAGTATAATGAACAGATAGCCAAGTTCATATTCCACTAAATATGGTTGAAGTTATGACAAACGTTACAAACATTAGCTAGCTAGCTTGTTGCTAGCAATACTTGCTTTCATCAAGGTAGCCTGCTTTTGCTGTCTCTTGTCTCTCAGCTTCACAGTGACTGTTGTTGAGAAAAGAAAGCTAAATGGTCAATATCAGTTTTCTGTTACACTTTTGTTTTGATGTATAGCACTGTGTAGATAGGACTTTTCACTGCTGTTGATTGTCGAATTCATTCCAAAATTGAAAGCTAAATGGTCAATATCAGTGTGCAGCAGCAATTTTGGAATGAATTCGACAATCAACAGCAGTGAAAAGTCCTATCTACACAGTGCTATACATCAAAACAAAAGTGTAACAGAAAAGTTTTTTCTATTCTGTTGTCATATATTTCATGCTAGAATGGATGAAAAAATGTTATATTCAAATATTAAAATACTAAAATATTACAAATATTAAAATGAACATACATAAATACAAATATTGGTGCCATCCATTAATTGACTGCTTTTTGAAATTCAACATTGTGTAGGGGTGTGATGAGATTGACATATCTACTCTTTGCTGTACCCTCCTCCCCTTCTACCAGGAATGAACCAGATATTTGTCTTTTGGGCTCGTATATTCTTGGCTTGTGAGGTTCTCTGCAGTTAAACAAGTGACTGAGCATAGCTTCAGATTCTTTACCTTAATGCTGTTAAAATAATGAATTACTAAACAGGTGTGGGCATGTTTCAGGGTGCTGTCTCGAGGAACCAAGCTGCTGACTTTGTGGATGCCTCCTCACTTTTCCCCTTTTGGAGCTGCAGGAAAGAGAAAGAACCTGGTAGAGAGAATCAGACTACAGGTATTCTGTCACACCTTGATTTCTCCACATTTCAGTCAGACACTTGTGCACACACAAAACGTGTCTCCTGGCATCAAATTGACTTCAGATCTACCTCACACAGGTAGATTTTCCAAGTCCTGCGATGGATGTGCTCTATGTGGGCCCCCAAGAGACCAAGTGCCCTGACCCTCAGTCATTAGAGACACCTGATCCGGACATTAAGAGGAGGATAGAGAAACTCTGTGCACGGGCTTCCGCTTTAGGGTATGAGCAACTCAACCCATCTCAACTGTGATTCTGCTTAAAGGGCTATTGAGAAAAAAATTATGTTATTATGCAGTATTACATAGTGCTGCATTGTATCCCCTAGCCTTATCACTTTGACAGAGGTTTTTGAACATTTTTATTCAACACTGTTTTCTCACTAAAATAACCAGCATATGCCTTATACAACCATTGATGCTTTACCAGTCCTGCTAGCCTAGCCACTATTCTATAGACTAAATACAACCAGGCTAGCGTTAGTGTAACACATGCCTCGGCATGGTAACAAATTCCATACATGAATTTCGATATTTTAATTGGTAAATAGGCCATTCTTGTGAATCGTCTGGATACAAATAGTTTCCTTTTTGCGTTGGGGGAGCAGGTGTGTGGTCTTTCAGCAGTTTATGGTCATTCTCAACCAATTCATCATCATATGGTACAGCAGCAAACAGAGTTGCAAGTAGTTTTTTTTTTTTGCTACATGCAGTTTTACAGTTTAGATAATTATCTAAAACTTTTCATATACTTATTTCTACTTTTCCATAAACACTTACAGGCCAGAGAAACAGGTAGCAGGCAGGTTTAAGACAGTTGTCTGAAATAAGCACAGGTGGCTGCAGAAGCAGTATAACAGTAACATACTGAACACAATGCGCTTGTCAGAGAAATCCACTTATCTGAAATAAAGATATTGCCTTGTTCGTGATGCTGAAGTTGCCTTTTTTCCACCTGCGGTTGAAAGGGGTCATCTGCAAATTACATTACACAATAAAGACACAAAAATGATCAGTGAGAAAAACAACTTTAGCCTTTTCTTTATTCTAAAATTGAGCCTTTTGAGCTACAGCAGGCTCTTTAGCATATCACAAATGATAAAACATAATTTATGAAGCCTGTGGTTTACAAAAGGGTTCTCTCTTATGAAATCATTCCAATATATGACATAACTTGAAGTGCTTCGTTCAGCTAATGAGCCATTTGATATTTCAAAATATTCCTGTACATATAAATACTAATTAAAGCCAACAAACATTTTCTTTAAGGTTTGATGAGTAATGGCAGATTTTGGTGACTACTGAAATTAGCTGTTGTTAGCGACTAACTAGGCAGAACATGAGCAGCCGCACAAGCATCTGAAAACATGCCTGCATCTTTTTTTCGCTTATTATAAAATAAAAGTGCATAGATAAAAGTTACACACTATAATGACCTATCCAAATGTTATACCTATCCACGGTTTCAAAGGGCCCTGAAGCCACCAGAGAATAAGTTTGAATGCATGTACCAACATTTCCGTGTGCTGCCAGTGCAGATGTTTGTGTAAAAATCTGACTGGTTAGGGTGCCTTTGAACTTTTGCCCTAAGCAACTTTTCACTTTTAATTTACTCCCCTTGATTTTTCATATAATGTAAATGTTACAATGTAAATCAGCCTAACATAAATGGAACAGAGAAAAGAAACAAAACTGAAGCAGCCAGAAAAATGTAATAAAACAAAGCGACTCTGCTTGATATTTGGCACACTAGCAGTAATGTTAACTGTCTACTTTCTGCATTTATAAGCTAACACAGTCTAAAAAAAAATTAAAAAATTATATTCCTGATTATCAGCCCATTGCAGTTATAGTTTTTCAGAAGTTATTTTGCTCTTCAACATGCATCATGTGAATGGGGTTTTGTAAGTGGAAAATCTCACTCTAAAGACTAGTGGATGGATGGAGGATGAAAGTAAGTTTATTTACAATACAGGTCAAAGCAAATCAAGGTTTATTTTATTTATAAAGTGCTTTTTGCAACAGATTTTGTCACAAATCAGCTTTACAGAAAATTTGGACAAAATTTGCCAGTGGCAGAAATGCCAAGGAAAAACTCCCTAAGACCAATGGGAAGAAATCTTGAGAGGAACAAAGACTCAAAAAAAAGAGAAACCTATCATTCTGTGGTTCACACTGTAGAGCACGAAAACTACATATGCAATATGAAAAGAGTTTACAATTATATACAATATTGATTATAAATAAAAGGAAAACCGATCTGAAAATCAGTCACTGTTACTAGTGAAAACCAGTGAATACTTTTAGGAGCATATAACAGTGGAAAACCATGAACATCAATAATGACTATGGGTTCCTACACTGATGATCAGTGAGTCAAAATTTTCAGGAGGGTTGGTGGCATGCAAGAAGGGCAAGAAGGGGCACCTGGTCAAGGCAGATAAAGAAACAGGATGGGCAGTTGTTTGAGCAGAATTAGAGGACTAGTAATGTAATAAGTGCATAATTTGATCGGTCATTTTGTACAGGACAAAGGATCTCTGTAATGTTCCCAAATTACCACAAATACCCTAGATCAAAACATTGTCTGGACATTTACATCAGCATTACGCGACAGGTGCTGCATTTCTGAACACTATACTTTTGTTTTTGTATGAACAGATGATTCGCTGTTAAAAGGTAATTTATAGTTGTCACTAGTGGTGTCTCAGTACTATGATGATGCCTAATGAGACTGCAATTATATTGCCAACCTGTCCTCAGTAGTTACAATGAGTTTTGGATTAGGTTTGCAGGCAATGCACTTTTAGCTGTCAATTGAGCTTTTATATTGAGCAATCGTAGATTAAAACAAAAGTGTTGTCATTACAAATTAGTTGAACCAGTTGGGTAGTAATTAGATTAGTAAAATAAATTTTCTAGGATTTCTGGAATTTAGTTTAATTCAGGGAACAGAAACTCTTAGTTGGGTGGAACCTGTGTGCTGTCTCAAAGCATGCTGCATGTTACAAAAAATAAGGACAGCACCCTAACATGAGGGGTTGATACTGTCCCGACTCAAAATTAAAAACAAAAGTTTGCTTAAAAACAGGCCAATTATTTTTAAAGCCCACATTGTTTTCCGAGCACCTCTTGGACAACCAGCAGTTCTCGACTTAACCTGCTGTATAGTTCAGCATCATGTCAAACTGGCATGGGGTCAGAGCATATTACAGCATTAAACATCGTCTGAGCTAATTCACACACCTTTGATGTTAGCTTTAGTTATTTCTGACTGGTGCAGATGAACACTATATGTAATAACTTACATATTCGTCTTAGAATATCTATGGCTATGGGTTCCTTCTAATATCTGTTGCCCTGCCTCACTGGCAAAGAAGCTATTTTCAAATGCTATAAAATAACCAAAGCACTTCTAACAGGGATATCAGGGGGTGTCTTGCTGAGTGGGGCAAACCTTTGGGCACATGAATGGGAGAGGAATGATGCCCCTTTTTTCCCCTTTTACTTTGCTTTGAATTGTGTGCTGGGTTTAACAGGCATTGGTCATAGGTACGGCGCAGTCAGCTTAGCTAGCAAACACTGCACTTCAGAATGTGGGCAGCTCTCCATGTTCAGTTCCAGTGTGTGTGTATGTGTTTTTGTGTAAACACCCAGCTGAATGAACAGCTGCTAGACACCCAGCTTAACTACACATTTGCAAGCTCATTTAGAAGGTGGCTTTTCCTGGGACCCTAAGCTCTTGTTTGGCTTTTTGACTGCATTTCTTCGGGTTTATTGTGTATGTGTATCAGCGGGAAACATTAGTCACTCCACCTTTCCTTTCATAGATTGACACGGGCAGAAAGGCAGCTGATTTGGGACCACCGGCACCACTGCAGCAGCCATGAACACAGCCTGCCTAAGATCTTGGCCAGTGCACCCAGCTGGGACTGGGGAAGCATGGCTGAGATCCATGCCCTTCTGCATCATTGGCCCCCACTGCCTCCTGTCTCTGCCCTGGAGCTGCTTGACTCAAAGTACGTACCTCACTCTCAAACCATGACTAAGAAAAGAAATTTTGATGTGCACCTCCTATGTCTTATTCTCTTCTCATTATCATGTATGTGTCACGTGTCATCATCTCTTTGCTGTGTGTTATCACCTGGTCTCTAAGCAGGCCGCAACACTCAATGAGACTGGGCTGTCTCCCTAGACCTACTGCCAGACCAAACACTGAACACCACTGGACAAATGCTAAAATAACAATTAGCAACTTAGGGATGAATTTTAGTTGTTTAGTGTTATTTGCAGTCACATTGTGGTGGATAGAGCACTAGCCAACCTTCAATAAGCTCATCAATTTGCTAGTGCCAAAATATACAAAAAGAGTGACCCACTATGGTCCCTATGCATCTTACATATAGTCAGAATGGAGCGCTTTCAAAAGCTAAAAAATTATTATTAGTGTGTCATGATGTTATGCAGTTTATATGATTTTGTGGAGATGTTGACACGTGTGTTTGTTTGTGCGTGTGTCTCTCTCTAGACGTGCACACCTTTTTTTATCTACTGAGACCTAAAAGCGCTGATTGTATGACTGCTGTTTTTCTGCTGTGAGCTTTCTTCTGGAGTGCAGTGTTTTTTAAAAGAATTCCATGCTTTGTAAATGTTGTTGTGGCCACCATGGCATCTCCACTTTCTCTTCATCTGTCCTTTCAATTTTAGGACATTTCCTTAAGTTCTGAAGCAGTGATTGCAATTAGTGCGTGACGGGTATAGCCGATATCCAATTACATCGCTCTATCGTCAAGGCCAAGAGTGGCTGGTCTGGACAGGTGAAATTTCAGATTATGGACCAAGGGAACAGAAACCTTAACATCTCCCAAAATTGTGCCTTAATGACCTTTTAAACAGTAAGATGCCCTATGTGGTCAATGGCAGTGCATCCGGAAAGTTTTCACAGCGCTTCACTTTTTCCACATTGTATGTTACAACCTTATTTCAAAATGGATTTTAAAAAATATATATTTTTCCCTTAAAATTCTACACACAGTACCCCAATAATGACCATGAAAAAGTTTGTTTGCATTTCTTGCAAATTTATTGAAAATAAAAACAAAAAAATCACAGGTACATAAGAATTTACAGCCTTTGCCATGACACTCAAAATTAATTAGGGTGCATCCTGCTTCCACTGTTCATCCTTTAGTTGTTTCGATACCTTGATTGGAGTCCACCTGTGGGAAATCTAGTTGATTGGACATGATTAGAAAAGGCACACACCTGTCAGTATAAGGTCCCATAGTTGACAGTTCATAGTTGATGTCAAAGCACAAACCAAACCATGAAGTCTAAGGAATTGTAGACCTCTGGATACATGATTGTGTCGAGGCACAGAAAATTTCTGCAGCATTGTTGTGCGCTTGTGAGCACTAGTGCCATCTATACATACATCACAGTTTTATAATTAAACAATTCTACAATCAAAGGCAACGTGAAATCACCAAATCAAACATAAACATACTCTGGAAGGACTGGAAAATGTCAGTCATGCCGCTTATGTAGGGCTGAACGATTTTGGAAAATAATCTAATTGCAATTTTTTATCTATAAATTGCGATTGCGATTTAAAATGCGATTTTTAAAAATGTCTTCTCAAGTATTTTTCAACAAACAGAAGCAATAAATCAATCTGTTTAATAATAAACAATGTCAGATTTATTTAAGGCACAGATAACAATAAAGCAAACAAATCTATGCTTTCCCTTTTCACCATTTGTTTTTTTTTAATAGAAAAAAACAATAGATATAAAAAAAAATTAACTTACTGCTCTCCAGCTAGTAACATCATAAAAAAAATAAAGTGCAAAAAACATAAAGAGAATCTGCTTTAACCAGCTCGTTATTTTCTGGGAATTCAAACTCAGTGAACACAAAATAAATCTGTTCTTATTAAATCTTTTAGATGTAAAAAAAAAAACCTTTGAATAGTAATGTAAACATAATAGTCACTCAGTAACAGCAGCAAACAACAGACTAAAGTGCAAATTAAACAAGGCACTGTCAGCTAGAACTCTGTTCTGTAGCTCTGTATCGTTCTCAGGAACTCACAGATTTTTTGCAAGGAAAACCATCATGTCAACCTTTGCTGGTTTCAAAGACGAGCGAGTACAAGTCACTATATTCCCACCAGCACTGAAAAGACGCTCTGAAGGAGCACTTGTGGCAGGGACACAGAGATACTTGCGGGCCATATTGCACAGTCGTGGAAAGTTAATCTTGTGCACCTTCTAATCTAGTGGCAAAAAACTCCACTGTTTTCAGCTCAGGTATAGCAACTTGGCTAAAATATGTGCGTGAGGGCATTTGGTAGCGCATATCCAGTGTGTTTAACAAAGCCATGAAGCCGGGCTTGTTCACTATATTAACGGGCATCATGTCTTTCGCTATGAACTCCGTTACTGCCCGAGTTATTTCAGCGTGCCGCTTCGAATTATGTCCATAAGGAGTTACACTTTCAAACAGTTCGGTCAGTGATCCCTGTCGGCTGGTACTTGGCGTATTTGAAGATGCAGCACTGGTCGTTGGTATTTTAGCCTTGCAAATATCATACGAGGCTTTGTGGTGTTTTTTAAATGCTGAAAAAGGTTTGTAGTGTTACCTCGCGTCGTAGCAACATTAGCAAGGCACGTTTTGCACAGTACCTGACGTTGAGCAGCATCTTCTTTTTTAAAGCCAAAGTAATTCCACACAACTGATGTGCTGCCCCTCTTTGGTATTAGACTTTCAGTTGTGTCAGCTTCTGTCGAGCCTGAAGCCATTGTGCAACATGTTAAAGTGCGCTGTGTTGACTTCACTTCTCCACCTCCCTGCCTCCTGCTCGGGTTTGCTCCGTTCGCCCTCGGCTCGCCTCGCTCCCAAGTCACGTGACCAGTTTAAATCGCAGCCTGCGCGGTTAGAGAATCGCGTTTTTAAATATCGCGAGATTATCGCAAATGCAACTAATCGTTCAGCCCTACGCTTATGTAACTAAAACATAAATCAACACTAAAGTTTGTTTTTGTAAACGATGAGTAAGTGACTTGTCAAACGCCTGAAAGTAACAGAATGTCAGATAGATAGGAGGCGTTAAAATATGAACTGGGAGACTAGTCAGGATCAAGGGAAACATGAATGCAGCAATGCACAGAGACATCCTTGAAGAAAACCTGCTCCAGAGCACTCTGGGCCTTAGACTGGGGCTAAGGTTCATCTTTCAACAAGACAACACTCCCCATCCAAATTGATGGAAGAAGAATGGAAGAAACTGCACAAAAATAGTTGTGCCAAGCTTGTAGAATCCTACTCAAAAAGACGCTTCAACAAAGTATTGTATTTTTAATAAACTTTTTTATTTATTAATTTGTTTGTTTGTTTGTTTGTTTGTTTATTTAATATAAATTGGCAAAAAATTTAAACAAACATGTCATTATGGTGTATTGCGGCCGCAGACAGACGCACAACATATCTTTCTGACCAGGGGCCATAACACATAATATTACAAATGACTCTACATCCGTTTGTATCTTCAATCTCAGAAAGTAGAAAGTAGCAAGTGCTGCATTATACTGTTTTTCATTTTGAGCTGCGCAAATCTTTATTTAATGGAAAATGTTGATTTTTGATTGACCAAAATCCTTTATAACAACATATACTTGTACTGTAAGAAAATTTTATAATAATAAAATGAAATAAGTGCAAAAACTCATGTTTATAAAACAGAGACTATCTGTTAGACCCAAGCGTACCCTGAATAGAGCTTTACTTTTCAGATTCGTCCTCTCACAGAGGTCCAAGCTGACCTTATAAATTGCTCTTTTGCATGTTTTGTAGAGTTACACATGTTTTATCAAATCCCCAGACTGTTGTAATACTTAATTGGCATTTCTAAAAAAATGCCTGTATTTTGGCATTACAACAAAATTTTTTTGCTTCTAGTGACATGCAGCTCTAGAAGCTTTAAGTGTGTTGACTGCACATCCCTGCCACTATTGTTCGTGCGACACTTGTTGCCGAAAGTTTTGCAACTGGTGTGATATAGAAGCTTTGTGGTTGCTTTGTAACATAAGTTTCATTTACTACATTTTTTAAACAAAAAATGGCTGGCAAGCTACCATTGTGGTGCTGCAGTGATTGTTGTAACTCTGCCATGGTCTTCTTGAACTGAGTCGCTTTGAGTAATGCATTCAGAGCACCATTAAACACAACTTTTTGTGTAGTTCTATTCTGATTAGTGCAACTATTGCATTTCCAGGTTTGCAGATACAGAGGTTCGAAGCATAGCTGTGAGCTGGATTGAGAGTTGCAACGATGATGAGCTAACTGACTACCTGCCTCAGCTTGTACAGGTACACACTTGCACTCAAATAATAGGCCCTTTTCACTTGTGTTGCATCAATACTTCTATGGTATCTGTGCTGATTCTGGCACTTATATGCAGTATTAGTAACGACAGTATTAGTTATGACAGACACCATGAAGCAGTTTCTGATGCGCACACATACTGCTACGTTCATGCATGTCAATTGACAGACATGGTGTGGGATGACAAGCTCATGGCTAAATTTATAACGGCAATATTTAATGGAAAAACATGCTAATAGGAGCCCCTCACATGAATGACTGAGCCAGGCTTTTTTTTTATAATCGCTCAACTTTAGTCATTAACAGTGTTAATTAGAATGTTATAGCAGGACTGTAAAAATACACTGGTATAATTATAACCTTTAGTATTAAAAATGTATTAAAGTTATAAGGTTGAGGTATTAGTATCAGAAGGGAAAAAATGTATCTGTGCATCTCTGCTTTTCACATTTCTGCATTTTTCTGTTGTAAGTCCTTGTTGCGTTCATTAGAAATTCCCTAAAATACCTTCCCCTCGGCGAAGAAAACAAACAGTTGTTTTTAGTTGTTTTTGAACTAAATAAAGAACTACGAGCTCCTCCGCCATCGCCATGTTTGATGTATTCCGAACTGCCCTTGTGTTATTCAGCAACCATGTCAACGGAGCTGACGCAGAGAAGTATGTGCGTAGTGGCTGCTATATCGCTTTAAACGCACGCAGACGGAGTACAAATCAGCCTTTACAGGTGTAAATAATTTTAAAACCTGTTTTTCTGTGTGAAATACTCCCACGACTTTAGATGCACACAGATAAATCCATGCTTTCAGTAGGCGTGGCCATCTTTGCGCCGCATTGACGCACGTTATGCTAATCGTCGTAATTTCGTAATCGATTACGTTGACGCGTTGCCCCAGCCTTAAATGCAAATTGTTTAATGGTTGTTACTGGGCTTTTAAAGTTGTCTTTTTTTAATCCTGCAGGCCCTAAAGTTTGAATGCCACCTGAAAAATTCTTTGGTGATTTTCCTGTTGTCCCGAGCAGAAGGCAACATCAACATTGCGCACTACCTATACTGGTTAGTACATAGTGTTTTAATTTTGAAAGTTTGTTTCCATTTAGAATACCTTTAAAGTTTAGATAAGTTTTGACTAATTCTGTTTGGCTCCAGGCTGCTGAAGGATGCAGTGCAAGACCTGGCATTTGCCCAGCGCTACAGCCATGTTCTGGGGGCGCTGCTGTGCTTGTGCGGTGGTAGGCTAAGGGGAGAACTGGAAAAGCAAACACGACTGGTGCAACTGCTGGGGGCCATGGCCGAGAAAGTGCGGCAGGCCAGTAACTCTAACCGACAGGTAAGAAGCAACTACAGGCTTGTGTTTCCAAAAAAAATATTAATAAGCAATGTAATAGTCTTGAACAGATAAAAAAGAATGTTAGATCTTTTAATCGGGATTAAATCTGGAAAGTATATTATTATATTACAAAAGTCTAGTACATGACATTGCTTGTAAAGTGATGCAAAATCCTTCTTAATTAGAAAGTTTTTAAATCCTTAGACTGTCCATTGACCTGCGCTATTCTATTTAATCTTCCTTGTAAATATCTTTCTTACTGAAGGTGGTGCTTCAAGAGGGTCTAGAAAGAGTGCAGTCATTTTTTCAGAGGAACAATTGCAGACTTCCCCTTAGCCCCAGCTTAGTTGTTAAGGAGCTCAATGTCAAGGTGAGTGCTTCTTGTTGCTTATTGTAGTAGTTAACTGCAGCCACTTCGCCCCAACTTACTGTGGAACTATTGGTCAATGCATTCTCTATAAACAAGTTTACAAAATATAAGCCAAAAAGAGAGAGAAAGAGGCCGCAGATATGCAACTACAGAAATAGCATGTTGTTGGTTTCATTAACTGATATTTATCCTTGGCTCAGAGGCATGCGCGAAGGTTTACTGTGAAGAACACTCCAGTATTGTCTTTGAAAATTGTCAGACAGTTGTATGCATTTCTCATATTCACAAGAATCCTTCTGTTTGAAAAGGCTCTTTGTGACAACAGTTTAAAAAATCAAGAAAATTTAAAGAACTTAAAGAATCCCCTTTGTCATTTTGGCTGGCCTCTAGAAGGTAGCTTGACACCCCTTGCTTTTCTTTCCTCTCTTCGAAAACAAGGCCTGCTCTTTCTTCAACTCCAATGCCATGCCGCTGAAGCTCGCCTTGGTCAATGCAGACCCACTGGGGGAAGAGATCAATGTCATGTTTAAGGTGGGGAGCAGTGGAGATGTGTATACAAGCTATATATCAACAGTTTCGCTCACATTTTCTCCCTCGACTGTTGTGAAAAAACAACTTTCACAGTTTCAGAGTATTTATGGATTTATGTTTATGGTGCTTTGTATAGAGAGGATTTGAATTAAAATTGTGTTAGAATAGCCGTGAAATATAAAAAAAAAAAAGGTAGCTATGTTAGCCCTCTGGTGGTGGGAACAGGATAAAAAGTTTTGCTTCTACATTTTTGAAAATGTCTTTGATGTTATCAAGTTTTAGGATGTTACAGTATTTCAAAGCTATTCTTCATATTTTATGTTGGTAAAATATGCAATCATAAAAACATTATAGGCAGGAGAGGACTTGAGGCAAGACATGCTGGCACTACAGATGATTCGGATCATGGATCGAATCTGGCTTCAGGAAGGGCTAGACCTGCGAATTGTTAACTTTAAATGTATTTCAACTGGAAAAGACAAAGGTATGTAAGGTTAGGATGCTTATGATGACCTTGTGTTCACTTTTGAAGCAGGAACATCTTTAATACTGCTGTCATAAAAGCTCATGTATGTTTGTAGGAATGCATGTATGATGGCATATTTATTGTACCCCAGAAGAGCAGAACATTTAAGTGATGCTATGCTACGGTGCTAAATATTAGCATTTCATATTAATGCATTGGTAACCTGAATAGAGATAACTATTGTATGTCTCTGTCTACTAATCCAGGATGATAAAGGGTTTTCTACATTTTCTATGGCAGATATCTGCATGTAAAATACTACAAATCTGCATTAGGTTACCATTGCCATACTGGTGCATACATATTGTTTGGTTTCTGATTCTAACCCTTGCTAGTTTAAAATAAGTACAAATTTAGTCTTATCAGTTCTTTGGTGACAATTTGTCTTTGCTTGCATAGGCATGGTGGAACTAGTTACATCCTCAGAAACATTAAGAAAGATCCAGGTGGAGTATGGAGTCACAGGTTCTTTTAAGGACAAGCCCCTGGCCGAGTGGCTAAGGAAGTACAACCCTGCTGATGATGAGTATGAGAAGGTAACAGAAAATCTTGCAACTTTAGCATTTGTACAGTTTACAAAAGTCTAAAGACTATTCTATATTCTCTGCAATATTGAATCAGTATTTAAATAAATGTTCAAATAAGCTTTTTCATAATTTGTTTTTTGTAGCTGAAGGTAGTTTCTTTGTCCTGTCATTCTGCAGGCGTCTGAGAATTTCATCTACTCATGTGCAGGCTGTTGTGTTGCCACCTACCTCCTGGGCATCTGTGATCGTCACAATGACAACATTATGCTGCGGACGACAGGCCATATGTTTCACATTGACTTCGGAAAGTTTCTTGGTCATGCACAGATGATTGGAAGTTTCAAAAGGTGAATAAGAAACCATTGCACTATGCACAAAAGTCTTATGTGATACATTTTAGTTTCCTTAATTTGCTGTTTCAGTTAAAGGTTTGCTTTTTGAATCAGTAAATTGATCAGACGTTATTATGTCCAGGGACCGGGCCCCATTTGTCCTAACCTCCGACATGGCATATGTTATCAACGGTGGTGAGAGGCCCACCAGTCGTTTCCAGCTCTTTATTGACCTGTGCTCTCAGGCCTACAACCTCATCCGCAAACACTCCAGTCTTTTCCTGAATCTGCTCTCCCTGGTAATACCTTTGTTTTGCAGTTAAAGCCACATCAAATAAAGTGGCAGGAAAAAGCATGTGCGCAGGGTCGTGACTCTCCTATTTAGTCATTTAGACAAGGCAGTCTGACCGAAAATGTAAATCTAGCCACAGTAGTATTGGGACTGCAACTTGGCAGTGTCTTACATAATGTTTGCATTTTCAAGTTGTTTAGGAATAGACCATAAAACCTATAACTTTCTTTGAATATGATAAACAGAAAGGCAACTAGAAGAAAAGGAGTTCAGTTAAAATAAAAACTAATTTATCTCTGAATATTTCAGTTGACTCTGCTGATCTGAGATAAACATTTTACAGTGTTTCCATGCTAGCTGTCTTTCCAGCAGCTGACGTTCCTGTCTTATCTTGATACTGCTTCAGAAGTTCAAAGTTTAAATTTCAGTGTTTTGAATCCTTGCAAGAATGTTTCTCAGTAAAGTTATTTACAGCAGTTGTCACTTTTTGACTGTTACCTTTTTAACCTTTTCCTCAGGTGATAGACTTTTTCATGTAAGCCACTGAACAGCCTATGTTGGCCTGTTGACTAAAAGCTAAATTACCTTAAAAAAAGACCCATGGCAGTGCTAATATAGCCACACCCCACTGGTTCTAACTGTCCAAATGAACTCGCAAGAGGTTTAGAAATCAAGCATTATAGACCCAATGTCTTTAAATGTTTGCCATGAAATGTTATGATTTTTGTTAATATTAGGTATTTGACAATATTAAACTATTCTCCTCTTTGCACTGTTCTTCATCAATCCATTAGGGAACTCTTGTAAATGATCCATTTAAGCAGCTTTTCATGTTTTTGTCATGCAAATAATATAATATTTGACATGTATTTTCTCGGGTATATTCCAAGTAATTGTTATTGCAAATGTGTAAGGTCAGTAATTAATTTGATGTGGTCAAATGCTAAATCATTTAGAAAAATTGTGTTTAGTGCTTAGTTAAAACAGTTTGTCTTTACAACCTAAACAGATGACGCAGTCAGGGTTACCTGAGCTCACTGGAACCCAGGACCTTAAGTATGTGCATGATGCTCTGCAGCCTCAAACTACAGATGCAGAAGCCACAATTTTCTTCACAAGGTATAGCATTATTGTTGTTAATTTCATTAATTCTAAAGTCTGTTTTTTTTTACATCTATTACAACACATTTTCCCTCTCTTTTAGGTTAATTGAGTCCAGCCTTGGCAGTGTTGCCACAAAGTTTAACTTCTTTATCCACAATTTGGCCCAGCTACGTTTTTCTGGCCTGCCTGCTAATGACGAACCCATCCTGTCTTTCTCTCCACGCACCTACACACTAAAACAGGATGGCAGAATCAGAGATGCTTCCATCTACTCCTTCCAAAAGAGATACAACCCTGACAAGCACTATGTAGGTTAGGTTTTTATTGGATATTGTGGGGATTTGACCTCTACTGCCATTTTTTTAAGAGAATGTCGGTATTAAAATTTATGTAAATGTTTAAAAATTCAAATGTGTAGTTTGACACGGGTGAGCTTAACTGAAAAACAAATGTTCAAACAAATATTCAAATGCTTGTTGGATTAACATTAATTTCAAATATAGGATTTTGAGTAAACAGGTCTTCACCTGTTTTTAAAAGGTGAAGACCTGCAAGGGTACATTAGTTAGACATTTTTTTTGAAAATGTTACTGCGGTGAAGAAAAGAGTAGACTTGATCACATAATGTCTATTGAATTACCACTTTTTCTTTTACAGACATATGTAGTGCGAGTGTTGAGGGAGGGACAGAATGAACCACAGTTTGTCTTCCGTACATTTGACGAGTTTCAGGAGTTACACAACAAGCTGACTATCCTCTTTCCTCTGTGGAAGCTGCCAGGGTATATCAGTCTTTATGCTCCATGTTACATTTAGTGTAATTCCTAGCCTATGTCCCTATGTTACTCTGAAATGCATTCCTATGTAACAGTGTTCCCTTTTTGTAGCTTCCCCAGCAAAATGGTGTTGGGACGTACACACATCAAGGATGTAGCATCCAAGAGGAAGGTGGAGCTTAACAGTTATGTACATAGCTTGATGAGGAATTCAACAGAAGTCAGCCAGGTAAGCCAGTAGAGTCATTATTTTAATTAACTCTTTATTTTAACACTGTCATAACAATCTTGTATTTGCTCATTTTTATTCATAAAAAATTACATAATTGGCCTAACCAATCTGTTATCAAGCAACACTGAGCTGTATTTTCTGCTGTTTCTGTAGTGTGATCTTGTCTACACATTCTTCCATCCCATCGCAAAAGATGACAAGACTGAGGGATTAGATGGACTGCCCAAAGTACCGGGTGTGCCTAGTTGATTTCTTGTTTTCAACCATCTCGATTTTTTTTATTTTTCTTGATAGACTGAAATAGGTTTTTGCTGTATATGGTGATTAGGCTGATTCGTCAATTAGTACATTTTGTCAGGGGTGCTATGATAAGGGCTGTGATCAATTGCATACAGGATCAGAATCTCAGCTTTAGTTTAAATACACATACAGATGTAGTAGACATACATTTCTTTTTCTCTATTTTTCAAACTGTCTTGCAGTTGGGTTTATGTGAGGAACATCACAGGCACATGCCATTGCTGCACTATGTTTCTTAGGTTTTTAAGATCTACCCTTTTTTAAGCTTTATACTGCAGTACACAGACATAAATTGTGCTATAAATAAAGGAGTTTTAGTTTCAACATATACCGGTTCATGTTTTGCAGAGCTGACTACTGTCAGTCCCACTACAGACCGCGTGGAGGGTGAAGTGAAATTATCCGTGTCTTATCGAAACAGCACACTTTTTATCATGGTTATGCACATCAAAGACTTGGTGAGTTTTGACAGTCAGTACAACTACAGCATGGCCTTTGCTAGAGACAAATAACTAATAATAATAATAAATTAATTAATGTTTTTTCTCCCCCCAAACCTCTTACAGGTATCTGAAGATGGAACAGAGCCCAATCCATATGTGAAAACGTACTTACTTCCAGACCCCCACAAAACCTCAAAGCGCAAAACTAAGATCTCCAGAAAAACTCGAAATCCCACTTTTAACGAAATGGTAAACATTGTCAGTTTGACCATAAAGAAATTCAAAAGTAATAATTTTTTTTCTTTTATGGTGAAAATAAATACATTATTTTATATCAGATTTACAGTTTAATACATAATTCTTTGCATTTTAGATGTCATTTATCAATATTTTCCTGCCCCTTTCTGTAGCAATCAAACTTGAAAATTGGGTCCTGAGTCTAAAATTAACTGCATTATGTATTAAAATATGTAGGCAGCTCTTGAAGTTTGTTCTACAAGGTACTTTCAAGATAAGTCAATGTCACAATGTTCCCACCACCATTGTTGCACACTAATAACATACCAATAATAGTGGCTTGTTGGGTTTTCAGAACCATCAGGATTTGATCATGTGTTCTCCCAATGAGGAGCCGAAACTATATATGGCTTTGTTCTAATTAAATTTGTATTGAGTAGTTGGTCTGTTTTTAAGTGGCAGTTGTCTTCTGCCATTGTTGTCAAGTATGTAGTATTCAGTCACTAGGGATTAAGATGATGGATAAGCATTTTAAGCAACTTAAGTTGGTGCAAGAGTAGCTGCAAGTTAGTTAAATATTGCTTTTAGCATTTTAGCAGTTAGTTTTTCCTCATCCAGGCTGCTCAGTGTTGTTTGGTAAGTTTGTAGTACACTGTGATGTGATGTGAATCTGTGATGTGTTCAATAATTAATTGTGTTATGTTCTATGCCCACAGTTGGTGTACAGTGGCTACAGCAAGGAGACCCTGAAGCAGAGAGAGTTGCAACTAAGTGTGCTCAGTGCCGAGTCTCTGCGAGAGAATTGCTTCCTGGGTGGCATTACTCTCAGCCTCAAAGACTTTGATCTGAGCCAAGAGACTGTCAAGTGGTACAAGCTCACTGCAGTCTCTTATTTCTAGGATCAGGTCCTCTCAGCTGGGTCTTTTACATAGGGCAATAAGATTCTTATTACACCTTTACAATGTCTCAAATATTTCACACCCCATGCCCTAAACCACTGTCAGTGACAGTGTCCACTCCTAATAAGCAATATACCTATTGTGCATAAAAAAGTAGTTTTTTGTACATTTTGCTGTAAGAGGACCAACATGGCTTTCTTTAAGAATGTATTATATATATATATTGACGCTGTTTAATGAAAAACATGCATCTCCGTTTTTAACGATTTCTAATTTTCTGCATCAATTAAATGCAGCGACTGCCATTTACATTGTGGGAATATTTCATGATGAATGGACCAATAGACATCCTTCAAAATATCTTGTAAAATATTCCGCTTCCATTGACTTCCAGTAAAAGTGATGACAGTTTTTGGCCTCTCCTGTAAAGTTGCTATTTTGGAGATACTTGTTTTTCATTGGACAGTGACTATATATATAGTGTATATAAAATCGTCACTTAATTAGATACACCAATTAATGCGGTGTTAGATCCGCGAGTATTAACACATCATCACCCATCACCATGTCAGTGTCGCTGCAGTGCCGAGACTGAAGAAAAGGGCTAAAAAAGTATGCAGTAAATCAAATGGGTCTACAGTGTGCAATTGTAAAACTACAAAGTGCACCTATGTGGTAAGTAGAGCTAATAAAGACAAGGACAAGGAGGTGTTCCTAATGAAGTGGACATTTGTGGGGGTATATTTTTACACTTTTTTCTGTAAAGTTATATAGGAAGCATTACTAGCCTCTAGGGCTTTTGGATGTCTCAACAAGCAGAGTAGAATCCCAAGCTTTTATCATGTGCCAAATGAAATGAAACAGTTTGACCACTCCTCTGCCTAGGGAACAAACAGTGTGCCTTGGTGGGATTTGCTTTATTGCTTTGTATCTTCCTTTTTAATATCCTTGTTCT
The DNA here is from genome assembly GCA_021613375.1 of Megaleporinus macrocephalus. Taxonomy (NCBI): domain Eukaryota; kingdom Metazoa; phylum Chordata; class Actinopteri; order Characiformes; family Anostomidae; genus Megaleporinus; species Megaleporinus macrocephalus. The sequence goes on from CM038711.1 coordinate 16,525,410, forward strand.
GTAAAAAAAAATGATAATAATAATAACAATAATTTCAATCATTTTTCCACCTTGCATGGGATCCTAGAGCATATTATGAAGTGCTGATCTAATTGATTTCCTTTCATTCAAGCCATAATATCTTTTATTGAAGTAAATTGGCCCCCTTTTCATCACAAATCTGAGACTATATAATTAGCTTTTTCTTATTTTTTCTTTCATTGAAAAGGGAATTGTAAGAATGACTGGAAGCTGCTGCCTCTGTTTGGCTACTTAGTGAGCTTTACAGGAATCACAAGTTTACCTAGAAATTTTGGGAACATTTTTAAATGAAAAATGACTAGTAAATCATTGTCACATTACAAACAGGACTTGATTAGTTCTTCTAAAGATTTTTTAAAATAACAAGATGTGTTAAACAAGGCCAGTTATTTATTGTTAATTGGTTATTTTTAAGCTTGACGAATCAATGTGTACTGTAGTCCTTTTTCTACAAAAGTTGAATTAAATGTCTTTGAACTGCAGCTTGTGATTTTGTTTAAATAAATAAAAAAAGCAGTTTCCTCAAGGATGAGGAGTTGATTCCAAAGAATGACTCTTCAGTAGCATCAGTGTGATGGTTGGACTGTAAACCTTATAATTAAATAGCAAGTTACACTAAAGGGCAATGGTACTGCGTAACAGTCTGTAACCCCAGACACTATGATTATACTATAGACTCTGGGAAATCAGTTTTCTATCACTCCCACATATGCTTTGTCAATTTTTCACCTCTAGCCCTAAAATGTCATCTTACATGTGCAAATAGGAATTATCCACATTTAGTTTATTACACAATTCTTAACTACATTGCATTGCATCTGTTAAAGAAAAAAATGGTTTGGTTGCTATGGTGTTGTGGTGTTAGTGTGTTGTGTTGTGTTGTACATTATGTGTTGATTGTGTGGTATTTATGTGTTGTGTGTGTGATTTGTCCGATGTATGTGGTGTGTGTGAGTGTGTGTGTTTTGTGAAGGTGTGTATGTGGAGTTTGTGATGTCTACAGTGTGTAGGGTGTGTGGTGTGTGTGGAATGAGAGACACACAGGTTTATATAGTTATGTGGTTAGCTAAGTATAAGTATGTAGAAAGGACTTCTATTTATTCCCTATGGTAAATATTCAGAAGAAGACCGCTTCAGATTGCTTGAAAGCTGTAAGAAAAGTAGCTTTGACATTTTTTGACATAGAAGATGTATTCATGCCAGCTTAATAAGAAGAAAAAGATTAAAAATAACAGCATGTTGGCTTTTACAAGCCAACTTAACAATAATAAGATTATTAAGAGCAGTAAGTTGGCTTATATTGGTGTCTGATGAGATGCTTTAATGATTCAAGTTTATTTGTGTAGCGTTTTTTACAACAATGTTGTCACAAAGCAGCTTTACAGACTGTTACAACATATATCCCCCTGTGAGCAAGCCAAAGGCAACAGTGGCAAAGAAAAACCCTCAGACTGGAGTAAGAAACCTTGGGAGGAACCAAGACTCACAAGGGGAGACCCATCCTCCTCTGGTCAAACAGTGTTTACAGTTTAATGAAGTAAATACCAAAAAAAGAGTCTCTGTTTGAAATCTGGATGGCAAAGTTTTAAAATCTGCACAGGTAGAGGCAGTCTCTGACTATGTCTTTATGTAAAGTGGTCATGGGCATGAGCTACAACAGTCCATTCTATCTCAATGCTGGTGCATCTGGATGACACAGTGATGTAATTGAGGGTGTAGCAGTTGACTTTGTTGACTACTTTGCAAGCTATTGACATCGGTAAATGTACTCATTTCCAGCAGTTCCACTCATATCTGGTGTAAGCCAGCTTTTTTTGTCACCAATTTGTTTGTAATTTAGAGTCTGATTTTTGTAGGGATTGTTTATATTGGTATTTGTAGCAACCTATAACGGCACGTTTTTCCAGACTTAACAAAACATATGGGTATTGCTCAAAAGCAGTTTTTGATTAATACAATTTTAAAAGGTAGGTTGAATGTAATATTGGACAATTAATTAATTTATTATAACAATATTTTATATTCTATTTTTGTAGATTTTCTACATGGTAATATAACTACTGTCAGGTTTTATTTGATACTTTGAATGATGAGCTGGTTTGGATCAGTTTTAAGTACTTTATTTTCAAGTACTTTGGTCAGTTCAGACTCAAAACCTGATATAGGTCAGGTCGGGTTAGGACATAAAATTCTATGTTTGGGTTTGGACCAAAATGTTAGGCCTGTGTAACACTCTAGTCAATACTCAATCTTTATTTTCTCTTCAACTACTAAATTTTAAGCATCATCTTTAAGCCTGTTTTTTCAGGCTCATTTTAACCAGATAGGATTTACATGTCAAGATCAACTGCACATATAAAAACTCAGTCTAAATGTAGCCTGTAATATTTGTGAATGCATTATTTAGTTTGATCTCTTTTTCTTCACAGAAAATCCTCCACAGTGTCAGTTGTGGTGGTATAAACTTTTTTAAATAAATAAAAACCTATTTTTCAAAACCTATTCCTTTTTTCTTTGTATGTAATTGTAATTGTATGTAATCAGTGTCTGTGACTGTATTGGGAATGCTGTGTGGTGTATTTTAAGTTATGCTTCCTCAGAAACCTCAGGATGCTTCTGTGTGGGCGGACTCTGTTCCTAATGGAGGCGGGTTCAAAGCACGAGTGACACAAACGCGGCCCAATCATAGGTTACTAACTGGAACCGTTATATCTGGGTGATATAAGCCATTACATGCGTTTGTTTTGAAGGTTAAGTGCACGCGAGATCAGATTTGGGGAACATGAGGACGGTGGTCTTTTTTGCTCGCAGGTCGTAACACATTCTCCTTCAGTGAAGATGTGCTTTCTGAACATTCAAGAATATTCATCAGACCGTCTTAAGGAAATCTCTGCGAGGGACGAATATCAAAATACGTGACAGAGCAGGCAACGTGCTGAAGATGGAGTCTGTGGGAGGCTCGCCGAGGACGGCCATGCAGCGCTTTGGCCAGAGCAGCATGATGATACTACCGTGGACCAAGCAGATCTTAACTGTGGTGTGGGAACATTTTCGCCTGCTGCTGCAGGTCATCTGCTACAGTCTGATGGCAGGTAAGCGAAAACTTTTCAGATTTCTCTAATTTTCAGTTTTTGCAATGAGGCTTTGATAAAAAATACAATGGTGGAAGTGAAAATAGGCCTGGATTAATACTCTTCTGAATTTGAATGCAGATTTTTAGGTTTATGAGTGTACTTTTTCTTTTCTTTTTTGTCTATGTACATATTCTAACGTAAAGCACATTATTTTCATTTGTTCAAATGTTAGACATTTAAACAAAGGCTGTTGTTGTTAAGTTCTTACTGCAGTACAGACCAACAATTTCATATTTATGTTGGATCACATTAATTTTCTGTGAAAACAAATATTACAAAAAGTACAGACAAGGAAAGCCAAATTCATTCCAATGGCTTTTTATTTGGGGGATACTTTTTATTTTGAAAGCCAAAAGTGTCTGTAGCTGCCCTTATGCAGCAAATAATGTTACTTTCCTTTATTCTATTTTTGGCTATTACTTTTTGCTTGGTTTCCAGTGTTTCAGATGTTTAGGTTTGAGGTTCATGTGAGAATCACGGATGATGCAGGAGAGCACATTCAGCACATGAGCAGTACATCCAGAGATGCCCCTGATGGCTTCCTCCTCTCGTCCTTGTTCGAAAACAACAAAAATGGGGATCCTTTCGACTTGGACTCTCATTCTCGCTCTGTCCTTTCTAGTCTAGTAAACGATGAGCTCTGTTGCTCTTTGGTGGATGACTTTGTCTCCCGTGCAGCAGAGTGTCTATCGGACAGCGAGGAGCTCTACATAGGAGAGCCCTGCAGCTGGAAACACAGCTGGAATGTGCTAACAAGTTCTGAAGGCGCATATGCAGATGACCTCTGCCCCGTTTCTTTTACTGCTTGTGTGTCAAGTCTTTATCAGAAGGACTGCAAGAAACATGATGACCTTTATACAGAACGTGAGCAAAATGGGCCTTGTCAGCATGAGTCAGGAAGCCAGAGTTCAGACAGTGAGGTCAGCTGGTGTGGCTCAGACAGCTCCTGTGTGGAGGTAGACAGAGAGGACAGCGACAGACTTTGGAACCTTCTTACCAGGTCCACCGATCCATACCATCCTCTGCATTTCACAGCATGTTTGTCCAGTGCAGTTACAGACAGACGGAGGGTACAAACAAGCTCCAGAGCAGGTCTAGAAAAGCATATGTCATCATCATCTCAGTCCAGTGCATCTCTTAGCTCGGACACTAGTGAGCAAGGAAGTATTGGAATGTTCTCATCAGAAGACGAAGAAGAGACCTTGTGGAAGTCTCTGTCTCTGAATGATGACCCATATCACCCATTGAATTTCAGAGCTCCTCTTCACAGCCAAGAAGCCAGCAGTACACACAGACATACTGAGGACCTGGACTGTCTTGCAGATTCACCTGACAAACATTATCAAAATGCTAAAACATACAAAGACTCAACAGCTTGTGCTCCTAGATGCAAAAAGCCACTTTTGCCACCAAGGCAAGTAGTGAGTCACCAGTGCCCCCAGGTGTCTGTGGAGAAACCCTATAAAGTTCCCTGGAAAAGGCTGCTAAATGACGCAACTGAGGACAGTGCGAAGAAAGAGATTCCTATGGTGAAAATGGTAATTAACAGCCTTTATCTGAAGTCTGCTACATGTCTTAAAACTAATGAATACACTTGAGTAATTGTTTTTTCTATATTTGTGTAATCAAATTATTTTAAGCTCTTATACATAGATAACATTATAGTAGTAGTTTATGACAGTAGAATTGTATTATCCATGATATCAGATAAAGATATTCTCATTTTTACTAAAATTTCAACCTTTGGAAATTGCACAATAGCTCATTACAAGCATAGACACAGTAAGTAGTAAACTATTTAAATCATTAGTTATCTGTAGTGCAGACACTTACAACCTATTTTGTATCTGTTTGTTATTTTCTTTTTTTATTTTAGCTGTTTATATATACAATTTTATATATGTCTGTCTTGTTCTCACCAGGTTAAATTCTCTCCAGTTGTTCAAGTTCACAAGATGCGAGCCTGGTCTTTTGCCTTTCAGGCATCTCGTAAGGGGCCATGGGAGGAGCATGCCCGAGATAGGGATCGATTTCAAAGGAGAATTGTGGAAACTGAGCAGGTTATTGGATACTGTTTCAGCCTGTCACACAGGGAAAAGCTTGCAATCAATCAACAAACAACACTTACCAAATAAGCACTTATAGAATTATATGCTCATATGCAGGAGAACTTTAAACTTACTGAAACACTGGGCTGTATAGTTTTCCTCTTCTTTCAGTTTAACAGCCAAACCTCAGCTGGTGTGTTTGAAATGTATTGTTCCAACCTTGCATGTCAAAAGGCTCTTTCTATTGTGCCTTACTGACCATCAATGGGAATTACATCGTTAATGGGACAGCTGTTTTCATTGTGATTAAAGATGATATTTGTAGCAGATATTGTTTTTTTTAGTTATGAGGAATGATAAATGGGGGAAGGGTGTAATTTTTGTATTGAAAAGAAGAAATGCTAAAATTTGTGTTTGTGGACAAAAATGGGAAATAAAGTAGTACAACAAACAAGCAATATTTTTCAATCCATTTGTACTTTCTGTATTTGTATTTGTAAATGATTCAAATGTTTCTCAGATTTGCATGAAGAACTGATTTCTTCTTCAGGTCGACTTGGTGTAAGAGAGAGAGTTAAAAACAAGGCATGATGAAACACTCTCCCCTGAGAAGAAATCAATTGGCATCACCCCTAGACACATCACCAGTAGCATAAACTGCATGGTGTAAAGAGAAGCAAGAATGTATGCAGTCTTAATTGCTGATGCTGATACAAGATATATGGTTTGACTAATCCAGTGGCACGTTTTCCTGTAAACAAGAGCTGTTTACAAGTTCTTACAACTTAATTGAATGTTGTTGATTGACAAAACACCACATGAACAAACCATTGTGTGTTGGTGAATGCTATAGAGTGTCTCTCCGTCTTCTAGGGCAGTCATGGCTCCGGTGCACCTGGCAGCCAGGCAACGGAGCAGAGAGCTTGGTGGCTGTGAAAAGATTGCAGGCGATTGCAGCAGGGTTGGGTGTGTTGTAAGAGGCCAGCCAACATGGCCCCAGCCTCTATTACTCATCCTGAAGAGTCCTGAACCTAAGGGGAAGGGGGAAGTTGCGGTAGAGGTGGGGGGTAGGGGGAGGGGGAGGTCTCTGGAGTCTCAATTACCTTGCACACACTGCCTGATGCAATAAGACAGTCAGCAGCCTTTGTGAGTGAAACACATAAGGCAACACATAAACTCAGACACCCCCGCTGAGTCCACAGTGGGCACAGCTTCTCATCAGTTCAGTAAAATGATTAACTGTCAATTTGTTAATCTGTGATCATAGTATAGCAATACTGTGATTTTGGAATTTTTTACCTCTTGAGTTTAGTCAAGGCTTCTTTTTATTTCTTTATTATTAAATGAAAATATAAAAAAAATAAATGAAAAATGAAATAATTCTATTAGGCTTACATACGGAAAAAAACACCTTTTTATGTATTTGGTTTCTGGTCAAAACAGCCATTAAGTTAATTAATTTTTCAGCATCAGCAAGAAATGGAAAACAGGAAATTAATAATTAAATAAACAGTAATTAAATACATTTATTTTTTTTGAGTGTACAGCTTCTGTGCTTTTCTTTAAGCTTGCAAATTTCAGTTTTAGAAACTTGGTTGCATTTAGTGCTAGTTATAATCTAAGCAATCCCAACCACATTCAATGATGCTAAGGTCTACGTTCTGGGGATAAGTATCCCTTATTTTTCTTAGCAATGTGCTAAGGTTTTATTATACATTTCTTTCATTTTTTAACAGTCATTTAAGCTTATTTAAGCAAGATTGACCGAGTCTCTTTATTTCTATTATTTTTTAATTCTTTTTACAATGCTTTTATTTGACTGGTTCAAATTTTAGTTCACCCTAACTATCATTTTATGATTACATTTGTTAATTAGTTTTGAGCTTGGTTTTATTTATTTTTCCACTTCTTAATTAAATCCTACTTGTTCTCTTAATTTTTCCCATATTTATTTTAATTCCGTTTAATTTATTTTAATTCCTGTTTCTTTTCTATTGCTTGCTATAAACGCTTGGCTGCATTGAGGGTTACCCCTGTTGTATTTCAGAGTGAAAATAAAGTGTGATAATTACAGATTTCTACATGCTTCAACATAAGGATAAAACCCTCACTTTACATATTGGCATGCAAAATATTGTAACACTATATTGTATCAATTTCCCCCCACCCCTAACCTATGCAACTCAGTTACAAATGAAAAGATCAGCATTGGTTTCACATTAACGTCACAGAATAATTACTTCATTACAATCCTGTGCGGAACAAGACAAACAAATTTATACGAAAGCATTTTATTTATTTTAAACACAAAAAATTCTGCATTAAAATTAATATCATTCATGAAAAGAGAATGTTTTGCAGTGGCAGTTGGGACAAGTGGCAGTTGGGACAGGGGCAATGTTCTATTGTGAATAAAAAATTGGTTTATGTAATTTGCAAATTATTGCATTCTGTTTTTATTTAAATTTATATACATTTTACATGGAATCACAACCTTTTTTGGGTTTGTAGGTGATAGAGTGACAGTATACAGGTATCTCAGTTATAAAAACACATGAAGTGGAAAAAGCTTGAAGAGGGATTTAGGTAAATATCTGTCTGATCGCTGTTAACATTCATAGATAATTCAAGGCATCCAGTAGCTATTCCACAATTGCACAATGTAAATTTAGAATATAAATATAGAATAAAATAAAAATTGAATATAAAATAAAATAAATATAGAATATAAAAAAAGTAGAATATAAAAATAGAAATAGAAAAGGTCTCACAGTGTGTATGAGTGATGACAGTAGTGCAGTTAACCAGTGTAAACAATGTAGACCACTTCAGTAGTGCAAATATGCAGTTATGAAGTCAGCAGTGCAAATATGCAATAAAAAGCTGTATACATATGCATATGTATACATAGTGTATAATATGCATAGTATAATAATAACACTATAGTCATTATTATATATATTTAAAAGTATAGTTATATATAACATACAGTTATTCAGTTAAATCTGTGAAATAAATATGTAATATGATACAGTCTGATACCTGACAACTGATATAGGGGTCCGCAGTATAACAAGGTTACAGAATTATTTTTCACTGTGCTGGGATGAGTTTAACAGTATGATGGCCTGAAGGACAAAAGACTTCTCTGCCTGATGATGGCACTGTGCAGAGAGTCAACATTGCTCATGACGGTCAGCAGTTTGCTGAGGGCCCTTCTCTCTACCACTGAGGTAAGACACTCTAGAATCAGCTTTCCTCATCACACCACAAAGTCCTCTATCAGGTTCCTGTACTCTCTATCTTGTCCTTCACGCACATACCCCACAATTGCAGTGTCATCTAAGAACATCTCTATATGTCATAACTCTTGAGTTGTATTTTAAATCAGATGTGTACAGGTTGAACAAAACTGAAGATAGCACAGTCCTCTGTGACCAGATGTGAATCCACCTCCATTTCCCTCCGCTTGTCTCTCAGTAGGAGGGACTGGATGGTGTTGAAAGCACTGGAGAAGTTAAAGAACATGGCCCTAACATTGCTGCTCCCCTGTCCAAATAGGAATGAGCTCTGTGCAGAAGATAGAGGATGGCATCCTCCACTCCCACCTTCTCCTGGTATGCAAACTGCAGTAGTTCCTCAGCATGGCGGACCTGAGGTTTGCGGAGGTTCAGCAGCAGTCTCTCCGGTCTTTATTACATGGGATGTCAATGCGACTGGTCTGTAGTCATTCAGCTCCTTAGGGTGTGTCTTCTTGAGAACTGGAATGACACAGAACTGGAATAAGGATGTCTTCCACATGACCAGAACCTTTCCAAGACTCAGGCTCAGATTGGAGACTTGTTAGCGGTGCTCCCTCAGTTGGGTGGTGCATGCTTTAAGCATTCTGGGGCGCACCTTGTCCGGGCCTGCTGCCTTCCTGGGGTAGATTCTGTGGTGAATATGGGGTGACTGTGGGAGTGGATATTCTGGTTAATGGTGCCGATGATGGTGGTGGAGGTAAGGTAGAGGGATGATGGTTTTCATTGCATTCCGGACCTCCATCATGCTGCTTTCCTGCAGCTTTTTCTTTACCTTCTTCCTAGGACTCCTTGAGTTCCCACTGTACACGCTTAACCTTTGTCCAGTCTCTGTCTCTGAATGCCCTCTTCTTTTGGTTGAGGAGTTCCTTGGCATTGCTGGTCATTCAGGGCTTGTTATTTGGAAAAGCATTGTACAGACTTTGTGGGAACAGCAACATCCATACAAAAGTTCAAGTAGTCAGTTGTGCAGTGTGTCACCCCCTCAGTGTCCTCTCCATGTGGGTCCAGCAGCACGCTCCAGTCAGCTAGCAGAAATAACCTCCTCACCATCTTTACACGCTCTATATAACCACTCCTCTGCTCTCACCCTCTCATGACGAAATTTGCACCAACTTAGCAGTGTTCTTGGTCTGCTGCTTTTACCTTTCTCACAACCCTTCGCCATGGCCCAGGATTTAGCCACCTCAGACAATAAGCTCCACTGCCTGGTCTGCCGGGCACTCTCCCAATGCAACTGCTGCTTTCAGGTCAATGAGACCTTCTGCTATTGGCAAAGCCTCCACTATGCCGGCTTCTTCAGCTCAATTGCCTGTTTCTCATGTCTTTTCTTGCCTCTCTCCTCCTCTGCTCATTCTCGCTTCTGCCAGTGCCGTTTCTCAATCTTAGTCAAGTCCCCCTTTTTCCTAATCATCTCTCTCAATCCCTTAAACAAGCAACTTCTTATTTCCTCAAATCATTCCTCCCTCTCTCAACCCAATTGAGATGTGGGCACGGTTTTTATGAGTACTTGCTCCAGCAATAGAACCTCCCTTCTTCTTGGGGAGCCTTGCACCTGGAGCTTTACTGTCACATTTTTGCAGGCCACTGGCGAGGTTTGCCACTGCTCTTCTCATCCTGCATCTTCCTGCTCCCATGCCAAGTCTCCCTCCCACTCATATCAGCCACCTGCTCCCTCCACTCATGCAATCAGGTCTGTTCCTCACCCATCCTCCTCCAGTGCCCGTGACATCTGTGTGCAGTCCATGTATCTGCAACAATTTTAATTCTGCTGGCTGCTTTGCTTCCTTTTGCAAGCTGCTCCATGTCTTTGCCCTGTCTGCGTCTAGGTGTCATCACTTCGCTCCTGGCGAAAGAAGTTTCAGACGGTTTCATGATCGGCTCTTTCCCATCTCTTCTGTTCACTTCATACAGGGTCAACCACTTGTAAGTATTCAGGAAAGAAGCATCTTCTTAATCTCTCCACTTCTCCCGGTGCTGCAGAGCCCTCTGTAAACAGCCTTGTACCCAGTTCTGACTTTTTACTTTCCAATGCGACAGTGGACCATGCCATTGCCTTAATCAAGCTCGCAGCAGCAGGTCATGGTGCTTGGCTGTCCAAGGCTGTTATTGGAATTCTACTTTGCAGTTCGCCTCACTTTTAGCTGCAAAAGTAGTCCAATAGTAGTCCAATAATAGTCCAATAATATTTGACACCCTTGCAGAAGCCTTCTGCTGGATCCTGCTCAATGTGCAGAAGCTACCTTTCGTCCTCCACCTTATCGATGACTTTCTGGATATCGACCTCCCATCTTTGCCACCAGCATGCAGCCTTAGCATTCTATCTAGCACCTTGGATCAATTCAAGAAGGCGCTGCAATGGTAGCAGCCTGTTGCACCAGCTTTGGTTATGGAGTTTTAGGCTCAGGTTAGAGACTTGTTAGAGGGGCTTCCTTAGTTGAGTGGTGCATGCTTTGAGCATTCTGGGGCACAGAATGTTATGGGGAATCACTCCCCAATAAGATGGACAAGCTGACATGGCATCAGGGGGAATACCGGGAGTGTAGCATCATAGTGTTTACATAGACATGGCTAACCATGCTAACTCCGGACACACTCATATCTATGGACGGCTTTCACCCCATTCAAGAAAACAGGACGGTGGAGAACTGTAAGAGGAAGGGAGGCGGACTGGCAGTATTTGTGAATTATAGATGGTGCACATCACTATTAAGGAAGCCCCCTCTGCTAAAGCTGACCTTGCCTGTGATGTCCTGCACTCGGCTGTGTGCAGGCTGCAGACACAGCACCAACAGGTCCTCCTTCTTATCTTTGGAGACTTTAATCATTTCTCCATTCTGTCCACCTTCCCCAGTATGTAACCTGCCACACCAGAAACATTGAAAATATTGGATCTGTTTTATGCTAACACAAAGGAATCATATAATGTATTACCTCTTCTTCCTCTTCCTTGTACACAGGTGTAACCCTGGTTACTGAAATACACGTTAAATGTATTACTTCATTTATTCAGTTTAGTTAGGTACTGTCGAAAGTTAGTTGTAGTAGCTTTATAAACCTAGCAGAAGGTTTACAAGTTGTTTTGGAAGAGATATTGCTGAGGTAAAAGCAGTTGGCCTGTGAGTTAAGACCGTCCACGTCTTGGACGGCTCATACCTGTTGTAGCTGTTGGTGTTAGCTGAGCTGCGGGCTGCCTACATGCAGTTGCAGTTTGTGTCATAGCTTCCGTTGTTGTATCTGGACCGAAGACCAACTCGAGAAGCAAGGTCAGACAGACCACACTGTGACCGGAAAAGCAGTGGAAGAAGAAAGGTTTCCTCGCTCTGACTCGTACGTTCTCCGCAGCTGCCATTGAACTGTAAGTTGCATCTCTCCCACGACACAAGCGCTAGCCGTGTAGCCACGTCGCACTCCAGCTTCGTACAGGCCTGCAACGTGTGGGGCCCCTCATAGTGTTTGTACATTCTAAAATTCAGACGTCTTGCTGTATCTTTGTTTAAATGCGCTGTGTATAGTGTAAGTTCATTTGTAAATACTGTTCAGTTCATGATGTTATTCGCTTTACAGTTTAATGAAGAGTAATAAGCTAAAGCAAGGAATATTTTGTGCATTTTAAAAACTCGTCACAGACTTTTAACTGATAACTGATAAGCTATTGAGAATGATTTAATTTTGACTGTGTTTATTTTAAGAGGCGGAACTTTTCTTGTCTTTGCGGTTTACAGGCTTTACGGCCCAGTAAACTCAAAAACCAATCACGTGCGCTGTAAGATCACCAAAGACACTCCTCAGCCAATCGGATTTGTGCAGATTGGGGCTGTGCGACACGCACACGAGCGAGGAGCAGCAGCGGGAGACTAAAGCGTGTCAGAAAGAATAACATGCAGAAAAGTCCACAGCGAAAACTGACAGTTATGGAATGGACTTGCTCGTCTAGTTTTGGTGAATAGCGCTGTGCAAAACCAACATGTCAATTTGTGAAGCTGAAGACGTTAACAAGAAGACGCACGTTTTATTTACTTTTTTTCAAAAAAATGCATCTGATGGTATAAGATGTTAATACTAGACTACTTCAATATACAGGATATGGCACTGAGCATAAGTTAGAAATGATGTCGGTCCGGACCTTGGCCTGAGAAAATCATCTCTAACTGGACCTTACTGAACTCTGAAATTCGCTTGACAAGGGGGTGGGGCTGTCGAAGCAGCCGAAGCCACCCAGATCTCCAGCCTCAAGTTTCTTATAGTTCCTGTTTCTTGCTCTGCTTTAGTGGTCCGCACTTCGCAAATGAGGACATATAGAGGACAATAATGCAACAACATGCATTCAGATATGTTACAGTAGACCAGCAACTTTTTAAAATACACTTGTAGAACATGAGCTTCGCAGCCAGTGGATTCAGTATTTAGCAGTGATGGAAGTGACCTCCACTGTGCTGTGAAAGACAGTGATCTCCCTTTTTTAGGCAGTACAAAATCCATTTTAATTGTGTAGCATGAAAAGTATTTTGAAATTCAGTAACACTTCGCAATAGGGAGCGAATGCATAAATTAATAAATTAAGAACACTGTATCCTAAACACAGTGGACGGTGGAATATCTAGGAGGGATGAACAGAGAGAGAGAGCTTTGTTCACATCAGCTGTTGTTTATCATTATGTCGCTATGTTTGCTAGCTTGTTAGCCAGATAGGTAGCTAACTGCTATTTGTAAAATATACATAGCAGAGACTTACTGTTCTTTGTGCAGCCTCAAAAGTCCAACAAAGTTTGAAGTGGTTGCAGCTCCATCTGTGAGCTTGACTCCACATGTCCTGCATGTTGCAGTTCTTTTTTATTTACTACAGCATAATCTTTGTAGTGGAACAGGATTATTTTCGGGAGCATATTGTTCCTCGTCTCTGCACGAATTCAACACACTCAAACTTTTTCCTCCATTAATTTTTTTTTCTCTTTATAGACGGTCCCTTAACATCTTCAGCGTTGCTTCAACCTATTTCAACCTATAAAAACTACTGGGAGAAATGGAAGGATGGGGAATTGTGGGGAAATGTAGTGATCATACTTTGTTCTCTGCTTCACCACCACTTACAAAATGTCGTTTCAGAGACTTAGGAGAATGTCTGATTATTAGTAAGTTTGTTAGATTGTGAGCTACAGCAGCGGCAAAATGCAAATATCTGCCGAATATATCAGCCTTACTGAGCAAGCCGCAGCGGGAACGAGTGAATATGTGCTGATAGGAAGTGATAAGACTATTAAATCATCTATCAATCTATCAATTTATCTCTCCTGTCGGCTCCTCTGCGTCCACCATGTTTGCTGTAGTCGAGTTCAGAGGTGTGTCGAAGTGAGCAGTCAGTCACAAGTGCCATCAGCCAATAGTGTTCGGCCCATGTCCCGCCCCCACACTGTCAAAACCACCCCCTCTGAAAACCAATCTCTCACGTGCAGAGAGCAGCCGACATTATTGCATTTTGCGTGCAAGGAAAGGTATCAAATCGCGTGAGAAAAAAAGCATTAGAGGAGGAAAAAAAAAGACTCATGAGTGAAACATTTACGTGCGTGAAATGTTAAAACGTGCAGCTTTATATCTTTCACCTCCCGTTTTTTGTGCGACATTAATGTGACGCCATAGGCGAGTCTTTTAAAGTCTTAAAGCTCATGTCCGATTCCAAGCTCTAACTCTCCAAAGAATCCATTAATAAATGAGGAAATATGCCAGCTTAAGAGAGAGTGTCATACATCAGAGTGCTTATACATTATGATAATCTCAAAGAGCAGGTTAAACACCTACAATAGTAAGCCAACTGGAACAAGTCACAGTAACATTCCTGATAAACCACCTGCATCAGTAATGACATCTTTTTCTGTTAACAGTTATCAGAATCTTGCAACTGTTAATATTAAGTGCGTCCACATGTGATCTTGATCTTGTTCCTACTTCATTCCTTAAGATTGTGTCTGACTGTGTTCTGAACGAGGTCTTAAGTGTTGTAAACTGTTCTCTGTCCACGGCTGTTTTTCCAGATGCTTTAAACACTGCCTTGGTGAGGCCTCTACTAAAAAAAGAGTAACCTTGATTCTTCTGTGGTAAATAATTCTAGACCAATTTTCAAACCTTCCTTCCTAAGTAAGGTCTTAGAAAAAGTTGTTTTCGATCAACTAAATACTTATCTAATATCAGACAAGCTATGTGAGAAGTTTCAATCAGGTTTTCGTTCTAACCATAGCACTAAGACAGCACTAGTTTGTGTTGTCAATGACCTCAGGCTTAGTGCTGATGTACTAATTCCTTCTATTCTTATTGGTGAGCCTATAAGGCATAGTTTGAGAATTGTTTAAGTCATATTTAACAGTAAAACAGTTTATGGTTGCACTAGGAAGTTATTCATCAAGAAAACAAAATATTTTCTGTGGGGTACCACAAGGCTCAATCCTATGGCCTTTGCTTTTCTCATTGCTTTATATAATGCTTTTCTTACTGGAGTTCCTAAGAAAACAATCCATTAACTACAACTCATACAGAACGCAGCAGCTCGGATCCAACAAAAACAAGAAAAATCAGTCCTGTTTTAAAAGAGCTGCACTGGCTCCTTTTAAAGTTCTGCCACTAGTCTATAAAGCTCTAAATAGTCTATTGTCTGGTTACATTACAGAATGTCTCTCTATTCATGTTAGATCTGCAGATATTGACCTTCTGCACATAACTTCAGTAAAATACAGAAAATATGGAGATACCTTTTTCAGTTATTCTGCTTCTAAACTGTGGAACTCAATTCCAATTTTCAGTAGACAGTCGAGCTCAGTGCTCACTTTTAAGAAACAATTAAAAACGTATCTCTTGCCGTTTAATTAAAACTTTGACATCATAGTGCATATAAAATTGAACTTTATCTTTGCTAATAAATGTGTTATTACTGATAAAAACTGACTGTAAAGCCACTGGTATGAAAAGTGCTCTATCAATAAAAAAATTATTATTATTATTATTAAGATTATCAGTTTTGTGGTCATTTACATGACATCTAAAAGGAGTAGGGGTTACACCTTCCAGTTATTGGCTCCCCCTTTAGGTGCTGAGAGCTTTCACTGAACTGGGAAAATCTGTTTCTAGCTACCTTGCACCAGCTAGCTGGAATGAATTACAGGAATCTCTAAAGCTCCGCTGGTGACACTTGATCATTTTAAACTTTTAGTCTCTGACCACCTCCACTTTCCACTCACCATGGAACTGTTTTGTTTCATTTTATTGTTTGACATTTATTACTCTAATTTTTTTTTACAGCACTGAACCTTGGACTTACGTTGAGAATTTTGTTTAAATCAAATAAGGCAGTGATTATGATTAATCCTGGCATAGTTCAAACATTTTCACTTGTTGCATTGTTTGTAAAATCTGCTTAATGCAAGCACATTTAAAGCAAGTTCAAGCCAAGCTAAGAGCAAAATTGTTTCCAGGAAAAATCTATAGTATGTCCACTTAAAGGACCCAAAATAAAGATAGCTAAATACACTATGCTAGGAGGGTGAAAATAATACGTTTTTGAATAATATTTTGAATAACATTTTAAAGAACATAGAACAGGAAATATTTAAAAGTGTATGTTATGTAAAAAATAGTTGTAACACCACCAGCATTTAAGTAAGACTGGCAGAAAACACTGCAGTTGACAGGTTTCCTGGAGAACTGTACACACTATTACCTTCTGTATACTCAAGAGACAAGAGTGTTTTAGTTCAACTGTGGCTAAATAGTTGCTGCAGAAGTCAGTTCATTGACCCATCAATGTAAAAAAAACACATCTTTTTGTTTTAGAATAAAATGTTTTATTCATAAATGATATTTATCCATCCTATTTTAGATACAATGAGTTTTTAAAAAGAATAATAACTGATGTACATGTGATAATGTGTGGGTGAGTGGTCAGAAGGTTACATGAGAAAGGTGGCGTTGAGGTGTGAAGTGAAGCTCAAAAGGCAGGTAAGTTTCCTTTAGTAACGGCACCAACACAAACAAAAGACTTATACAAGCAAAGCGATATATACAAAGTATATACAACTATATACACTTTTACACTGGCAGGACTATACACTACCACCTACTACTGTCAACATAAACATCCAGTTTCTCTGTAGTAAAACTTAAACAAATGTTGCAGTCTTTCATGCACATACTCTAACAGTGTGTTATTTTCTCAGCTCTGTTGTTACCTGCTGTTTTATACGGCCAAGCCCCCTCTGGACTAGACCAGTCAGTAATTAATACAACAGGCAGGTGCACAACAAAAGTGTCTAAATCCCTATATACAATATTTTCTAATATTTACACAGGCATGCATGCATTTGTAGATATTTAAATAACTTTGTACAATATTACACTGTTAGATGTTCTTGACATTATTTTGGTTTCTTCTGTCCACAGGTACCCGGACCCCCTTGTCCCAGGACAAACCTTGGTTTCTACCAAGACCTTAAGTTTGAATGGTTTATGCGCTGATAATTCCACAGGAACCGGGTAAGTACTGTGAGTATTGTCTTTATAATGTATATATTGTCTGTAGCTAAGGGGTTTTCGATGGCTGATGATGTGTCCTGGGCCCTAAAATGGTTCATTTTTATATGAAGTATGTACACTCCTCTCTGAACAATGCATAACAAGAAAAAATAACCATCCTGAAAAGGTTTTTAATGCATTTTGCAACAAAACCCTTGCAATGAAATTCTTATTTAAATTATGCTATTTCATAAAAAAGAGCAATGCCGAATGATTTTAATATGTTCGCTTTTCTTCACAGAAACAAGTTTAAATAATTAAAAAGAAGTTGTAAAAAGACATCATAATTGTATACATAAAATTGCATCTATTTAATCATATACATTGTTATCATTATATTACTATGATATAATTATTATTATTCCAGATATGAACGTTTTAGTGAAAGTTCTACCAGGAAGAGTCTAATGTTATGTCCTTCATTCATTCATTTATTACTCCTGATCAATTGTTGGCCTACACCAGTCTTTTAAATTACTCTATTTGCCTATCCCTTCAGCTGCTTTCATGTGCTGATGTTTTGGCATTCCATGTACGGCTCGTTGCGCTCTCTTCAGCCTTCTGTCATTCTCTGCGCCGCTCTGCCTTCTCAGGCATCACGTTTGTTGTTTGATGCCACTGTGTCTTCAGTGTTTTCTCTCTCATCCTGTACCACCTTTACACTAAGAACACAGGAGGGAACATGTTAAACCAGAGCCTGAGAAAAGTGGTTCCCCCTGTAAAATTACAGCTGGAGTAGATATTAAGTACAGTAATGGTGCTGATCATCTATATCTGTGTATGATCACTTAAGTCAGTAACTTTTTGTCATCCTGTACCACCACAATACTGAGAACACAGAGGGAACGTGCTTAACCAGAGCCTGAGAAAAGTGTGTCCCCCTTTGTAGAATTAAAGCTGGAGTGGATATAAAGTACAGTAATTGTTTTAGTCATCTTGTACAACTTTTACACGGAGAACACAGGAGCGTGACAAAAAACTTTTAAAACTGAGAGCAATTGCTCCGGTTCAAAATTCTGTTTTTCTATGGTCAACATGAATAATAGGACTTTTGAAAAATCACCTCTACTGCTCCCTGTGGTGAGCAAAAATGTTTATCACCTGATACGTTTTGTTCTGTGTACGTTTTTCTCCTAATATCACTGGATCCTTCACATTTACAAGGTCTTTAAAGAGTGGTTATACTAATATTGCTAAATTTAAGCAAACACTGCTGCAAATCAAATTGACGTCACTGAGCTTCATAACAGTAAAACATTCTGGCAAGTGCTAGTATAACTGATGAAAATGTCTTAGCACTGCCAATTAAGCGTTAAGGACATTTTTTTCAGCATTTAAAAATGTTTTGCTTGTCTAAATATGCAAATCAGGTAGGCATTAACGTTGTAAAGCTGGTCAAAGCAAGTTATGAACAGAAGGGACTGGTTTGTGGTGTTGCAGTAAGGATTAGAAGAACAGATTGTTTAATTTGAGCTTTAATTGAATTTATCTAATAATAAACAGAAGTACAGATAATTTTGTATTTTGTTTATTTATTTGCAATTTACTGTAATTCCACAAATGTTGTTCTACATCACTATACATCATGTTATAGGTAATCAGGTTATAGGTAATATTTAGGGGATAGGGTGGGCTTTGATTCATATTAGCAAATGTGTCCCCCCAATGTTAAACCCGCTCTTACACCCTTGCTTGTAATCCTGGGAGGGAATTTGGACTATAAATGTAACTTGCCCTAGAGGTTTAATGAACAGAGCTATCTACGAATGTTCCCAGTGCTAAGACCTTTCCATCAGTTATACTAGCACTTGCCAGAATGTTTTACTGTTATGTAGCTCAGTAACTTCAATTTGATTTGCAGCAGCGTTTGCTTACATTTAGCAATATTAGTATAACCACTCCTTAAAGACCTTGTAAATGTGAAGGATATAGTGATATTTAGGAGAAAAACATACGTAGAACAAAACATATCAGGTGATTGACATTTTGTTCACCACAGGGAGCAGTAGATGTAATTTTTCAAAAGTCCTATCTTGACCGCTACAGGGATCCGGTCAGAGAGCAAGTCATCAGATGAGGTTTACCTTGTTTACTGAGGAAGGAACAGCAATTACTCAGTGCAGCCATAGGAGTATTCACATGCATACAAGCACATACTCAGTGGTAACACTACATGCACGTATGCAGTGGGTGTAGCAGTTTCTGCAGACAAACACAGAAAAAAGTGTACATGCACATTAGTGCATTGCCTCCATCATAGCAACGTGCACTGGCACCAGTGTTAATTACGTTGACAAACTATTTTCGTCATATTTTTCATCAACTAACCTTTTTTTCATGACGAAAACGAGTCGATAACTAAATAAAATCTACAAAAAGGATACAAACTATGACGAAATTGATTGACACTTTAGTCAACGAATAAAAACAAGACAAACATGTTTGGCAGGGATGACATCCAACCAGAACTGATTTAGTTTTGTGAAAGGCAGGGACAAGTTATGAAACAGCCAATCATAACTTCTTCGGCGTATATGGAGAGGCGGGACAAGCCGAGTAGCCGTCAATCAAACGCACACTTACACAAATTTGGTCTAAACTCGGGAAGACCATACGAGCCTGTGACCTGTCGCTACTCATGATGGAACTAACAGTGTCAGCAGAGAGAAAGAGAGTTTAGCGTTTGTGTTTAGAGAAAATCACCACACCGCGCTGGACATCAGCCCTCCAGCACCACCGTTAGCTAGCTTTACCGCTGCTAACGCTAGCTTAGCCTTGCTTAATCCTTGTCCTGAAAGCACACTGCCCTGTACAGTTTAGAGCGTGCCCTGCTGTAAACGCTGTATTAACTCAGTAAGGTGGTTAATGGTCAGATTAGTTGATCAGGTATGTGGGAAGCAGGTGAAGCACTGTATTAACTCAGTAAGGTGGTGTTAAGAAAGTGCGCACTAAAAAGTGCACGAAACAGATTAGCTAGTTTTATTTACAATTAATTAGTGCACGTAATGTGCAGTGTGTGTCTCTAATAAACACTGTGATCTAGACATGTGGCAGTTATTCATTCATTGATTTACTGTTATGCTAAAATTTAATTAAACTGCACAATTAAAAATATTTTCATAGCAATAAGTGATAAATGCAATTAATGTAGATTAGTTAACCACAGAGCATGTAATTTAATTAGATTGACAGCACTAGTAACAATTATTAAATAAATAAGAGAGAAAAAGTTGATACAAGGATAAAATAACTTGCAAATTCACTTTGCAGTTACAGAAGAGCTCAGATGTTGTTTGTTTAATCTGTTTGTGTGTGTATTGGTCTTTCAAACATGAATAATATTCCATAACTGGTTACTAAATGTTTCATTTCGTGTAAGTATATATAATGACTTAAATAATTGAAGGGAACTGAAAAAAGCATTACATTTTACACCCTTTATATTTTAGTCGACTGAATCGACTGTAGATTTAGTCGACTAAATTCTTATGATAATTAGTCGACTAAAACTAGACTAAAACTAAAAACAATTCAGATGACTAAATTATGACTAAAACTAAATGACATTTTAGTCAAAAGACTAAAAATTTGCTGTCAAAATGAACACTGACTGGCACTGATAAATCACATACACACATAGGCAGTGTGAAGCTAGCCGAACAGTATTGCACTCGGTATGTTTGCTCTACTTTACGTCGTATAATATACTTCGTGTATATTCCAACATAAAAAAACACATAGAGCACACACAGGAACTTAAGTACTCTGCTTAGTCAAATGAACCTCCCGAAAACTTGTATTGTAAATAAGCAGTTTATATGAGGAGCTCAAACTTAACGTCCCTGACTGCTTACCGTTGAGTGATGCAGCAGCAACAAACGCGCACGATAGAATAAAAGTCCCCCTCTATCTCCGTAAATATACGTGACATCAGCGCAAGCACTACACATTAAAGGTAACGACCGTTTTCATTTCCTCTCGGTTTCTTTTGGACACACAAATGCAGCGTTCCATTCACAAATGTGGTGAACACGCTGCCGCTTGGGGAGCGCTGCTGTTTGTTTTTTTCAGAATTGTGTAAGAGAAGAAGAAGCAGCGCAGATTGAACGTCACTATAATGAACCAGCAAGTTGGATTTGTAATAAACTAAATTGGCTTGGTTAGTCGCCATTTGCGTTCTTATTTCTGTACTATCTGTCATATGGTGCGTATTTGATTGCTGTACCATGGAGGAAGGTTTCTGTTGCATCATTTAAATTTTTATGGGTGCAATATTATCTAAGGTTGACCAGAATGTATCTTCTAAGCAGCCTGTTAATCGAGGCCTTGAAGGTCATGTTCTTGATTTTTCCAGATAATCATACAATCAAGCTGTGGACTGTCCCAAAGATATCCTGCATATGTTCTGCATAAATAAAGAAGTGGACCAACACAATGCAAACACCATATCTGCTCTACACTCTGAAGTGGGTAATGTTGATGCACATGACTAAAATATCCACAAAATGGTTGGATGGAAAGTCAAAAGGCACCTTTTGAAGCATGTTAAGGTTGCTGAGGGTGCTCGTGTAGAAACATAGATGTAAAAGATGGATTAAGAGTAACCACATCATGGGGCAAAACCACAAACCTGCATAAAAAGTTTAAAAAGGCACAACAAGCAGCTATATGACAGGTGTATGACCAAAGAGTCAAGTGAAAGTAGTGATGTTCTCCTTTTCTCACTTGCTTGTTGTGCTCAGTGTTGTTTTTATTATTATTAATGTTATTATTATGACTATTATTATTACAGTGTTGCAAAGCTTAGGCATGTACTGTTATCTCCTGACCTATTATTATTATTCCAGGACAAAAAACGTAAGAAAAACTACGTTAGACCAATGTTAGAACATATTTAATTTTTCATGTTTCATTTCTTTACAAAATATTTTTCAGTAACTACATAAATGTAATAGATCAGTGCCATATTTGAAAATGCATTGAAACATTAAATCTAAATTATATATTCATTTGCCCAGGCTACCGTAGATTAAAATGCAGCTACTTGCAGGGGAGCCATAACAGAAGTGACAAGCAAAATATTTCTTAAGCAAAAAAGCCACCTTCAAATCTGCTTCAGTCTCCTTTGGAATGCTGTTATTACAAGGCCTTGAACTGTGTGTGGACAGGTATTTGATCTTTTATTTTAAATACGATAATCCTTATTAAAGGATAAATGAGTTTGAGCTGTTTATTTTGTACTATTTTGTTGAATCTTTTCAATCTTTTTTTTTTATTTTTTTCAAATCTGATAATTGCAGAAGTTGGAGTTCGTGTTCATGAGACAACTCTAGCATGATAATCATCCTGGAATGTAAGAGCAATATAAGATTGAGTTGACACCAGAGAGTGAACTTGGTCATCTAAAATGATCTCACAAAAAATCTAATACAGCAAAAGCTAGACTAACTGACTAACTAGACTAACAAAAACCCAAATACTTCTGAATCCACCATATTGGCAAGAAATTGAGCGTTGAAGGCATCCTTTGGTCTCTTCCAAATATTAACACATGTAAGAAAATGTGAAGGATAAATAATTAGACTCTTGCTATGTCTTTCCACTACAAAGTTTCTTTGTACTTTGGCCTTTAACACCTCACGTTTTTGCTCAGGCTGTCACAACAGTAATGATTCAGTTGTATGGTAATGCTTGCTGTTTATTCTCTTTTTAAGCATACACTTTTTTACACATTAAAATGGCAGTTTTCTGAAGTAACTGACACATGCTGCCTGTTGACTCATCACTGTGGTTGCTTTTGTAAATGATTATCTTCTTCTGACATTTTCCCCATTACCAAACACTGACTTTGTAGGATTAGAATACTTTTTTTTAAAACCCATGTTATGAGGTTTGTATAATTTATAATGTCCAAATCATACTTGATACATTTCTAGCACACATAATAAGAGGTACTATTATATGAATACACTGAACAAAAATACAAACATTTAGTTTTGTTCCTATTTTGCAGGAGTTTGATTTTCAAAATCCAGAATTTACTCTTGGAAATGTGTCAAATGCTACAGGCAAATGGCAGTCACAAAAAAGTGTTGCATTTATATTTGTGCAAAAATTAAGAATGTTGATTCTGATAAGCCCTGTGATAAGTCCTGTATATTGAAGTAACTTCCATTTCCCTGCTTTATTGACATCAGGGTGATTAGTGCATACATGTAATTGATGCGTTTATAGAATTACATGCTTTATTTTTCAAAATGTCTGGACATATAAATGAAAAGGGAGAATGGTCCTCTTTGCAACCCTATAAGATCCTTTAAGTTATTGATGTTTCAAAATATGCTTCAGTTTTTGGGTAAAAAATGCCTCTTTTATGTCATTTAGTTGAATAACTGATGTTAAAGAGCCATTTTATAATGCCTTGACAAATGCCATTTTAAAAGTCTTTTTTTTGTCCTCCTTTGAGTCTGTAATGTTTAAATGTTCATGTTCTTCATGGTCTGTGCTTAGTGAAGGTCTCTTTTCTTGCTCATCCTGTTTGTGCATCTTCTCAAAAGTCTGTTTGGGGCTGTCTGGCTTTCCTGATTCAACAGTGGTCTCAGATTGTGGAGTAGGCTGTGACATAGAAAGAAAACTATTAAGAACTATGACAAAATGCAAATGAAAAATACAACAACTACAGCTACACATACACAGCAGAACACCAATATGTATTTTTAAACTAAGGATATATTTAGGAGCATACAGAGGTAGTGAATTTCGGCTTATAATGTATACAGGGTTTTATATACCATAAATAAACAAAAAATAAATGTGCCCTTACCTCACTGAAACCCAGGCCACAGTGTCTTCTGTTCCGGCCAGAAAGCTTGCCATCTAAACCTTGTTGGTACTGGTGCTCAAGATCAAAGTTCATCCTCTGATCTTCTGCACCTGTAGAGACCATAAATCCGTACAGAAAGAAAAGCAGTGAAAATCAAGAATTTCAACACAGATATCCAAACAGGTAACCATGTAAAACAAGTGTGACCAACTCTACCCCTTCCAATTTGAGTTCCAATTTGATATATTTGACAAACCAAAACAAACAAAGTAGGTCTGAAACTTGGGAACGTTACAGTGAACTGTGTTACGTACTGGAACTAAAGTATGTAGGACGGTAAATGTTCAGAAGTAAAAGTGATTAGATGTGACTGTGGACATTCATACTTAACAAAAAATAATTAAGTGCTATTTCACTGCTTTGGAGCACTTTGAGGACAGCATCTGGGATTTGATATTTTGTGCTAGTGCCTTCTAAATTAAATTTATTTTGAAGGGACATTCCTGCATCACTTGATCATTAAAATGCAAGTCATTCAAATTTTATGTGAAATCTTAAGTGTCAATAAATGCTGCTCCAAAAACAAATATTAAAGGAAAAGCTTACTCTGCCTGGTGTCTGACACACTGATTTGCCATATTTACATGATGAGGCTATAAATTAAGATATATGACACATGTTCACTGGACACTTTGAACTGCAGATAGATAACTGTATTTTTGTTGTAGACACACCTGGTTAAACAAGTTCACGTCAATAGCAGAAGAACATTCCATGTGCAAAACTATCAGACTATGCACTACTTTTCATTATGTTTCATATTCACTCACCCGTGCGAAATTTAGATGTTGATTTGTGATCTCCAATAACAAGTCGCCCAGTGTGCTCTTTCTGATAAGAAATGCCAACAAAATTATGCATTTTAAACTGTATTAAACTAACAATGATCACTGTATTCAGTGTCTACAAAACTGGTGTATGGTGTATAATTATTACCAAGCATGTTTAACTACTTTTGGTGAATCTCATATTAACCTTTCCTGCCCCCATCAGCCTGAGAAACTTCTGTTTCCTTTCATCTGTTCCCAAGTCTGCTGATGCCCATTGTGTAGATCCTACCTGTGCAACGGAGTGAAAAACTGTATTAGTTTACCAAGCGTTACAATATGAAAAGGTCCAAAAAGCGCTATGTTTGATAACCAATTGTACCAAGCTACTTAGCATATCATTGTCGGACGATGCCGCAAGATTGTACAGTACCTGGTTAATAACGTTAATAACAAAAACAAAATATGTTGCGAAAAGAACAGACCTGTATATAAACTTAAATAATGTATTTAATATGCTAGTTGCTAGGGTCAAACTTCTGAAATCGTGCAGGGGTGGGTAAAAATGCTAGCTAGCAGGCTAGCCATTGCATTGCATTGCATTATAGCCTAATGACTAGCTAGCATAGTTAGCAACTTACCCGTCTGTGTTAACCGGTAGCTGGTTATTTATTGATAGAAAAGTACGTTAGCTAATTATTCGTAACAAACATACTTCATTTGGAGATACGGGTCGCTTCGTCCCTTGACACCGTTCCTGTGAAGTACTCATTTTACACAAACAAGAACTCTCGCAACCAGTCCGACACAGAAGTGCTCTCAGACAGGCGTTCGCCTCGAACACCTTTATTAATAAAACTGGCAGCGAACGAGAGCCTGTTACAGCCGAGACGGTACTGTCCCGCCCCACTGTGTTCCGTCACACTAATACCGGAAGTACGGAACAGCGGCCAGAGTGCGGGTACACACAGCAGGACATTTTTTTGAGAAACGCAAATCCATATCACATTGTAACCAGCAGAGTAGCTGTTCCGCCCCAGTATTTTATCGTCAATAAATGATCTGCCTGACATCACCACCGTGATGCTCTGCGAGAAACAAAACCAAAGGAAAAAACACCAGTTTTTCACTTTAGAAATAGATAACCCGACACAAGCATTTTCTTTTTCGGATGTAAATATATACATCTTATTAATGTTTAATGAGTCATACAAGAGTTTACACCGCGGTTTAAACTGCGTTTGTACGTGACTACGGATTAATTAATCAGGCTGTGGGGGTTTTGTGATCATGTCAGGTAAATTATCACGAGGCTGAGAATGGATCCTTATTCGCCAGCGTCTTATTCGCATTTCCGTTCCACCTTAAATAATGCGGCAGTTACATTATGTCGCCTGTCGATTGCGTTTTGTTAACACTGCAAGGTACATTTGAAGATAGGATGCGTTGTAGACGCCGTGAATAAAAAAACAGGCACGGTGACTGTTTAACCTTATAATGAGCAAGAGCAAGTGTTTCAAATATGTCACGAATCTAAATATGTGTCATAGACATTTACACTTAAGATAAAAAATAGAAGTTTAGAGACAAGGCAAATTGCACTTTTGTCTTATATTATAGGTACATATCGTTTGTTTGTTACAGTGTCTCAAAATCTGACAGGTTTAAATTAATCAGTTAATGACTCATAAAGTCTGAAGAAAAAGGATTTTTACTATAGATTTTTTTCATAACCATCCATGTCAGGCGATAAAATGTATTGTGCATACAGTACATTTGTCTTAGTTTCTGTGGCTGTATCTCCTGTTTCTTACATCATCTCAGAAATCTGACAAACAGGTTTAAGTCAGCACATAAGTGACTGTATAACTCCTGAAGAATAATTTTTACTGTAGAATTATTTAAAAATTAACCTGTGAATATACCATGGCAAACGATAGGATGTAAAAGTCATATTGTATTTTTGTTGTATTTCATGGGCCTTTATCTCCTGATTCGCACAGCGTCTCAAAAATCGGTGTAGTCCTCTGTTATAAAATCAGTACTCATGCTTTCCACGCTGCACCCAAGTTAAGGAAATCTATTTCAGAAAATTAATTAGAATTAATAAGAATTTTTAATAATATGCAATCAAAGCTGTGTAATTTACTAGTCACATTTTCTGTAATGTGAGCTATTCCAAAAAGTAAAACAGAAGACCACAAATTGTAATTTAAATAGATAAAAACGCACTTTTCATGATTACAGTAACATAAAGAGTTATTATTTGGATAATAGCTTTTGGAAGATCTTAAAGATAACGGAGCTTATACTTAAACACCATTTCCAATAAAAATGGCGTTAACAAACACAACCACACAGCTCCCAATAACGATTTAAGTAAGGTAAAAATATGAGTATGGTGCCGTATATGCCACAGGTCTGCTGTGTGTACCGGAACTCTGGTCGCTGTTCTGCTGTGTGTACCGGCACACGAAGGGACGGCACGGTAACATCTCGGCTACAACTCCTACTGGGGCTTTAGAAGTGAGAGGTCAGGACGTTGCACCAAAAATACTCTACACTTGAGACGCTCACAGAAAATGTCTGGAAAGTGATCCCCAACCGCTTCATTTTAAATTTATGATCTAACATTTTGGGATTTTAGCAGCAAACTACAGTGCAACTCGTCGTCTGTGTTTTTCATTAAAAGATTAGTATGTAGGAGGACCCAGTCAATTTGTATAAGTAGAAGAACGACGATATCAAACAAACAAACAAACGTTAACTTTCCGCCGTTGCTTTTACTGCCAGAGGAAGCTATTTTTTGCACTTGATTTTTTTAAGGGTAAACCATTTGTGGATAACTCAGCAAATCACCGTTTTCTTCATAGTCTGATCTTGGCAGGCACGTGGAAAAAATGTTTTAAAAATACAGAGATGAAAATGAGAGCGCTAGCCGGTACTTTTCTGGTAATATGTTGCCCCCTACTGCTTGGAGTATGAATTTGACATGTTGCATCGTCTTACAATCCCTCCCCTAAATCAAGCAACTAGAGCATTTTATAGAAGTCTTGTAGTGAATCTTTATTAAATCTTTATTTTTGCATATTTGCAAATTGTGTATAGCTTTTGCTGTTTGTTTACCTATTTTATTTTATACCCTTTTTATTTACGATATTTGTCATTTCAGCACTAATCATTTTTGGACGGACGTGACAAGTAGACTTACATAATCACAACAGTACGACCACAGGAAGGGAAGCACACCTATTCTTTTACATTTTGGGGGACATTTACCTCAATCCATACAAAGTTAAGCTAATTCACTCCTTGTCCTCTTCTGAGTACTCTTTTGCCAACATTTCTATATCTTCTCGTGCGAAATGAAGAGTCTGTTGTGGAACTGTTTTGCCAAGTGTCCGCCTCACGACAACTGTGGGCAGTCTTAGTTCCTACTTCCTTAGCTCCTACTGGGTGTCTGTCTTTAAGATTAACATAGTGTGGATCAGCCCTCTGACAGCACGCTCCCATTGCTTGAATTTTGTAGTCTTTTGTAGACAGTGGATACTTATTTTAGAGGCTAATTTACACCCAGCATCGTTTGATTATAAAAAAAAGGGAAGATCCCCAGCTAGCCATGGTTCTAACGGGCTGTTCTCAGTGCATTAAGTATATGCTTTTTTTCTTCAACTTCATTTTTTGGGTGAGTTAATTTACTTATGTATTCAAGTATCCTATTTGTGTTAAACATTAAACTAAATTCAGTCAGAAAAAATCTTGTAGCCACATCCAACAAGAACATGTTAAGTATCAACTTTGTAAAAGTGGTTATCTAGTCATGCTCTTTTTGAACTAATATAGCACTTAATTCTTATTTTATTTAAACCATTTAAAGAGAAGAGGGAATTTACACCTAGCATATGAATACATCTAAACACTGTAGCATATATAGCTGTAGTTGTTAAGTACCCTGTGATTCCTGAAATGATGCCATGACCTAAACATAGACTTTTTGTTATAGTCTTAAGGATTTATATTAAATAGTCTCCTGTAGCATCAATCAAAAAATAATGTCAAAGCATCTGCAAGAGTAACTAAACAAATAAGCAATTTCTCCTAGTTATGCTCCAGTTCTACTGCAAAGACATTTTGAGAGCAATAAATGTTTCTATGGCTAGTGAAGACCAGTTTTTCTTCTCATGTTGTTAATTGTTCACGGTCTTAGCTGATGTGATTTATTGTGACTGTAGATCGAATTTGTGGCCAGATCATGAAATAGTTCATAGCTTATAAAATAGATCATGAAGTGGCATGTGAAGTTCTCCAAACCCCTCAGGAACCCCTCAATGCAGGCGTTTGTATTTTGTATGTATTTTATACAAACAATTATGAGAAAGAAACAGCAAAACACAACTCAGCAACAATACTAGAAACTGTGTGGCTTTGACACTTTTCTGTTTCCATCTTTTCATATTGTTAATTTTGCTACACTTATCATTTTCAATCCAGATCCTTCTGACCTAAAGAGGAATGCCACCGATGTTTCAGAATAAAATAAATCAATTTTGGAGATTTAAACAAAGTAACTCAGTTTATTGTAAATTGTGCAATAGTGCAACTGCTATGAGGCATAACAATTGGTTATAATTGGTTATAATAATTGGTTTTACTATCCTAAATATGTAGTGAACCGGTACTCACCAAACACTTTATTAGGAACAACTTGTATATACACTTATTGTTCATGGTATCTGCCTCACGTACGAAATAGGTTTACTTTTTTGTTTAATTATTGCTGACTAGTCCATTTGTTTTTCTGCATGCAGTTATGTGCAAAATTATATCATGTATTTAATTAGTCTAACATCACTAATGTGTTTAATTACTGATTTTGGCAGAGAAGATAAAACAACTTCGGGGAAAATTTGGGGTAATTCTGTGAATAAACAGATGTCAATTATGGCCCTATAGAAATAGGGGAGCAAATGTTGTACCTACTGGTTTTAGCCCTTACTCAGTGAGTCGTTCCAGATGTACCGAAGGAGAAAACACTTTGATCAAGAAGTTGATTAGAAAGGAGAAAACATATAAAGAGGTGCATAAAATAATTGGCTACTTAACTAAAATGATCTCAAATGCTTTAAAATGGCAAACTAAACCCAAAAACAAAAAGAAATACTACCATCTGCGTAGATCATAGAATAACAAGAATGGCAAATAAGCATCCAATGATCATTGCCAAGGAAATTAAAAATCTTTAGTTACCTGTGAGTACTGCAACAATCAGAAAATGCCTACATGAAGCCAAACTATTTGCAAGAAACTCTCGTAAAGTACCATTGCTGAAAAAAGCTTACAGTTTGCCAAAGAACACATTGACTGGCCTAAAGAGAAGTGGAACAACATTCTATTGACAGATGAAAGCAAGATTGTTCTTATTTGGTCTAAAGGCTCTAGAGACAGTTTGTGAAATGACCCATAAACACTGAATTTAAGCCACAGTACACCATGAAGACTGTAAAACATGGAGGTGCAAGCATAATGGTTTGTGGGTGTTTCTCATACTCTGGAGTTGGGCCCATTTATCGCATATCAGGCACCATGGACCAGTCTGAATATATCAAAATACTTTTCTCACCCAGCATTGGAAAGACAAACCTGCAGTTCACCTTGTGATGGGATTCTTTATTTTCATGCACATTTGCACCTTTTTTAAGTCTCCAGTTGTGGTAGATGTTATTTGTTACATTAGAGCTATGCAACACAATGGCAAATCATCATACAGTACTTCCACTTATTGTGCTCCACTGGTGACAGAGTGTCACAACAAAAATATCCTCAGCCCCACTTTTGTCACCGGAACTGTGGGTTCCTGCCGTTGAACAATTAAATGGAGATTTCTGATGCGCCAATAAATAGCAATCATAAACAACTGACTTCCAGAAACCAAGAGGCTTCTCTCTCACCCACTAGATATTGCACGGACACTGTACACACAAATAACCTAAGAAATGTGAGGCTTATTATTTTTGGAAGAGGTGACATTTGAAGATGAATGACTGGATAGTCTAGAGCATGGTCTGTTAATACAACGTGTACAGTGCTTGTTTTTCTTATTTTATATATCTTTCTCTGTTATAGCTGGCTGGGGGTGTTATTTTGGGAATAGCTTTGTGGCTTCGCCATGATGCTCAAACCAGTAATCTTCTGTTGCTTGAGCTTGAGGGGATCCAAGCTCCAGGAACTTTCTACATCAGTAAGTCATAAGGATTGACCTTATAAACTTTCATACCCTGGTTCTAAAGTATAAAACCCATCAGTTAAAAAAATTCAGTAATCAAAGGAACATAAACATGTACACTTCCACTTCATGGCTAAGCTAGCCAGCATAGACTTTAGTTTTCCCCAACAAATTGAGGTAGTACATGTGTACCTTAGAGATTGATTGCACACAGTGTATCAGTGTAAATTTGAATCTGAGCCATTCCTCTTATATGTCAGTTCAGCTATTGCCATGGTTAATCTTCAAGGCCTAATACACAATACTAAGAAAAGGTGAATATTAATAATACAAAAAAAAAAACAAAGAGTAAAGAAGAAAGCAGAGAGGATTGGATTAACTTGCGATGTGTGGATGTCAAGGACAGTGGATTCTTAGGTGACTATTCCAGCAACATAATATACAGTTAAAAAATAATAAATCACAATAATATCATAATATATGTTATTGCAATACTCAATAAATCACAAAAAACATAAAACTTTGGCATTTTTTGAAAAATGTGTATATAACTTTTGCACTGGCCACATTTTTTGTTTTATGATACATTAAATTAATAACAGTAAATATGTATTACAATTTCCAGAAGTTCTTTACAAACCATTTTACAATAAAAGGCAATGAATTAATAATTTACCTTACTTTACAATAAATAAAGTAAGAAAGAAAAGATGTTATGAGTCTGATTTACTTTAACCTTTATGGTTAAAATTGTAGATGTCACATCCTGTTTAGCCCTGCCCTTGTTTGTGTTTTTTTTTTAATTCTGTCTGTTTCTGTCATCGTTTACGATACCTCATGTGATCTCCTGCAGTTTGCTTTTGTTTTTGTCCGTCTCCTCCCCCATTTTGCCACATTGTCACCTGTGTGTAGTCTGTAGCCCCACCCACTCATTAGCCCCAGGTGTTTCTTGTTTGTTCTTTTTGTATTTATATATCTACTTGTTTGTCTTGTCCTAGCTCTGTGTTTTGTTGTCCCTGCCCAGTTTTCTGTATTTGTCTTGGTTACCATTATGCCCAGTAGTCATTTGTTTTTTATTTCCAATATTTGTATTAGTCATGTTCCTTGCTTTTGTGGACATTTGTCTCTTCTCATGGATAACAATAAAGCCTCAGACTTGCGCTTGCATCCTGCCTCCTCATCTCCCTATACGTTATACTGTACCCTACAGAAGTCTGTGCAAACCTGTTTTAATAAGTGAAGTGAATTTCAGTGCTTTCCATACTTAAATGTTTCTGGTAAAAATTTACCTCCCCAGCCTGTATATATAACTTTGTGTGGAACACCACCCATTTGGTGGAGTGGCCCTAATTTTAAACTGACCAGAGAGAAGCAAAATGTTACCACAGGGTGTGTTTACACTCCACCCTTACACATGCACACGCACAATCTCTGTACTTTGTAATCCATGCAGCTGCTGAGGATACACAGTTTGTCTAGTCTGTATTCCTATAACCATGGGCCATAATTTGCTTTTAGTGGCCATTAATTTGCATAGGGGCTGTCAGTTTAACTCGCTCTGTTAAGTTTAACTACAAGGAGGAACTGCAGTGTCCTCCGCCTTTTGCTGTTTATAGACCTGACGCACTGTTTTAATTTTAAGGTATTGGTTTGGCCCACCCAAGCAAAGAAAAGAAAGATCAAGACTTTCTTTCATCTTGCCAAGTAGGCTCTGGGCTTCCAGTGCACACTCATGTGTTATAAAATAACCTTACACATGTGCTCATTACTCCACAAATTAGAATGTGCTGTGGATGTTTTTAGTATGCTGGATTGCCTAACTGCTTGTTAAACTGTTTTAAAAATATGCTTCGGCCCTGCCACCATAGCAAATCATTACTGTCTAGAAATGTTTAAAAGCTGAAGTTTGCAGTCACTAAGAGTCAGCATGGCGTGATTGTGATCAGGCATTAACATCTTTCTTTTCTTCTGCCTTCTGTAAAGCAGAATCTAACCTTGTTCTTTGTCCTTTTCTGGTTTTCTCTCTTCTTCTTTTGTTCACCTAAGTTTCTTCCTTACAATAAGTACAATAAATCATATATCACTTTAAAATGTTATTCAATTCTTAAGATTTAAGATTCAAGAGCTTTATTGTCATATTCACAGCAGAAACAGTGAATATTCTCACTTTGCTGTTCCTCCATTCACCAGTAGATAAAGATAATGGAATGAAATAAAAAACATACAAAATTTATAAAGTATAATAATATATTGTAGGTAGAAGTAAATAAAATGAAAGTATTTTTTTTATTAAAAAGAAATATATATATATATATATATATATATATATTTATTTATTTATTTATTTATTTATTTATTTATTTAATTAAATGTCAAGATCATCACAAACCTCTACAATGTCTAGAATATAATTGTTAGAATCTTTAGCTAAGGTACATGAGACATTTACGCCAAAATAAGATTAAGTTGGAAATTAAGTAAATAACTTTCATAGTTAAAACTGTGTGCGTGTATGTGTTCTGAAACCTGATATAAGCACCATGGTCTGTAGGTATGTGTTTTACATATACATAGTTCATTCAGACAACACCGGCTCATGCACATTCATGTTTTGTAATTATTCTAGGTGTCTATGTCCTGATAGCTGTAGGAGCTGTGATGATGTTTGTTGGATTTCTTGGTTGCTACGGTGCCATTCAAGAGTCTCAGTGCCTCCTTGGAACAGTGAGTACTGTTAAGTTTACTGTTAGTTTAGATTTAGAGAACAAGACCATAGGATCATATTTTCTGTATCTGCAAGAAAATACACCATACTTACCAGCTTAACCAGCATATGTTGTATTTTGGATGCCGGACCATCACTAGACCAGCATAAACCACCATAGAGAGCATGGAATTCATCTTGGTCTGTGCTGGTCTTTTCAGCAGGGATTCCAGGCAATTGTATCCTTAAGTTTTATTGAATTTTAGATTTTGTGACTCATTACATTATCCCACATCCATTAAGAGGGTAATAAATATACAGTGCTCAGCATAAATGCTGATTTGTCAAAAAATCTTTAGTGTCCTTTTAGAATCAACGTTTTCATTGGGACACTACAAAATACTCCCACAAATGTGGGCTATTGATTGCAAACAAGATTTGTTAATTTGCACATACTTTTCCTAATCAAATTAATTCAAGACCATGTTACAAAAATGACGACACCCCAATAAAAGCCTTTGCAGCAACGCTAAAGGTTAAAGGTTAATTTACTGAACAGAATTCAACCACAGGTGAGTCTTATTATTCATTAAATCCCATTTCATGTGCCAATGGCATATGCAAGGGTGTCAACCATGAAGGAAGCCTCTTCTAAAGCCCATGCACAAAAAAGCCTGCCTAGAATTTGCCAGGGCCCGTGCTGAAAAAGATGAAGACTACGGGGACTACTGATACTGAGGAGTGATGAGACAGCTCTTTTTGTAACTGATGGCATCCAAACTGTTTGGCATTGTAAAGGCGAGGAGTACAAATAAAAATGAATGGTGCCTACAGTGAAACATAGTGGCAGTGTCCCTCATTCCATGCCTAGAAAACTTGGTGCTGTCCTTAAAAATCACGGAGGTCAAACAAAACACTAGATGTAATAGTTTTTGTTGTGGGGTGTATTCATTTTTGCATCAACTACTTTGAGTAAAATTTTGCAATCTAAGTTATGTTATTAACCTTACTTTCATTTTATAGGCTAAATAAATGTTCTACGAAACCCAGTTTACTCTAAATAGTCTAAATGGTTATTAAAACTTTGGAATTGGTTAAAATACTGTACAATTTTTTATAGGTAAATAATGTCACACTGCATGTTTTGTAACCAGATAATGTTTTGTGTTGCTCATTGCTTTTTGAGTGACCCTCCTGACAATCATGAAAGTTCACTTGTTTTTGTCTTATAATATTAATTTTCTTTCTTGATATCTCTTTGCTTTTTCAGTTTTTTACATGTTTAGTGATCTTGTTTGCGTGTGAAGTGGCAGCAGGAATATGGGGTTTCATCAATAGGGAGACGGTACACACCTTACACTCATATGTCACTGATCCCCACACTGTTTTTTGTCATATGATGCTAACTGCTGTGGTTTCCTGTTTAGATCTCCACAGAACTTATCAGCTTTTATGATGCTGCCTATATAAAAGCTGTAGATCCAGTAGACTCACCCACCACACAAGCAGCTTCTAAAGTTCTGGCAGTCTTCCATGACACTGTGAGTCTACAAGCCATTCCACTATTTAGTTTATCTCAGTTCCTATTCAGATTTGTTTTGGCCTTGTTAACTAATTCTACCACATGGCTCCTTTTAAACTTCTTTTGTAATCAACTAAATAATTAAGGTATGTGATTTTTTATGTGTTGGATTGTGCTGAAACTCAATGGTTTTATTCATAGCATGGTTTTTAAATGGCTCCTCTGTTTCTTTTTTTTAGCTGGAGTGTTGTGGTAAAGGAGACGACAACAAATTATTCTTGAATGTACAGGCCTCTCTTTGTCCAAAAAAACCAGCAGATCCACTCATCTCCCAGGTACACTGCCAGAGGTCATAAAATTTGTGGTTTCTGTAAGTTTTTTATTGTAATTTTTAATTCTCTGTGAACTTTTTATCAGATATTTATTTTTAATATAAATTATTCTTATTCTGTTTTTATGTACTCTCTTAGCTGTCTTTGTACAATCAAGTAACATTCAAAATACAAAGTACCATTCTAAATGTTTGCATTTTAATAAGTATGAGGCATGGGTGGAAAGCATTTTTAATATGCATGTTTACTAGTCACTTTGATTTCTGCACTGCCATTTTACTATACTTCTCACTGTTCAATAGTTACTTTTCAGAACATGATTGTTATTTTTTATTTTATTCCAAATTTACTTATTTTTTGTCAGTTTCTAAAACTGGTTTTGGTTTACTGTAATACTAAGTAATATGATTATAGGCAGAAACTACTTGAATCCAACACTGTGTTAAATGATGAAGCAGGAGTCTATGTGGTCCTATTTTTACAAGCCTTAGCAATAACAAGGCAGATGTTAATTATGTTCACATATAATGCTTTATGAGCTATATTAAAACACAGCTTAATTATGCTATCATATTTAGCTGACAACGCTAGCTAGTTGACAGGTATAGAACATTTTTACGATGAAGCACATTATTATCAATTGTTTGTGTGGTTTAATAGTCATTAAGTTTACAAGTAATTAAGTCAGTTTACTGGCACTCAGGTGGAGTACAGGTAGCTCCAGGTAAGACAGCACAGTATAACATGTCTCTGTTTGGTATGCTTATATGAAACACACACACTCAATGATATACTCTGGAACAGGGCTCCAAGGCATTAAACTTGCAACAACTAACCACTGAAATAGTCTGCAGTAGAGGGGGACCCTCAGGCAGCTCAGTAATTCACAAGCTGACTCCTAATTGTCTCTAACCTCTAACTGGCTCTGCCTTCTCAACACCAGTGGATTCGTCTGCAATTGTAATTCTGAGCTGAAGGAAACCGCTATGCATTGTGGTACGTAACCCTGTAAGTAGTGTAGATCGGTTGTCAACTAGATTTATGATGCATTATGGGTACCAATATAGTGAACTATATAGGGAATTGAATGGTCCACTAAAAATTTGGACTGTGTAAAAGGGTGTATCTGAGAGAGTCTCAATAGTGACATCATTTATGGCAGTTAATTTAAATTTGCTCAACATTCACCCCTTCATTTACTATTCCGCAGGGACACTACTCAGGTATGGGGTGTGCGATTCTGCCAAGTTTGGTGGTTCTAGCTTAAAAGCTGAAAGATGTGTTTTTTTCATAGAATAACAAAAACTAGAAAAGTAAAGTTTGTGAATGAACTTTAATCTTGAACCGCAAATAATCAGAATCAGAATAAGAAATACTTTATTGATCCCAGGGGGAAATTGCAGTTTGAATTTGAAAAGTTAAAGATTATGAACTGCTTGATAGCTGTAGAGGTAAAGCTTTTTAAAGTTTGTGCACAGAATAATAATAATAAAAGTGATTACAAAGTGGCATGGTGGTGTAGTGGTTAGCACGGTCCCCTTACAGTCCCAGTCTGGCCTGTTCTGTGTGGAGTTTGCATGTTCTACCTGTGCTTAAGTTGGTTTCCTCCCATATTCCAAAGACATGTTAGGTTGATTGGTCACTCTAAATTGCCCGGAGGTGCGTGAGTGTGTCCATGGTATACCCCGCATTCGCCTGATGATGCTGTGATTGGTATGTATTTCTTCCTTTAGGGGAGTAGCATATTTATTTTATAGTTGACCATGATGGCTGGTAAGGCACACTGCATTTAAAAAAAAACAAAAAAAAACTATTATTAACAGATTAGTTGTTTAAGCGAGAGAGGAAGATAACCAAAGGTCAGACATTAAGCCACCCCTGTATCCAGCAATGAAAAACTAATGATTTATGCGATCTCTATCTCTGTCTCTCTCTCTCTGTCTCTCTCAGAGTTGCCACACAAAGTTGAGGGACCTTTTTACTGAGAAACTTCATGTGATTGGTCTGGCCGCCCTTGTCATCGCTGTCATCATGGTACTCAAATTCACAGTACATGACATATAAGTTGTATGTAGTGTGTATAACACAGTTTAATTATGATAATATTAAGTACTGCTTAAATGAAAACATTTTAATTATCCTGTTAAAACCCACCGGAATATTACGGAATATTATCTGTAACCTTTTACAATTTTTCCTCTGTTGTTTGTAGGTCTTTGAGATGATCTTCACCATGGTACTGTGCTGTGCAGTCCGTAATGCCGCCACAGCATACTAAGGCACAAGCTGATTGTTAAATTGACTAAATCCATGCAGAAAGACTCCATCCAGTGATCCATCTAGACATCAAGTCAAATTTCTGATATTTTTAATGTACTCTGCATGTGATGTATGTGATGTTTTCTTCTTAGTCACAACCTGATTTTTTAATTTCCAGGATTGAAGCATTTATCAGATCAGATCAGACATTAGTCTTAAATAGCCCACAAACACACACTGTTTCAAAATGTTAACATTATTTTTTAATAATGACAAGTGTTCTATGAAGTTGCTAAGGTGCCTGACAGTATGACCTATTATGAAATGTGTTGTTTCTCTGTGGTTGTTTGCTAGTATTATTCATTGTATCATTTTTATTATCTTAATCATTTAAGTGGATGGATAATCATTTAAGTTCATTTCTTTGCAAGATTACAGTTTATAATAACTTTTCATCTATACATTATCTCTGAGTTTGTTTTGCATTTGCAGAATGTCCCATTTGTGCATGTTCTCAGGGCTTTGGGATAAAAACATTTTTTGACTGACTGACTTTTGACTATTTATCATTTATTCCTCAAAAAACGAGCTATATGTGATATTTATAGTTTAAAATATACCAAAAATAACTAAAATTGTTAACAGAATGTAAAGAAATAACTGATTTGATAGTATTTTTGAAGATGTCTATGTAGATATCTATGCATTTAAGGAAAGGTAGCCACTGTAAGGAACAGTAAATGCTACTAGGAATTGGATGGAATGAGGGATAAATAAACAAAAGTAGAGGAGTGCAGGTCAGTGTGTTTGTGGACCTGCCCTGAGTGAGTACATGCAGTTTAGTGGCTGTAGGTTAAGCTAAACTGTGTATATGAAAATAAATGTTACTCTATGAGGGAAAAAGAGGGACAAAAAAGTGGCAAACGGGACAAATGCGTGTCAAACCCGTTTTAAAGTTGTGGTCGGGGGTCTGCCCTGAGTCAGTGTATGTCTGTTGGTCGAGCAGAAGGTTGGTAGTTTGACGTGCACTTTTCAATTCTATTTATTCTCTATGAGAAAAAAATCGGGATAATTCTGGATGCTTTCCAGAATCCATGCATCTGAACAAAGAGCTGTATACAAGCTCGAATCACACAATCATACCGGACAATCTGGAGTTGGAATGGAGTCGATCTCAAAAACCGCAGGACAAGTTACGCAAAAAACGAAAAACTATATACTGACCATCAGTATAATTGATCATTGTTTACCTCAAAAATTGTTCACGCACTGGAGGTCTCAAAGTTTTTATTTATTTATAAAGTGTTGAATCTGCATTTGTGGATCAAATGGATTTTTGAGACTTGTAAACTAAACCGGCTATTTTTAAACTGATTAAACACTACATGTGTGCACATAAATAACTGGGTTTTCCAAACTCAAACAGTATCTTCGACGTTCATGAGAGAGCAAATCCACGGACAAATTAATTATGGTCGGTGCATGAAAGCATTGTTAGCTTGTCTCGCAATTGTTGCATTAATTAATTTAATATTTGTGAAATTTGAAGGAGGGACAAAAAATGCACTTCTAATGGTGTCTGCAAGGGTTCCTTCAGGTGTTAAATAATCATAATAATAATAAAATACATTTATTTTCTGACAGTGTTTCTTTTGTCCTATACAACAACATGTTTAAATATAATCTTACATGTTGTTTAGGGATGTTTTTCCACGTGACTGTAAATAAATGTCCACTGTATGTAAGAATATTCCGTGGCAGAGAATGCAGTCCTGTCCCTTTAAGAGTAAGCTATCTCCGCCCACTGCATTTTATAAATTTAATTTCTTTGTAACTGCCGAGCTGCGGTGCATCACTAAACTGATCAGATGGGGTCTTCTCTTGATAAACCAGCTGGCCATCCAGGTATTTGTCCATTATGTCATCGCGAGTGTCGCAATTATACCACACTAGGATGCAGACACCGCTTTAGTTAGGGCTGCATTGGAGAACTGTGGAGCGGTTCCTCTACGGGTCCTTATTTTTGCCCTGAATGCAAATACGAATACATAGAGCTTCCGGAATACAGAGATCCATACGGAGTGTCCACGTCAGCGGCAGGGGACAGAAACACATTGCCTCTATTTTTTTTAGCTATTTTTTTGTGAGTTGTAACGTTTGTTGTACCCTCCAGTTTTTGTCCCGACAGCACGAAGAACGCCATATTAGTGTTGGTCCGGCACAAACGGCCAGATCCAGCAGCCACATCCACACCCTTTAAGTATTTAAATTACACACTTTATACAATTAAACGCGACTTTTAACGTGTTCATTTCAGGCCTTGTGAGGCTAGTCACAAAATCGCACAATACACTATATGGTTTTGGACGCAGCCTCGGTCTGAAATTCTGTCCTCACTTCCTGGAAAGCTACAACAAACATTGCAATGCAATTTAACTTAGTAAAAGTGAAGCAGTAAATTTGTTATTTCACAATACTTTATGCTTATGCACTGATACACCAGGAAATGCGCTTTGGCCAAAATTTTGGAAAACAGTAATAGTACAAAAAATACACTAACAGGCATAGGTTTGCTAATACCGATGTTAGCGGTGCTCTCTTGTTTACGTTGTTTACGCTGAAGTGGAAGTTTAATGGCTGCACTGCAGAAAGTGACAACACTGCTATCTAGTGGTCTTGGACAACACGAACTCAAGTGCATTGATAATACAGCTATTATAAACATGCCTGTTTGCCTCCAGTGATGCCACTGATATTATTTTTTAGGGCAAATAAAGCTAACTCATTTGCATTGTACCCCATGTACTTTGACTGAAGTTTAACTAAATGTTAATACCCGTTGATTATTTGCATAGTGCATGCTAGTTACTGAAGTCAGAGGATATACTTAGATAGCATAGAAAGAATACAAAATAACAATTTCTGTTAAACTGATTAGCCTGAAGGATGCAATACTTCACTACAGCATGTCACATGACAAAACATTTTAATTAAATCATAAGCTTGGATGGTAATGTCAATTCACAGGTATCATCTACACTGTTTTGTCTAGGTACTGTTTTTTGTAGTTTGCACAGGTGGTATTTGACACTGTTGTCTCTTGTCCATGCTCTATTTTTTATGATTCAGTGGTTTCTGTAGTACACAGATATTTAACTGTTCTATTGCTATTGTCTTTTTTAGACTTGACTCTTGGAAAAAGACTTTCAAAACGGTATTCCCCGAAAAATTTGTTTGGGAAAAGGAAATTTAGTTCATCTTCCTTCAGGGGGTACAGTGAAGAGCACAGACTTAGCACAGACTCACCCAGCCGCCCAAGCACTGTCAGTGATTCATCTGATACTGACACACCACCAAGAAAGAAAAAGGCCTCAGAAATGCCTATATTAGAAGATCAAAGAATGTATTCGGTGTGTGCCAAATCCTCAACAGAATCC
This sequence comes from Megaleporinus macrocephalus, assembly GCA_021613375.1. NCBI lineage: Eukaryota > Metazoa > Chordata > Actinopteri > Characiformes > Anostomidae > Megaleporinus > Megaleporinus macrocephalus. Next base: position 16,566,595 of record CM038711.1, read on the forward strand.
CCAGGACATAGCACACCATCGAAAAAGAACATGGCTTCAACTAGTGAATCATTACTGGATAATCCTATTGAAGAAGGGGATCTCAGAGAGTCAGTATGTAGTGGAAAAGAGAGGCCCCAACACAAACCAGCATCACCACCAAGTAAGCATCCCCAACAGGTCTTTCAACAAGCCAGAAGCTCTTCAAGCTCTTCTGGGGAGCAATCAAGAAACCTCCCAGCTCACAATGACATATGTCAGCTAACTGGTAAGGAGAGTCCATCAACTGAGAGCTTAGTGATGTGCCACTACTGCTCCAGTCAAGAGCAGAGGTCAGCTGTGAAAACCTGTCTGGTATGTGGTGCATCTATGTGCCCAGAGCATCTGAGGGCCCATTTGGAATCACCTGTTTTCCAAAGCCACCCACTTGTGCCTGCCGTGGAGGATGTGTCACCTTGGAGGTGCCAAGAGCACCAGGAGATGAACCGCATCTACTGCCGTCCTTGTGGGGTGTGTGTGTGTACAGTTTGTACTGTGATCGGCTTGCATAAGGACCATGATTGCATCAGCATTAGAGAGGCTGAGGAAGAGCTCAGGGTGAGAAGGCACAAAAAGTTTGACATGACACAATTCTGTTTTGTCAGTTTTAACTGTTTTGACAGTTATGAGTTAAGTACGTTTTGTCAGCAAATCCTTTGTGTATAGTGATCTTAGAATTGAGCCATTCTCAGTGTCTGACAGCTTGTTTGAAATTTGTCATTTTCTCAGGCCACTCTAAATAGTCAAATGAAAAAGATACAGACAAAGGAAACAGCTGTATTGAAAAGAGTGACTGAGCTCACAGAGAGGAAGAGCAATGTTCAGGTAAGTGTAACTTTTATAAGAACGTTAATTTATAAAGACATTGCTTGTGCAGAGACTTGTGTTTCTGTTTAGCCTTGAAGAAATTAATCTTTACAGATTATGCTGGATTGTACTCTGATACAGTTGCGGAGGGCATCTAACCAGATTAACTAGGAAATTCTGATTTATTTATGCTATTATATTTATTTATGGTATGTGTGCTTATGTAACCATTTTCCATCTGTCATTCTTGTAGGAAGTGGTAGAAGGCACACGGGCCTCTGTCAAACAGCAGTATCAAGCCATGCGGGAGGCCATGGAAATAGAAGAGCAACAGGCGCTGCGTTGTGTAGCCCAGGAGGAGAGCAGAGTCCTGGGAAGCATTGAGGAACAGCTTGGAACACTGAATCATGGACTTGATACCATCCGGAGCACTTTCTATTCACTGCAGAAATTAGCAGATGCACATGGGGCATCTCGTGCTCAGGACCAGGCCTTCATCATGGTACGACTAGATGCAAGGGATGCTGGGAAATGGAGAATGGTCATTGATGTAACACAAAATTCTGTTTTTCTTTTCAGGAGTACAAAAAGATAGCCAAATGGTAAGAAAAATGTTTCTTTTTCATTCTTTGTGTAGAACTGTCTTAGCACTGGCCTGATCATCACAAAGTTTTGAGTTTGATTCTGCTGGCGATTTAAAGCCAGTCCAAGACAACATAACTGGTCTGGCTTACCTGCTCCAGCTTTTGAGAAAGCTCCCCAGTGTGTCCTTTTAAGTTTGCTAACCTGGCAACTTTTGAGCTATTTGTAGAGGTCCGGGTAATTGTCGACCAGATGTGTAGGCAGACTGCTAGTGTTTACTGTTTCACAGTGGAAGAATTTTACATTATATGTCTTTTTTTTTTTGTTTTGCATTGCCATGTTATGGTTACTGCCTTCTTGCTACTCAAGCCAGATGGCTTGCATATTGAATTAACATGCACCGTATGATTTGCTTATCCCAAATGCAGATTTGGTTACTCTATATAAAGTATTTAAAGCATTAAATATTACAGAACATACTACTTCATGTCCCCAACCTTCTCTAGTTGTAACACCTTATCTGACCCAATGGAGAACCTTGAGTCAATCGAGAGGGTCAATCAAGGCAGACTGGATTGCCTGCAAGACTGGACAGAGAGAAGGCTTGAGACTATAATAATATCGGTGCCTCACAGAGACCCATTCAGACTACTATGTAAGTCTTTCACTTGTGTTAACACGTACTTTTGTGCTTCCTTTTTAAGGGAACTTAATAAATTACATGATTATGTGTGCAGTAGAAAAAAGTGTACATAAAAGTGTAGTATTCTTGCTGCTATGCAGCAAAACCTACCAAACTACCAAAGTTGGTAACAAAGTAACACTAGAATGAGCTTCTATAATTGGGCTGTTTTTACTTTAACATGTTATTAAACCAGACTTAATTTCATTAAATACCAATACTTTAATTTATTATAGTCCTGTCTTTTAAGTTTGTCCTGTATTTCCTGCAGATGGTTTTAACCCAACTCTGGACCCTTTCACTGCTCATCCAAAGCTGATTCTTTCTGCTGAGAACAGACAGGTAGACTACAGCGAGCTCCAACAGGCTTACCCAGAGAATGAGGCACGCTTCTCCATCTTCCCCCAGGTATTGGGCTCTAAGGCACTGTATCAGGGCCGCCACTACTGGGAGGTAGCGGTGACTCTGGATGAGGGCCGCTGGAAGGTGGGCATTAGTGACGGGCAAATAGTGAGAAAGGGGCAGAAAGATAGTTGCCGTATCGGCTTCTACCCAAACTCCTGGTGCCTGGTGTGTGAGAAAGGCAAGGTGGAAGCCCTGCATGATAAGACAACCTCACCTGTATGTGCCACTGGACTCCAGAAGGTGGGGATACTCCTGGATTTTGAGGAGGGCTGCTTGTCCTTCTACAGTGTAGCTAAGGAGGGCACTCTTACTTTACTCTTCCTTTTCCAGCACACATTCTCTGAGCCTCTTTACCCTGCTCTGGCAGTCTCAAAAACTCAGCTCTCGATTTGTGACCTATTTGCTAGATCTGCTACAGAGTAGTCAAAGAAGTATTATATATTTTTTTTTATCATTTTTATATGTTAAGCACATTTTTTACCTGTGGCAATCTATAGATGTAGTTTATCACCGGTTTATTGATAGTGTTGTAAATATTTCTTACATACCATTCGTTAATACAGATGACTGTCATATGGTTTTATGGTTCAGCAGTACCTGTGGGTTTATAGCAGGAACCCCCAGGGACGCTGCCTGAAGCCCAGGAGATAACAACCGGGACATGCAGGTCAAGGCTAGTTGGACCTGTAGTTAGCTGCACTTAAATAGGGTGTTTTTCCTGTTTTGGGGTAGACCATGTTCAGATCTCCTCAAAGAATGTCTGTTAGACGGTATCCTCAAGAATAAAGCTTATACTCTGAGCTGGCCTCTCTCTTCATTTTGACGGCAAGAAAAGAAGCCAATAAGTAAGCCTAGTAAGACAGCCACTGAGGTCAGACTTTGCTATGTGTACATTTATTATGGTAGAATATTTGTCCCTTGCTCAGTATTATACTATTTTGCATGATTCTTATGCGTCTGGGTTTTAATGTAACTCCTGTCCAAAAGGCCAACATAATTTTAAGGTGTTTTATTGCTACTGAGTGTGTAAGTTTACTACTGGGAGAACCCAGAGGAACTCACGGATTTACGTATGGTGAGTGTTAAGGAAGAAGATTGGAGTTCACTACACCGAGACCACAGTACACCTCCAGGTAAGTTCAAAGTGTGTCATTTATTAAAGAATAAGTAAACTACACACAAACTTGTGCATAGGCTGCAGTCCTACATAATAATACAATACTCAACATCACAAATGTATTTTCCAGAGCTCCAGCTGACTAAACAGCAGTAGGAAGGAAAGGAAAGAGTAGCCCTTCTCTTTCTGCAGCCCTTAATATACCCAAAGCTCCTCCCAGGCTAAACTATTTTACAGGGGCAGATAAATCCACTAAACACAATAAAATCAATTACAGTGCTAACAGCCCCTTTTCCAACCATTACTGTGCACAAACATATACAAACTCTATGACCTTAACATCCATGCATCTACCGGTAGGTATCTACATTTATTAACTCAGTCTCTCCCAGCCCCCTGCCAGATCTGTTGACGGTGTCAACAGAGTATCCTAAACTCATTCTCTATTGCTTTATTGGAATAATTACCCAAAAGTAAAAAGACAAATAAACAATATAATTAAGTCAGATCAAAAACTTTCTTTTCACACTTTTTGTGCCTGATTTGACTACTATTGAGTATTGCTGATGGAGGAATTTAATCAACTTATGCTATGTCCAGGGGCGTGCAGGAGAAATCCAGAACTAAACTTTGTTCTTCAAACTGGCTTACAAGATATTATCTACTTCTTTCAAAATAAAATAAGATACTTATACTACTTTGCATTGATGTTTAATTACAGTTGTTATGATATAGGGTATTCTTAAATATATTGCTAAGATACAGGGTTTTAAACAATGAAATCCCTTAGGTGCCTAAAACACAGTATTGCACATACTGTGGCAAATGATGCCGACCAGTTGCAGTGAAATACATCAAAAAAATAGATAGCTACCACTTCATTAAATACACTTAATTGTTTCTACAGCCATTGTTCACTCATTGGGGATGCTGTTGGTTAAGGAACCAATTATGTGACCAGACTGCTAGTGGGTGGTGGTGCATCACTCTCAGCACTGCAGTGACACTGACATTGTGGGGATGTGTTTGTGTGTATTGCGCTGGTACAAGTGGATTAGACACAGCAATGCTATTGGAATTTTTAAACACCTCAGTACACTGCTGGACTGAGAATAGTTCACCAACCAAAACTATGCAGCCGATATTGTCCTGTGTGTCCTCTAACTACACATGAAGGACTAGAGGATGACCAACAACAAACTATGCAGCAACATCTCTCAGACTTTACATCTGGACCAGCAACATAGGAGCTTCTAATGGAGTCGACATTGGGTGGACACAATGTTTAAAACTCCAGTAACAATGCTGTGTCTGATCCACATGTGCCAGTGCAACACACATTAACACGCCACCACGTCATTATTATCAAACATTATTCCAATGTTTTAGTCCTAGAAAATGATTCGTAAAAATGTTGTGCATGTTTATGCATCTATTAAATTAAAAAATGTTGCTTGCTATCATTATATCAGAATGACATGGGTTTAAGATCAGTTTTATTGCATGTTTTGTCATGTCCCAGCAACAAGTCTTTTTGTCAGACATTCAGAAATATATATTAAGTGAAAAATATATTAAGTTCAGAAGTAATATTGTAACACTCATATACGTAATGCAGCAACTACGTTAGCTAATTCAGTCTTTGTGTAACAGTATATCACAATGGCTCTTACTATGGGGGAACGAAACCCATAGATTTTTGGGTGTTTAATCTAAGGGGTTGGATCAGTATAAATCTTGCTCTAGGTATGCTAAAGAGGAGGGCTTTGATCGAACTGCAGTAAAACACAGGGTACTGATTTAAAGATATAATTATAAATGTATTAACAAATGATAAGGTGTGTGTGTGTGTGTGTGTGTGTGTGTGTGTGTGTATAGTTAGAAAAATAAAACGAAATAGATCAAATATTAGAGTGGGGGGAGTATAGAATGAGGAATTAGTTTAAGGGCTCAATTCAGATTCAATTAAATAATGCTAAATGGGCGAAAAGATTCAAATATCAAACAAAACAAAAGCACACATATAAAATACTCAGCTCAGACTTTGCCACGAAAAAAATAACTTGTGTTCAACAACAATAACGCAACTGGATGACAGTAACAAGTTCAACGGGTCCCAAAAGTTCAGCAGTTGTTTTTTCTTTCTTTCTTTCCTTCTTTAGTAGTCAGTGTTCTGTTTCTTAGTCTTCGTTTCCTTTCTTTTGCGTGTAAAGTTGTCCCACTGTGTCAGTTGCATGTGTTTTTATCTTCACTACCCGGGTAGACTAGTGTTTTATGTGCGTGTGTGTGTCCAAGGCTTGCTCCTCTTATCTGTGGTCTGTCTCCCTCTCTCTCTCTCAGCGCTGCGGCTTGTGTGCTTGCTCACGCTGCTGACGTCACTCGCACAGTATTCTGGGACATGTAGTCTCGGGGTGGTTCGCCATCTTGGACTCCGAGTTGGCGCGTTTTTCCCAGCAATAAAAAAAACAACCAGGGTTTCTCTTCACAACAGAGCAGCGCAGACAAGAGTTTATCCACCTCACAACTCATATACACTGAAAAACACTAAATAAAGGGTATTTTATGTCCCTTTTGGAAGGTGTAACAGCATTTTAAACTTTTAATCTGCTCTTGAAAATGGCGACTCGGCATGAGCTCAGAACGCGCACTCACTCTGGAAGAGTGCAAGGTAGGGAGTGAAGAGGGGGAGGTGGGGAGAGGGAGAGTGAAATGTGGGAGAATTCAATGCACAGGCATCTACAGAATGGCTCAGCTATAGGATGCTTATTTCTACAGGGTTACATCCTCCCTGCCTGCTACTTCAACTTTCATTACCAGCTGTGAGCTGAACTAACTCAAGGTTGTCTGAGATTAATACTTGAGTAAAGGCCTTGTCAAGTCCACTAAATAAAGATTGCACTACTAAGATCAGAGGATTTCCCAGTGATTGATAAGTAAGTCTTTCTGGAACTGATCTTGGTCTTGTAGACCTTCTTAACTCTTGTAAACCTTCTTGCCTCTTCCATAGACTTTGACTGAACAGTCACTGGTTCAGTTTCAAAAAGCGTAACTAATGGACACTCAGGTTGTACTATAGATGCTTAATCAGTGTCATTTACATCAAGTTTCATATCTAAAGAAACAGACTTGATGCGTTCAGGATTTTCAGGCACAGAAGATAATGGTGGTTCTTTACATAAGTCAAGGGTGTTTTTTTCATCTTGTCTGGTCTCCTGAACTGAACACACTTGGGGCTCTGTATCAGGAAGAGTCTTTTTAAGGATTTCGCTATTGTGTGGAACTTCACTTGACACATTGCAAGTTTCTAAAGTTTTTGAACAGAAAATGTCAGCATCAGGGTTTAGACTTTGGACTTGTTTTTCTTCTGTGACCGGATAGATCTTAGTTTCAATTACAAGATCATCTTTGAGAAAGAATCCTTGAGCAAAATAGTCTTTTTCATCTGTATTGTCTTCTACAGACTCAGGCGTTTGATCGTCTACCAAAGTTTCTGAGACATCAGCATCTGTTTGAGTAGTGGGTAGCTCAACCTCAACTTCAGTGTCTTTGTTGGTCTCTGACATTTAAGGGAGGAATCCACAAGATAGTAACAAGTCTGTGCAGTGTTTTTTCTGGTCCTCCGGACGTTTTTGGAGTGACAACATACACAGGAAAATCACCAATCTGCTTCACAACCTTGTAGACTTCTTGACTCAATCTGTCACTTAATTTATGCTTTCCTCTTAGTCCAACATTTCAGACAAGAACAGGCTCAAGGACAGATTCACGAACTTTCTTGTTGTAGTATGCTTGGTTCCTGTAAACATTTCTCTCGCTATACTCAACTGCGGGTTTGTAGCTTTCCTTCTTTCTCCTAGGTTCTTAACATACTCTGAGTGAACCATAATAGTCTGTTCTCTGGGAAGCCCAAAAGCTAGATCAATTGGTAGATTAGGCTCTCTACAAAACATGGGGAAAATCCAGTGGTGTCGTTCTTTGTGCAATTATAAGCATGAACGGTTGCACAAAATCACGCCACTTCCTTTTATCCACTTCCTGGAGGGTTCCTAGCATACTAAGAAGAGTCTTATTCATCCTTTCTACTGGATTTCCTCTTGGATGGTAAGGGGTGGTACGAGTCTTTTTAATTCCAAGGAGTTGACATAGCTCTTTTATCAAGGCAGACTCAAAATCGCAACCTTGGTCGCTATGGAGCCGTTCAGGGAATCCATAGTGAATAAAGAAACTGTCTTGGCCACGGTTTTCGCTTTTTGGTCTGAAGTGGGAACAGCGACTGCATACTTTGTAAAATGGTCGGAAATAACCAGAATATCTTTCCTTCCTCTGCGATCTGGCTCCAATGAGAGGTAATCAATACAGACTAACTCCATAGGTCTGCTAGTTCTAATGTTGATGAGCGGAGCGCTTCTTTCTGCAGCAGCTTTCCGACGAACACAGCGTTCACAGGTTCTGACTTTATTCTCTACCTCCATTTTCATGTGTGGCCAGTAGAACCTGGTACGGACAAGATCAAGCGTTCGGTCGACTCCCATGTGTCCCATGGAATCATGGAGAAGAGCTATCTGGTGAAATGTTTTTGGAAGAACAAGCTGAAAAGATGGAAAAGACCATACGCCTTCGAGGACAGGCTGGTCTCTCAGTCTCAGCAACAACTGCACTTCTCTGTCTTCTCACTGTTTGGCTCTGTAAGACACTCTTTTCCCAGAAGTTATGAGGGAAATAACACGATTAATGGCTGGATCATTTCGTTGCTCTGAAATCCAGTCTTGTTGGGACATTGAGGGTAATGTGCTAGACCCAGGGATTAGTTCAATGCAGGTATACTCAGTCAGAATGGCATCCACATTCATAGTAAGGCATACAATGATGGCTGGAGTATTATCCACACACTTGGACTAGCACAAATGCCTCTGACAGACAGCTTTAACAGCTTCGTGGGGGGAATTGATCTGATTGATCTTCCTCTATAACCCAAGAACTGGAACTGCTTAACTCTATCATCTTCTGCTTGGAAACTTGAGTCGGACTCTAGCTGATCATGAGGGCGATGAGAAAGTCCGTCAGCATCTTGATTTCTTTTCCCAGCTCTGTATCTTATGCTGAAATTAAAGGTTGACAATGCAGCTAGCCACCTGTGTCCAGCAGCATTCAATTTAGCTGATGTTAGAACATATATTAAAGGGTTTTTGTCTGTCATGATGGTGATGGATAGGCCTAGCTCTCTGCTTGAATGGTGTGGGGTCTGACAGGGGTCTTCCAAGGTAAACAAGATCTTGCTCTGACCATCAACAAGAGTTAATAAACTACACAAAGCTGAAGTTGTGGAATGCTCAGGAGACTTAGGCTCTGAAACTCTTGGGGACTGGGGGTGGGAAACAGCTTTTGGTACAAACAGCTCAGCTATGATGTGCTTGGCAGGAATGGTGATAGTATGGTCAGTTTCATTCTTGATCAGAACTTGGAATTTGTGGAAGGACTGGTCATGAGGTAACTACAAGAAACAAGACCACCGGGCAAACTCAGGAGAACTGGTGGCTCAACTATTAGCGGAGATCCTGGTGTATGTAGCACATTTCTCACATAGCCTGACAAGGCAACTTTCTGGCCTGCGGAGATGACAACATTGCTCTTGCTCTGCAATCTCACTTTGCCCACTCTGCCACCCTCTTGATTCGCTTGGTGTCGATGACACAGTTTCTTGAAAGGAGCAGAATAAGCATGAGTCACTGGATGTGGTGTCAGAACAACTGAGAGAGGAACGTATGTCCAAAGTGTTTGTGCCTATAAGCACAGGAATAGTGACGTTGGACCTACAGTCTGGTACGACTAAAGCCAGTGTGTTTACTTCAGCTGGCTGTCCAGTAATGCTGCTGTCAAAGTGAATGCTGATGGAAGTATAGCCAAGGTAGGGAACAACATGGCCCCCCCACCTTCTACTTCGAGGAGGTCATATAAGGGAAATATGGGATGTGAAGATAAGTACTGCTCATGAAAAGACTTTGATAGTGTGGTAACTTGGGAACCGGAATCCAGAACAGACTGACATTGATTGCCTGACTGTGGCCATGCATTTAGGACCTACTAGTCCATCAATGAGTTTGCTGCAGGGTTGACTCTCAGGACAGCTCTTGCAATTGACTCTCTCTTTTCTTCGAGCTTGGCTGGGACAAGTATCAATAAAACGGGTCTCAGTCTGTCCCTCTACTGGGACCCTGGCCTGTTTAACGACTGCCCATGTCTAAGCTTCCACTCATCTTGCTTGGCTTGTAGCTCTTTGTACTTTTCGTCAACCAGTGACTTATTCAAGGTCTCAACACACTGCCGTGCAATGTGGCCATCTTGTCCACATCTGAAACAAAACCAGGCTTTTGGCTGAGGTAGACATAGCCTGACGGACAGGTGGAACAACTCTGCGTCTGGGAGGTGCTTGGTATGACAAAGAGTTAACCTGAACACCAGAGGAACTTTCTTGGTTTGTGTGTTTCAGGGAATCTTGGTGCTTTTCTTTCTTTGACTTTTGTTCGCTGAGCTGTAGCTTTACTTCCGCAAGTTCTTTCCTTAGCTGTTCTGTCTCACACACATATTTTTCAGCATGTGGATCCAGCTGTGGGGACATTTGCAATGCAGAGTGAAAATTTAAGGACGGCTTTTTCTTTGAGTTGCTGAAATGCCATTGCATTCTTTCAAGTTTTGAAGATCACCTGTCTTCTTCAGTTCAGATCAAAAGAAGAAACTGTGCAAAATCTTGGGGATTACAAAGCTTTGGGAAAACTTTGGGGGAGTAGGACCAACACCTACAAGTGCTTTGTGATACATTAAGATTACTTGCACTAGTATCAGAAAAACTGTCAGAATCACTACTTCTACACTCATCTTCTGCAGCATGCCTTGCCTGAACTGCAGGTTGGAGCTTTGGTAGGTTGTTTATGTTATCAAGAACCCACTGGAACACTGAAACACTGAAATAAGGGTATTTTATGTCCTTTTTTAAAGGTTTAACAGCATTTTAAACTTTTAATCTGCTCTTGAAAATGCCGACTCGGCATGAGCTCAGAACACACACTCACTCTGGAAGAGTGCAAGGTGAAGAAGTGAAGTGAAGAAGGGGAGGTGGGGAGAGGGAGAGGGAAATGTGGGAGGAGTCAATGCACAGGCTCTACAGAATGGCTCAGCTATAGGATGCTTATTTCTACAGGGTTACAATATTAACAAATAGTAACCGAGAATGCCCATGTCGCTTAATTGATTTGTTAGTGCTATAAACAATGCTGAATAGTGCTAGCATTTCTTTTGCAAAGATGCCATTCATTATAACCAGACAATTTACACTTCTCAGAACACATTCCCATAAATGCTTACTATTTTAGAATTGCATTTGCACATTATGTTACTGCGTAGTCTGTGCTAAATTCTGTTCTGGCAGTGATCACAGTTACACAGCACAGTTTGAGAGAATACTTTAACTTCACTTTTTTAGCCAAATGACAAAGCAATTGTTAAACAATAATTAGTGGAAAAAGAATTAAGATAAGATAATCCTTTATTAGGGAAATCTACCTTGTTACAGCAGCAAAGGGATGGCAGGCACTTAGTACCAAAAATAACTCAAGAACTCTTGAACTGTTGTATTTCCAAATAATTGCACGTTGCTTTTTAATTGTACAGGGGGAATGGAAAAATATTGCACAGTGTGTAGTGTTTGAGAGTATGTGTATATAGTCTGCTGTGTATATGTGGTCTGCTGGGAGCAGTGCTGGTTGTAGAGTCTAACAGCAGTAGGAACAAAAGACCTGCAATACTTCACTTGGGGTGAAGCAGCCTGTCTGTAAAGGAGCTGCCCAGTGCTGCTAGAGTGTTATGCATGGGATGGGAGTCATTCTCCAGCATGGATGCCACCTTGGCTAACATCCTCCTGTCTCTTACCACCTGCACTGGATCTAAGGGGCTTCCCAGGACAGAGCCGGCCCTCTTTATGAGTTTGTCCAGTCTCTTCTTGTCTGCCGTCAAGATGCTGCTGCCCCAACAGACCACTCCGTAAAAGATGGCAGATGCCACCACGGTGTGAAAGAAGGTCCTCAGGAGTTTTCCCTGCCCTCCAAATGACCATAGTCTCCTCAGTAGGTAGAGTCTTCTCTGGCCTTTTTTGTGAAGTGCAGTGGTGTTAACTGACCAGTCCAGCTTGTTGTTTGGGTGAACACCCAGAAACTTATAAGATAAATCCCCCTCCATCAGTTAACATTGCATTGAGAGAGTGGACCTCTCTCAATGAGATGTTAACTGATGGAGGGGGATGTCTGCATCTGCGGAAATCCACCACCAGTTCTTTGGTCTTCCCCGCATTTATCTGGAGGTGGCTCTGCAGATACCAGTCCACAAAGTCCTGAACCAGTTCTCTGTACTTGCTGTCCTCCTCATTAGTTATGAGGCCGACGATCGCTGAGTCATCAGAGAACTTCTGGAAGTGAAAGTTCTGTGAGCTGTACATGAAGTCAGCAGTGTACAGGGTAAAGAGGAACAGCGCCAGAACCGTTCCCTGAGGCGCCCCTGTGCTGCTGACCACCTTATCAGACACACAGTCCCTTGCCCTCACATACTGTGATTGGTTGGTGAGGTAGTCCAGAATCCAGTTAGACAGGTGACTGTCCCCTCCACTATGTTCCAGCTTCTCCTTCAGGAGACCTGGCTGTATGGTGTTAAAAGCACTGGAGAAATCAAAGAAGGTGATTCTCACAGTGCCCCCGGGCTTCTCCAGGTGAGAAAGAGCTCTGTGTAGAAGATAGATGACAGCATCTTCCACCCCGAAACCAGGCTGGTAGGCAAACTGAAGAGGGTCCATGTATGGACTCACCAGAGGACGGAGGTGGTTAAGGGCCAGCCTCTCCAGTGACATCATTAGATGGGAAGTCAGTGCCACCGGCCTATAGCTGTTGAGGTCCTTTGGGTGCTGCGTTTTCGGCACATGTACCACACAAGATGTTTTCCACAACTGAGGTACTTTTCCCAGCTTCAGGCTCATGTTGAACATGTGTTCAGCTACCCCTGTGTACATGTGTACAGTTGATCTGCGCAGGACTTGAGGGGCCTGGCACTGATACCATCTGGACCTGCAGCTTTCTTAGTCTTGATTTTCCTCAGCTCATTCCTTACCTGGGCCGTTGTGAAGGACAGATTGGAGCAGGGGGGATGGGTGCTGGAATGTGTGAAAGGTTGGTTAGGGCTCCCAGCAGATAAGCCAGTGGGGGTTGGCTGTGAGCTAAAAGTTGTTGAGAAGGGGCTAAGGGTGAGAGAGGGGGAAGGGCAGCATGCTGGTAGTGTCAGCATGGGTGTCTGTGTAGGGAGATTATCAAATTTATTGAAAAATAGACTGAGCTCATTCATGAGTAGTCCAAAGGCCTTAAAACCATCTCTGGCCACAAGAGATACGAACGCGTCCGGAGTTGGCGTGGTTAGCAATGTCTCCTTTGATGCCGCATTAGCGCTGTCAGCACGTCCATCTTATTGGGAAAAGATCTCACATCCCCCACAAGAACGGGCTTGTAATGTCTACTCCGAGCGAGACGTTGAGCTACAGCCCGGCACCCCCGTCGCCTCTTTCTCAGCTTACGCGGGATACCGTGGCTCTCACACAGCAGCGCAGGGGTGTTGCTAAGCACTAACAGCTGATCCCTGGTGTAAACAAGAGGCGTGCGGCTCCGCATGGGATCTTCGGACACGGTCGTAAACAGAGAAAAAAGTAGTGCAAACACTACCAGCACCACAAGTTTGGTGTCCATTTTTGATAACAGACAAAAGCAACACATCGATATCTCCCAAACAGAGTGCAAAACTTGTAGTAACTTACTTTGACAGACTTATTGTAGCAAAATGTGGTTACTAACCCCATGTTGTCTGAAGGAGTTAAATACTTATGCAAGCAATATTCTTATGACAAAGAAATTTTGACTTTAAGGGCGTATTGGTTTGCAACAAAAATACTATCTGAAACACTTATAATAGGTGTCATTTGTAATTCATGGTAATGGTATACTGAATAATTTTGCAAGACACTATATTTAAAAAGTAACCATTTACTGCCTCTACTTTGTTTTCTGTGTGTTGGGTAATTGTGCACACATGCTGTCCAAATGAACTGATTCTGCAGTGGAACATGTACCTCTAAACCTTGTGAAAAAAGTGTGTTTACCATTGGGAAAAAAAGATACTTGCTGAAATTGTTATTTACTTAAGTTATGTTATTTTGGAACTACTAATTTGTACTATACTATACTATACTATACTATATTTGTACTAACCCTAACCCATATACACTTTAGCCTACAAATGTTTGGCTGACTTTCATAACATTATCTTGCAGCATATCAGCACATGTTCAGACAAAATTTTTAGTGCGTTGTAACATTTTTACTGCTGCAATTACAGTTAAAATAAAATTAAACTGTAAATACTTTTTGGCCAGAGGAGGATGGGTCTCCCCTTGTGAGTCTTGGTTCCTCCCAAGGTTTCTTCCTCCAGACTGAGGGAGTTTTTCCTTGCCACTGTTGCCTCTGGCTTACTCACAGGGGGATATATATTGTAACAGTCTGTTTTCAAAACTTCTGTAAAGCTGCTTTGTGACAACATTGTGTTAAAGTGCTATACAACTTGAATGTCATGTTCCTTTTATGTATATAAAGACTTTTTATGTTCTTCATCTGGGCTGACACACAATTGTTTTAATCTGTTCAGTCTGTTTCCAAAAGAATAAGAAACTCACTCTCTGTTGTAATTTAAAGTCAAAGTTATTTATATTGATAAAGTAGTCTTGGCAGTTTTTCTGAGGCCTTCAAATTATTTATATTGATATCGGAATTATATCGCATCATCCCAGCCGCTCTTTAATCTGCTCAATTCTGGCAAGATGTTCTTTGCAGGCAAGATTACAGATGCCAAAATTCAGAGGTTCGTAAACTGAACTCACAATGGCTATTTCTAGTAAGAGGTTTAATTTAGATGACAATTCTGAACTTGAAACAATCGGACTGGACGCACCATTGCACTGCCAATGCTCTTTCGATAGGAAATGGATTATGATCCAAATCAAGATCTTTAATATCATTTGCCTTTTTTTCAAGTCATATGTGAACTGTTGACTCCGCAGTTTTTCTAGTCTGGCCACAGATTAACAATTTGACAATACATGTGGTACACCAGTTTTGGTCCTGTGGCAGCTATCCTCTCTAAGTGGTCCGTTAACAGTCCATCCCAGCATTGTTTTCACAGCATAAAGGCCATTCTGTACACTGTGGATTACCTCCTCTGGTTCCAATGCCCTAGGTACATTTGCACCAATAGGCAGTCCTATTTCTCCACTTATGCTTGGAATATGGACATCATTCAGATGAGGTCACCTGTCTACTTCTTCTTGACTTGAAATGTTAGCTTTGCTCACTGGAATCGCCTTTTTGGAAAACACTTCAGTTAACTACTCACTTCTAGGTCTGAAACGGCATTACAGTAAATAGTCTTTTGTTTTCTCATGGTGGTCAAAAAATATTAACCTTATGGCCACAAAGGTTCAACTCATTTATAAGCCATTCGGTGCAGAATAAGGCATTGCTACCGGGATCCAAGAAAGCATAAGAAGTGACTATTTAGTTGCCTTTCTTTGCCTGTACTTGTACTGGGACAATAGCAGAAACACTGTCTGTGTTTCCGGCCCTGTTGCTGGCGTATTTGTCTGTTATGTCTACAAAACTATAGATGAGTTTCTCATTGTCCTTTGGCTGGACTTCACAGTGTACAACTTTCCTTTTGTTCTTTATATGTAGCAATTTTTCCTGACACGCTTTGCTCATATGTCCTGGTTTAAGGCAACTAAAGCACCAGCCCTTGCTTCTGAGAAAGCCTAGTTTTTCTTTATGCAAAGATTTCTGCAGTTTCTTACACTGCTTCAATGGATGTTGACCTTGACATAAGGATCCTTTTTACTTGGATTTAAATCCATATCTGCACTTTGTTGATTGTTCAACTTAAGCACAGTAGTAGTGAAACTCTTTCTACTACCTATTCTATCTTCATGTTCAGAGGAGGTTTGAGGTGTGTTTTTTGTCGTATATGCTGTGTGAACATGTCTTTGTAAAAAACAAGGAAGAGGCCGCAGGAAGTGAGGCCACTAGCTCCTTTGTCTTTACTATTTTCCCTATTAGGAAAAGTACATTCTCCCATACATATGTTTAACAGCAACTGTGAGATATAATCTACAGACCTTAGCTAAAAACGTGAGAACAGCCTTTTTAGTTTCCTGTTTTTCAGTGTCTTATGGAATATAGTGTTCCATATGTTATTCCCTATATGTCTGGTTCAGAGGGACACACGTCATATAACTTTGATCGGGAAAAACAACTGGTGTATTAAAGTTACGGACTTATCCTACAGGAGTCAGAGAAGCTTAGATTGGCGGAGCTCTCTCCAAATATATTAGAAATATGTATCTGTTTGACACTGTTCTGTTATTTGTAATAAATGAAGTTATGAAATAACTTAAGTTTGGGAGAAGGACCACGCCCAAACTCCTCCCTTCCATCATTACACGCTCTATAAAAACCACTCCTCTGCCCTCACCTTCTCGTGACGAAATTCGCACCGACTGGCCCGTAGACTGCTCCTTCCTTACTCTCTGCCGACACAGACTTGCTTCGAACGGCTGGCTCTTCGCCAACCGCCAGCACATCCTGCCTCCCGCTATTCCTCGCGCTGCTCCTCATTTTGGGTCCTTTATCACCGCTGCCGCTGGGACTGCTCCGTTTCTATCGTCTCCCGGACGTGGCCGCCCTCGTTAGCCGCACCCCGGCTCTTCCTCGGCTGCTTGATGCCACCCGCGCCTGCCGAGCCTCCCCGTGCCTCTTCTCTCCCTCTAAATCTCGCCTTCCGGGAACACTGGACTGGACTATCGTCAGGCTCCAAGTTTGGGGGAACGTCACGTTCCCTGATCCCCTTCTGCCTCATGGTCTGGGCCGTATTTTCCTCGCTTCTGCCCTCCGTCGGAGGTAAACATCCTGGGCGCCACGATGACGTCACACCTCCTGCTAGATCCGGAGGAAACGACGCCTGGTCTAACAGGTCTATCCCTACACCCCTGCCCCCCTGCTGCTCCCTCCAGGCTACTGCAGACTGCAGCTGTCGGTTCTGCCTCAACCGTGCTGATTTCACTCGCGGCTTCTCACGCTTCAGCCAACACACATTGCCACACCGTTGTCTACCATCTTACAGCGTTGTTTTATAGCAGGTCATGCCTCATGTCACCTCATCAGTGTTGTCACAATTTCGCTACCACATAATGTCGCTTCTTGGTACCATGACTTCTTATTGGTACATTTATGACGGTATAATTGAAGACATGAAGGATTTCAAAAGGTCACAACAATGTACTGACAAACGTCGTCACTATGTAGCTGCAGAATTGTTTATAATGCCGTCTCAGCTTCTGAGAAATGACATTTTGGCACCGCCACGCCACCGATGTCACAACATTATACAACAAACCTGTGTGTTTCTGCCTCTTCCAGCATCGCTTCTTGGGCTCAGTCACCTCTCCTACTTAATCATCCTTCCTCATACCTCAATTGTACAACTTCCCCTTCCCTCAATCGTCCAACCTCCCTTTCCCTCAATCATCCAACTTCCCCTTCCCTCAATCGTCCCTCCCCCACCTCAATCGTCCAACTTCCCCTTCCCTCAATCGTCCCTCCCCCACCTCAATCGTCCAACTTCCCCTTCCTTTCAATCGTTCCTCTGTTCTCTCGTTCTGCCCTTATCCCGTTCCCTTTCTTAATCTTCCTGCCATTTCTTTACAAGTCTCCCAACTGCTGCACCTCCTGCCTGCCTCAATCATCCCTTCTTCGATCTCTGCCATTTCTTTGCAGGTCCCCCTATGCACTGCCTCATGCCTGCCTCAATCATCACTTCTCAAATCTTTCTCCCATTTCTTTACAGGTCCCCCTTTACAGGTCCCCCTGCCTGCCTGCCTGCCTCAATCATCCCTTCTCGAATCTTTCTGCCATTTCTTTACAGGTCCCCCTACCGCAGTGCCCCATGCCTGCCTCAATTATCCCTCCTCCCACCTCCCTTAATCCTCCTGCCTTTTCTTTACAGGTCCCACTACTGCCTTGCCTCTTGCTTGCCTCAGTCATCCCTCGCTTCCTCCCTCCCTTGATCTTTCTGCATTTCTTTACAGGTCAACCTACTGCACTTTCTCCTGCCTGCCCCATTTCTCCCTCGCTGCCTCAATCTTTCCGCTATTTTTCTTTACAGGTCTCCATACTGCTGTGCCTCCTCCGGCTGCCTCACTGGTTGCTTCTTCTCTCACGCAAGTCCTCCTTCACAGAACTCTCATCCTCTACAACCACAGACTCTCTCTCACCGGACCCACGAAAGCTGCTCAACCTTTGCAATCACAGACTCTTTCTCACGTCCTACAACCGCAGCTTGTCTTCTACAATCACAGACTCTCCTCGTTGTTGCCGCTCTCCTTTTGGGGCATGAGTAGACAGAAGTGATTCTTATCCATTCAGACACACTCCATTAGTTGTCTCACGGCATCCAGTACGACGCTACATTATCCACAAAGTCATTCTCATTCCAGGCCATTCAGATGTAACCACAGCTCTGCTCAACATCACCTTCCCTTCACTGCAGCCTCCCTGACGCCAGTCAACTCTCAGCACTCTGCCAGCGTCTTCTGTCACATTTAGTAACTAGTTCAACTCATCCTCCTCCAAACCACACTCACCCTTCTTCTCCTCAAAAACTATTCAAAAGACAGAACTTCACTTCTGCCACAACAACCATCAGTACTCGGACCCCTTTCTCCACACTCAGTCATTTTCTGCTAGCCATCTGGATTTCCCCAATGTTTGGAATTCCATCTTTTCAGTCTTATCCAACACCTCCTGGATGGAGCATCTTACTGTCTAGTGGAGATATCACCTACATGACCACTAACACCTCCAAAGATTCAATATTCTTACTTACAATCGTTATTTCTCCTTCCCCTAGAGTCTCATCACTCCTACATTACAAACGCTAAGCTGCTTTTACCGCAACTCTGATAGAACTTCTCCAAATTCATTGATCCATTAAGTATAAATGTAATTCATTTTGCTATCCGGTGTCAACCAGAGGAGGATGGGTTCCCCCTTTTTGAGTCTGGTTCCTCTCAAGGTTTTTTCCTCTTGCTCCGAGGGAGTTTTTCCTTGCCACTGTCGCCCCTGGCTTGCTCACTGGGGGTTAGGACCCGGATTTGCTGCTTCATAACGCCGTTTATCTCAAACAAACCTTTACTTGACTAGACATTTACCTGCTTATAACTTAGACTTCTCTTATCTCGATTCAAGTACCATTCAACATTAACATCAAACTAGCAAACTAAACAGTTTGGCTGACCACGCTTCTCCACCTCAGTTTAAAATCACTGCTTGGTCCATATCACGAAACCTACATCGGTTTTCTCAGAACACTCGACTCTCTTCATTACAGAATCTGAATCCATCATATCATACCTGGTTTCACACTCATCTTTGCCACGCCCTCTCAGTGGTTATTCTCCAGTGCATTTCTAAGGACATCCATCCAGAATTGGCACGGCTTCCATGGCTTTCCATCAGGGATCCTCTGATCACATAATCTAACTCCTAGCACAACAAGCTTGCATCTCTCTAAGTTAGGACTCTAGGGGCCTGGCTCCAAATTTCAGTAACTGATGCCATCACCACCAACTTACCAGCCATCTTCCTCCTTCCTTCTGCCTTCTTTAACTTTTCAGACGTTCAGAATTTACATCGCTCTCAGCCTCATCCGACACCTCCATTTAGCCGTTTGTCAGACCTGTCTGTCCTCAAATCAAATACGTCTTCAAGGACTCTCAGACCACACAATCCAACTTCTTTGACCTCATTCCTCCCAGACACATCATAGTTACATTCGTTCCCTAATCAACGACCTCAGGCTGGCACGAGAAACTTGCGTCTATCTCAGCTGGAGCTTTTGGGGTCTGGCTTCAAAACCTAGCAGCAGAAGCCACCCAGAACTCCAGCCCCAAGTTTCTCGGAGTTCCCCCACCTTGCCCTGCCTTAGTGGTCCGCACTTCGCAAAACCTTATTTGTTGACAACTGGCGTCAGTGTTGGTCAAAGATGTCTTCAAGACATCAACAGAGCATCGTTACAGAAGAATTCACTTCATTCTATGGCATCACTGAATTGGACGTGATGTGACCTTCAGCCCATGGACAGCGCACCGCTCTAAGCTGACGGACTGGGTGAGCCTCTTTTCTGCTTGTGTGAGGGGTTCATTTGTTATAGGCTGGGTGCGTGGGGCTATCTGGATCACACCATAAAAGAAAGGTGTTTGATTGCAGGTTGGTGTCTGAAGTTTTCTTTGTTCTAAATTTGTATTATTGCGATAAGTGCACATGGCAATAATAGGGGGGAATAAGGAGAATTAATAAGGAAAAAGGAAATGTTGAAGTGTTTGAACTGCAGTATTAAAGCTTAGTTAGTAACGCTTAAATACCATGCGAGGATAGCAGATTAGGGATTGTGTGTATTTAAGACATGTATTTTTTCATGCGTAAACACTTTGCTTTGGAAAAAAGAGTAGAAAAAGTGGAGAGAAGTGACGTCACAGAAAATAGAAATAGTGAAGAAGTTCATAGGAAAAAAGAGAAGAGAATACAGAGAACACAGAGAAATAAGAAAAAATTAAGAGATAAGGGGAAAAAAATAGAAAATAAAGAGAAAAGTAATACAGAGAAATAGAGGAAATTTAGAGAAGAGAGAGAGAATAGAAGTTAAAGAGATGAGAAAAAGGAAAAAAACATGCTATGAGAAAAACAATATTATTAGGATTGATTTGTTTTTTATTAGAAAAAGATTTTTGGTGAGCTTGTCCTTTTGTGTGAGCAGCTCTATGCTGTGTTAAGGGGGGCTTCCTTTCCATAGTCCTGTGTGTGTTGCCGGCTATGTAAGTATGTGTGTGAGTGTGTTGGTATTCCGAGGCCTTATGAGTGTGTGCGTCTGTGTCGTGTGTGCGTAGCGTGTCTGACTGTAAGTATGTGTGTAGTTAAAAGGGGGTGACTATGTAAAGTGGCCCCTCCCCTGTGTGCGCGTGTCTGTGTGCAGTGGCTTTGGAGTGGCAGTGGAGTTTGTGTGTGTGTTTCAGAGTGAGAGAGCAAAGAGTTTTGTGAGCAAAGAGCTGGACTCTCTGTGAGCAAAAGAAAAAAGAAGAGGGTCATATAGAATAGGTGATTTAGTATTTCATCAGTTACTGTTAAAAAATTGATAAACAAATAATACTAAATTAAATAATTAATAAATAAATACATATGAGCTTTGAGTCTATCCAACTTTGTAATATTTATGAGCCTTTTAGGGGGGACCTTGATAGCTTTAAGAGAATATAGTTATCTAAGGATAACTTTTTTTTTAGGGATGTTTTTAATTGGTTAAAAGTTTATGAGCCCCCCACAAAAAGGACGTTTAAGATTTTGAAGTGAAAAGATCAGCGAGGATATTATGTGTGCTTAAGCATGGGTGAAGAGATGTTTAATAAAGTGTTTCAGGTGTTGGAGTAAAATAAACTGAAATTTCTTTACTTATGATATTGCTGTTTAAAGTAAGAAGTATTTGTGGTTTTAGAGATTGACCTAAGTGCTGATAACTGAGTAATCTTTTGAAGTGTGGTTAACGGAACCTGGTAAACTCATTCTGATCTGTGTTTTTTTCACTCCACTTCGAGCTAGAGAGAGAAGCATCAGGTCACATGACCCCTCCTGTGCTCTTAAGAGCTGACGTCAGCAGGAGTGGCCAGAATCAGGCTAGTGCCTTTGTTTTATCCACAAATGCTTCAACAAATATTATATATATTTTTATGTACACTTATTTTTAGTACACTTATTTTGAGTCATTATTGTTGCTTATTGGGCAATTATAATGATATTTCTCAATTTTGGGATACTAAAATATACTTATTTCTTTATGTGTAGTTATTTAAAGAAGAAACTTGGCAACAGATTGATCAGTCAATGCATTTAATTAATTAAGGGAAATTACATATGGGTTTAAATTTTGTTAGAACTTACAAATGTGAGGTTTATTGTCTGTGTATGCTTTATTTTTATCAAAGTTATACTGGGGATGTGATATTGACGCTATTTGGTGGTAGTTTGTTCTTTGAGGGAGTGTGTAATTTAAGCTTTAAGGAGGATTGGACTTTTTCATTTTACAATTTGATGCGACTATTTGGGTGTTTGGTTAGAATTCTAGGTGGATTTAATATTGTGAATTGCTATTACATTTTTATTTCCTTTGGAGTTTGCAAAATGTATTTCATTTTTATTGATTGGGGTAAATAGTGGTTTGAAGTAAGGAAATAAATAGAGAAAAGTAATTTTGATATTTTAAAGTAGGTTTAATAATAGCTATTTGGGGTTTTATTTTGCAATTAAGGGAACATAAGGAAGTTATTACAATGTAAAATAAATGACATTAAGTATTTAAAAGTAATTGCTCTGGTTGATGTAGTACAGAAGAATTGTCCCTAAGTTAAATGCATTGCAAAGATATCAGAGAAGTGGTATATACGCAGGTTACAGAGGTGATTAAAACAATGTAGGTGTTTGTGTTCATGTGTGAGGGTGATTATCAAATTAGATGAAGATGACTAAAAAATAGAGAGAAGACAAGCGGAAACAGTTATAAAGATGTGATTAAGTTTTAAAAGTAAGAAGAAAATGACATGTCTGGACTAAAAATGAGGAATCTGGAGATGATGATCAAGGTGATCTAGGGAGATCATGTGGAGTTTGGTTTTTGAGTAGCATGTTTGCTTGAGTAGGTTGATTATGTTATCATCAGGTGCATGATTTGTAGATGTTGTGCTGGCCTGAGGCCTGTGTAACTAGGCGTTAGGATGCTCAATTTGTTGCTCAGTTTTTGTGTAGAAAAGGTTACAAGTAGATGAGAATTTCCAGATTGGATATTTTAAATTAATGAGAAAAGAGTTTGTGGATAAAACAGTGAAATTGATTTTGAAAAATTAGGAATTAAATGGTCATCAGAGTTAAGTTAGGTAGTAAGTTGTCAATGTGGGAGAGTTAATGTCGGTGGTAATAATACTCCCAAATAGAGAGATTGTTGTGGTGAAGATGTTTTAGCAGGATTTGAAGTTGATACAGTGCCTCGAGAAAAGAGGAAGTATCTTTTGTATAATGATATGAGATGGTTGAAAGTTAGTGATGATTGTTCACTTGCTGTGCGTAATGTTACATGGGAAGATCAAGGGGGATATACATGTACTTATTTTGAACCAGAGTTTACAATTATTCCATTTTTCAATGTATGGACAGGGGGTTACATAACTCATCATGTGGTAGTCTGGAGTGTTTATGGGAATTTCAGATTGTAACAAGTATATGATGAATATGGGTGAGTATAAAGTTAAGGCTATGGATCAGTTGCATAAGGTGGTTTTTCAGATACCACATCGTAGACGGAGTAGAGTTTTGATGGTGCAACATCAAATTATTCCTGGAAATGTGACTATAGGCAATTTGGTGGGTTTGTGGTGATAAGGCATAAATATTTTTACTGTATGGTTATATGGCGACTTTGAAGCTTCCATACGAGGTTTTTCCTATCCAGAGGTGAGATGTCCCAGATGAGACTCAATCTAATGTTGTTTCTGGTAGTAGGAGAAAAAGGGAAATGGCACAATTTCATAAACTTGGGTCCTACCATTGGAGGATAAGTTTAGGAGAGAAATTGGGTATAGGCTTGTTTCCATGGTATGGTGTGACATTTTTGGCAGATCACATTGATAATATTACCTACACCCTACAAGGTTTTGCAAATGAGATTATAAAAGGTTTTGAATATTTGACAAATACTCAGAAGAGTCACAGACTGACATTATTGAAACATAACATGGCTCTTGATTATCTTTTGGTTAAACAAGGTGGTTTGTGTATGGAATAGGTTTGAACTTGACAGGAGATGCCTGTTATACTTTGATTCCTGATAGTACTGACAATATGAATAGTGTTATAGATGCGTTGAAGAACATAAAGGATGGATTTGGTCTTTCGGCACGAGCAGGATGGTCTGCAAATGCCTAGCTGCTGGAGAAATTTGGACCGTTGGGAGCAATGTTGGCTCAGGTCATGATAGCGGCTCTTATATCTTTGTGTGTGATGTTCTGTTTTTGTACATTGTTGTTGACATGTGCGGAGGCTATGTTGTTGAGATGGATAAGAGTTGTGACGCCTGGTAATTCAGTTCAGATGCCGTTACTACAAAGGACTGACACTGACAATGATGAGGAAGTAGTAATGAAAGGTGAATTGGTGGACAAGTATCCATTTTGATTATCTTATAGTATTATACATTTAGCATTTATTTTTTATCTTTCAGTTATTTAGTAGTCTTTATTGTAACATAATGTATTTAAAGGGGGGAAATGGAAAGGTGATTTATAATCTGACATAATGTGAAAGTATGTTTTTGTAAATTTTATATTACATATAAAGTGATAATCTATAATTAATATTTTAACCTGTATTTGCTATTTTTGCAAAAGATACTGGTTGGCGGTGTTTTTCCTTTCTCTTTAGGACAACATGAGGAAGACCACTGAGGTGGTTGGCTGTTCAGAAATCTAAACATGGACAATAAGAATGGACTGGAGGACTTTTGAATACAGACACTGTGCTACAATGCCTAGAGTCAACATGCTGTCGCTATGTCATGAAGAGTCGATGCTGCTGAAGAGTCACAGTGTGCTATATGTTATAACACATATCTATTTGCATATTACTAGTTTTTATCTGTTATATTGAAATCTGTGATATTGATCTTATTGATCTCATAACAGTCTTATTTAGTTTTTGAATTTACATTGCATGAGTAATACTTAAATGTATAACATTTTGCTTTGTTCTAATTGTTTGGAGAATGATGATTTTGTTATTGAGTGAGTATATTGGGGCCTCAGATGTTTTTTTTTCTTTTTTGATGTTGAAGGATATAGGTGTTAGGCAGGGACAGGTCCATTGGAGGGTCCGATGGGTCGACCAGCCTGAATTTGGACATTGTTTTGATTTTATTTTCTGAGGTTTCCATATGTATTTGCTCAAGTCACATAAATACATGAATTGTAAAATTCCTCTTTTAGAATTGGTCTGGAGTACATTATGTGGTCGCCTAGGGCAGAGGAATCGTGAGAGATTTTTTTTCCTGTCTAGATTGTCTGATGGATATTTTAGGAATGATAGCTGCCTGACAGGTTTTCGCTCTCACACTCTACAAAGTTATGTGATAGGAGGAATTGCTTCTTGTCATAAGCTGTGAACATGTATCGGATTCAAAAGAGTCCCGAAGGGGGGAAATATGTGGTGTATTTTCTGTCGTATATGCTGTGTGAACATGTCTTTGTGAAAAACAAGAGGCTGCAGGAAGTGAGGCCCCTCGCTCCTTTGTCTTTACTATTTTCCCTATTAGGAAAAATACATTTTTTTGTATGTTGCATGCTACGCCTCTCCACTTTTCTCTTAATTTATATGAGAATTTGGAGATAATAGCATGCATACTGGAGGCATTATCCAACTCATGCATATATTATAACTCTGACAGCATTTTTGCAGCTAGTCAAAAAAAGGGCATATGAGTTCAGTGCTTCACAGTCATCTGCTTTGATGTCAGGCCAGTGTAAAGCCTTATCCATGTATGCTACAGATATTTTGTATTCATTTCCAAAATGTTCCTTCAAGAGATGTTTAGCTTCACAATAACCTTTAGTTGCGTTCTTGTAAAAACAATTTCACACCACCTCTCTAGGGTGCCCATTGGTGTGTTGCTTCAAAAATATAGCCAGTCACTGCTATTTTCTGTTTAACTCTCTAAACCATGTTCAAATGCTCTCTTGAAGCGCATATAGTCCAAAGGATCACCTTTGTATATAGGAATATTTTGAGGTGGTAAAGAAGAGAGTCTTTGTTGTCTAACCAGGAATTCTGTAATCTCATTCTGTCGCTGCCTTGCAGTACACAGATTCTCAGGATTTACTGAACTGGGCAACATCCCTAGTGTAAAAACAATGGTCTGTGCAGCAGAACTGTGGACAGATCAAAAATCTGATTCCTGTATTCCAGAAATGGGCTTTCTCTTCATTACAGTAGGCGCTACACCTCTGTTGCCTTGTGTATCACTTGGCTGACGTGATCCTTTGTATTGTTGCAAAACCTTAAGTTGCGCATCTGTAACATCAAGTGCAGCTTGTACACATACCGTTCGGTATGATTTAGTATATTTACTGTTTAAATGCTGAACTGAATAAATTATTTATAGAGCTCCAAATATTCTTTGTCCTTATTTAAAGTAAAAACAAATGCTACGTTTAAAAAAACAATGCTTTCGAAATAAAGTGCATCTTAAAGTGTTTATTTATAGAGAAAGTAAATAAAACGTGTGTCTTCTTGTTAAATCAGCTTCACAAATTAATGTTGATTTTACACAGCGGTACACTGCATTGGACAACGTCTGGGTCTGGATCCGCGGCTCGGCTATTAGTGACCCCTGTCCTAGAGGATGTCCTCGGCATACACCTTCATCAACCTTTGTTTGCTTCTTCCCTACGCTGGGAAACTACTTCAAACCAAGCATTTACCTCAGTTATAAATTTACGAAATAAACTGGCTTTAGGCTCAAACCAACACTGCTGATCGTTATTCATTTCCTCTTCAGACGTAATCTGGTGTAACAGCCCCTTTACTGAACTATTCACATTGCAAAAGTCTCCAAACAGCTGATTAAATTCTGTGTGCAACTTGGTTTTTACCACATCCACCTGGCTATAATCCATTAACTCAAGCATTTCTTTTTTCTTTCTAGTTGACTGACTTAACTTAGCCTTCCTTGCACTTATTTGCTTCTGAAGAGTGTCCTCCATAGCTTTAGCTGTTTACTTCACTCATCTTTTTTCCACTGAAGTTGTCTCATCAGCCATAACTTAGCTTATTAGCGTTTCCACTTGTTAGTCAAGTGGATTTAGCAAAGGTGCACTTTTCACATTTAATTCCACTCGTAAAGACAATGTGAAGCCAACTGTTTCTTACTAATCTAGGGGTGAACCTACATCCTTAGTTGAGATGATGGTTTGTACTTGTGCCATGTCCTTTTCATCCACTTGAATAACACTTGGGAGTAAAAACAAAACTTTAATTACTCTTTTCCACAGTTACAGTTATCAAAGGAAAAACACTGGTCACGGTAAGAAAACCTTGTGCCTCTCAATCCACAGCTATTTTTTTATTTGATCCCTTATTTTTTTATTTGGGTACATGACCTAGGCTAAGAGAAAAATTGGTTAAAATAGGTTTAATTATAGCTGGTAGTACTTGTTTAAATAAGTTTGTTGGAATCATGTCAAGTGTGCATGTTGCAGAATTTAAGGAAGAGATCATTTTTCTAATTCTGACTGTTAAAGTGGACAGAACGTTTCTAGTCCTTTTTCTATTACCATATTTTATCTAGCCAACCCAGATGATGGATAAGTTACTGGTATTATTTGAATTTTTGTCTAATATTCCCAATTTTATTATTAATAAAGTCCATAAAATCATTGCTGCTATACGTGGCAGGTATTTGAGTTTTAGATCCTGCTTGGTTTTTGGTTTTATGATTGCGCTACGATTGTTTTGGCTCATTTGATAAGTGAGGACAGGTGTGCTGAGCGTGTATTAATAAGTGCCTTTCTATATCTGCTAAGGCTATCCTTCCAAGCAGAGTGAAATACTTGCAGCTTGGTTCATTACCATTTGCGCTCTAATTTCTGTACTGTCTGTCTTATGGTGCATATTTCATTGTTGTACCATGGATCATTTTAATTTATATGGATGCAATGTCATTTAAGGTTGATCAGAACGTATTTTCTCAGCAGTTTGTTAATCCGTCTAGCTCTGTTGGGTCTGATTTAGGAAAAGCTATTGTTGGTACGTCTGGAACGATTTCAATAAAATATTGAGCTATATTTGGCATTATTGAACGCTTCATGCAATAATGGTGTGATGTATATAAATTTTTACTAAATAAGGTAATGATCTGAAACTACTGAAGTCTGTGGAAGAACAGTTAGATTATGTGTGTCAAAACTAATTACTGTGATCACAGTAATTTGTAGGCCCTCCTATTACATTTTGAGTAAGGCCTACAGAGTCTATGATAGATGAGAATGCCTTTTTTAATGGATCTGCTGTGTTCTAAAAGTGAATATTAAAATCTCCTGCAATTGTTACTTGCTAGATCTGCAACAAAGTCACTGAATTCTTTTAAGAATTCTGAATAAGATCCTATTGGCCTATAAATACTAATAAGTGTAAGTACTCTTATTATTTGTGGTTGGATTGGTTATGTATATGAAAAGAACTTCAAAAGAAGTGAAAGTGAGACGGCGTTTCTAATTAATGTCTAATAAATTCTTATAAATGACACACATATACCACCTCTTTTGCCAGACAGTCTAGGGCTGTGTACATAAGTATAACCTACAGAAGTGGCTTCATGTAATGCAAGATATTCCTCAGGTTTAATCCATGTTTCTGTGAGACATAATACATAAATTTTGTGACAAGTTATTGTATTGTTTACAATGAGAGCCTTAGAGTAGAATGATCTTATGTTAAGCAAACCAAACCTTAGTTCAGAGAAGCTGCAGTTAGACACTGGATTAGATATATTTTATATTAAGTTATTTAAGCAAATTGTTTGAGAGTTTTTAAGTTTGTGTGTATGTTCACAGAGAGCTGAGTACTCATACCTATAATTTTCATTAACTTTGGCATATATGCTTTTTTTTTCATTTAAATGTTATTTTATCTAGTTTAATGCTTTGCAGTAACTGAACTATTCTCTTTTGTTAAAACATGTATTAGCTTTCATAATTTACTATTACGTAAGTCAACTCAAATGAAAGGACACCCCCACATTTATTACTACCTAAAATACCTAAACTTAGCATCAGAAGCAGCACATCAGCTGCTGAAGATTAGACCATAATTAGAGCTGATTTTGGAGGAGTGTCACACCTGCGTGTTCTCGTCCTGTCCATGTTGTTCTGTTTTGTCACGTGCTTCTGTGTCTCCGCCCTTGCCCCGCCTCACACACCTGTTCCCCATTGATATTTAGTCTCGTCACCTGTTTTCCCTTGTTAGTCCGTGTATATATATACCCTGTGTATTCCCTCTGTCTTTGTTGTTCATGGTGATTGTTGATGTTAATCGTGTCATGTTCTGTGGGTATCTCTGTCTGTTTGTTTCATAATTAAATCCGTGTTTGAACTAAAGTTCACAAGTGTGTCTGCAACTGCCTTTCCCTGCTCCAGCTGCACAATGACAAGGAGTCTTATTTGAATATCAGGCATTTAGATTGGTGTGCTCTGGATTGTTAAGGTGAGTAATATCACCATTATTGCCAGATCCAAAGATTTCAGAAAGAAGATTGTAAGCACATATGAGTCTGGGAAAAGATTTAAAAAGAACTGCCAGCATAGCCAGACAGACAGTCCTAGCAAATTCAGCCAAAAGCGTTTTTGGAAAGTTTCTGCTTGAATTTCTTTGCATGTTGTCAGAGTAGCCTCGCAGAGCTGCTGTTTTGCTGTGAACTGCCTCCCACTCTCAGATCTTTTGCTTGATGATACTCCAAAGGTTCTCTATAGGGTCAGGGGAAGATGGTGGCCACCCCATGAGTTTCTCTTCTTTTATGTCCATAGCAGCCAATGAGGTATTCTTTGCAGCGTAAGATTGTGCATTGTCATGCATGAAGATGATTTTGCTCCGGAAGGCACGGTTCTTCTTTTTGTACCATGGAAGAAAGTGGTCAGTCAGAAACTCTATATACTTTGCCGAGGCCTACCAGCTCTCTCCCCATGATTCCCGCCTTGCTGACTTCGCGGCCTTGTTGGGACATGGTGGCCATCCACCAACCATCCACTACTCCATCCATCTGGACCATCCAGGGTTGCACGACACTTATCAATAAACGACTGTTTGGAAATTAGTCTTAATGTATGTCTGGGCCCACTGCAACCATTTCTGCTTGTGAGCACTGGTTAGGGGTGGCCGAATAGTAGGTTTATGCACCACAGCCAGCCTTTGAAGGATCCTACACTTTGAGGTTTGTGGGACTCCAGAGGCACCAGCAGCTTCAAATGCCTGTTTGCTGGTTTGTAATGGCATTATAGCAGCTGCTCTCTTAATCCGATGAATTTGCCTGGCAGAAACCTTCCTCATTGTGCCTTTATCTTCACAATCCAGTCTATGCTCTGAATCAGCCACAAATCTCTTCACAGTGCGATGATCACACTTCGTGATTATCTAATGTTTTCATACCTTGTCCAAGGCATTGCACTATTTGACGCTTTTCGGCAGCAGAGAGATCCTTTTTCTTTCCCATGTTGCTTGAAACCCGTGGCCTGCTTAATAATGTGAAACATCCTTCTTAAGTAGTTTTCCTTTAATTGGGCTTACCTGGCAAACTAATTATCACAGGTGTCTGAGATTGATTTCAGTGATCCAAAGGGCCCTGAGAGACAATACCATTCATGAGTTTATTTGAGAAACACAAAAATTTATCTTTGACACTTCAATCCAATTAGCATAATAATTTGGAACATGGTGTACATACAGTCCATAGTTCCTTCCTGTTTTTTTTAAGTATATATATATGTAGCACATGCTTACATTAAAGTTCTACAGAGTCAGACGATCTGGTGGTTTAATAACTCGAACAAGATAGCGTCTGGGTTTCTCTGTTGCAGAAGTGACATTCTGTGAATTGTGATCAGCAGGTGTGATCTCTCTTGGCATATCGCCAGGCATAGATTGTTCATTTTAGGCTGACATGGACAATGCTGTCTCACCAGACATTTGGAAAGCCGACAGCACGGACATGGTAGATGATACGGCTGTCGCTGTTTCCGCTGATCTTCCAGGAGCCATCTGGTGAGGCAGAAGTTGGTCAACGTGGCGTTGCCAAGATTTAGTCGCACCTACATCCACTTTGTAAGAAACAGGTCCACTTTGGGTGGTAATAACTCCTTTTGTCCATTTTTCCCCTCCTCTGTAATCACGAGCCAACACCACATCACCAACTGCAAACTCTCTCTGTCTTGAATGCGTGGCTCTGTGGAGTATTTGCAACTCCTGTGTGTTTCACTGCTGACAGCACACTTGGTTTCACAGCATCCAGACGAGTCCGCAGTTGTCAACCCAAGAAAAGCATGGACGGAGACTCTTTTGTTGTTGGGGGTGGAGTTTTACGGTAGGTCAATGGAAATGTATCTAATTGTTGCTGGAGAGAAGCTGAGGAGTACTTTAATGACTTTAGAGTGTGTTTCAAAGTTTGTATAAACCCTTCAGCTTGCCCATTGGTGGCTGGATGGTACGGAGCTGAACGAATGTGCTTGACATGGTTGGTTTTCAGAAATGTGTCAAATTATTGTGTGGTGAACTAAGGTCTATTATCGCTGACAAGAACCTCAGGTATTCCATAGCGGCTGAAAAGATTCCGCAAAAAACAAATAGTCTTCTCTGTGGTTGTGGACTCCATGATCTGCACCTCCGGCCACTTCGAATGAGCATCAACTACAACCATGTACATGTGGCTCTCAGTAGGTCCTGCCAAGTCCACATGTATCCGTTGTCAAGGTTTGCTTGGCCAAACCCATGGATGGAGAGGGGCTTGGCATGGCATTTTTAGGGTCTGCTGACAAGATGGGCAGCTCCTTGCCTGCTGCTCAGTGTCACTATCAAGACCAGGCCACGATACAAAACTACGAGCAATAGCTTTTATTATTACCATACCAGGATGGCCACTGTGCAGTCCCTCCAGGATCCTCTGTCGCAATGTAGATGGAACAATGACTCTTATGCCCCACATTAAGCATCCTTGCTGCACAGACAACTCGTTGCATCTGGAAATAAATGGTGACAGCTCACTGGTACTGGCATTTCACAGGACACTATTTCCTTGAGTGATCAGATAAGACTGGGTCTGTCTGTGTTTCGCAATGGATGTCATTAGCACTCACTGGTAAAGTTGCCATTTGGCTTAGGTAGAAAACGTCAACAGTGTCATTCTTGTCTCTGTGTTCCACCTGCAAAGGCAGTCTAGAGGCCATCAGCATTGGCATGGTGAGTTGCTTTCTTGTACTCAATTGTGTAGTTGTGTGCGGACAAGAGTAAAGCCCACAATCACATGCATGCTGCTGGCATGGGAGGCACTCCTTTCTGTGCTCCAAAGATGGTGGTTAGGGGGCGATGGTCAGTGAGGAGTGTAAACTTCCGCCCATATAGATATTGGTTGAATTTTCGCACCCCAAAAAATTATTGCCAAGGCCTTACGCTCAATTTGTGCATAATACTGTACAGCTTTGATGAGTGTTTGTGACACAAATGCTATTGGTCGGAGCTGGTGCTTCAACACTTGCCTGCACTTTCTCTGGAGATTTGTGCAATCCTGCAGCATCAATTATATGACCCAAATACTCCAAAGAGTCTTTGAAGAATTCACATTTTTCCTTTCAACTTGCAAGCCAAACTCCTCTAGCCGTCCAAGGACCGCATCAAGATGTTGAAGGTGTTCAGCGTCAGTACAGCCAGCCACCAAAATACCATCAAGGTAACAGTGGACATTTGGAAGCCCTTGTAAGATCTGGTCCATGACCCTTTGAAAAATGTCTGGAGCCGAGGCAATGCCAAAAGGAAGACGATTGTAACAAAAAAGACCTTTCTGTGTGTTGATTGTGAGGAGTTTTCGTAAACTGTCGTCAACTTGCATTTGCAAATAGGCATTAGATAGGTCCAATTTGCTGAATTGCTGCCCTCCTGCCAAGGATGCAAAAAAATCTTCAATACGTGGCATTGGATATTGCTCAACTTGGATAAAGGGGTTTATTGTCACTTTAAAATCATAGCAGATGCGCACTGTTACGTTCTTTTTTACCACTGGAACAATTGGAGTTTCCCACTCGCTACACTGTACAGGTGACAGTAGTCCAACTTCAGTGAGACGGGTCAATTCAGTTTCAACCTTAGGGCATAGAGCGTATGGAACCTCTCTTGGTTGGAAAAACTTGTTTAAGCCAAATGAGGTACTCTGTTGGGTCCAAAAGCAATTTAAACACCTCGTCGCCAAATATGTTATGTCTTCAGTAAGATACCATACAAAAAGTATAGTGTGCAATGTTTCTGTTCAATAACACGACTCACGCACATGGAAATGCATTGGAACTCGCTTTACTTCACGAAGTCGCTCACACAAAACCACAATGATTGTGCCACCTACAGGAGGATTACTGCAATAACAATTAAATATTTTACCACTACATAACAGACTGCATTGCTGAAACGCTGATTGGAATTACAGGCCGAAGTTAATCGTATTACCACAACTGTTGCTAAACAACAATTGTTGCGTACACGTAGTAGCCAATATGAGCATGATGCTGATGCTGTCTGCCTTGACTGGGTGTCCCTGTTTGCCTGCATTCAGAGTGAGCGACAGAGAGCACGACGCAGGCGATTACCAAAGCCGCCCCGAAAAGCCCCTCAGCTGGATACGGCCGAAGAGCAGAAACGCCGCTCTCAGCCACAGGCTTTCCGCGGAACACCCTCACTGGCCTCTTCCTCGCCGGTGAACAACGACGCACAGCCACCCATACGGGCCCCGCTGCTGATCTCGACTGTGTACCGAGGACAGAGCACCTCTCGTCTGCTGCATGGCCTGCTCGCATCCCACCGCGGGCTGCTGGCCAAGCGTCTCAAAATGCCCTCGGACGACCAGCCCAGCACCCTCCACCAACAACTTTGATAGTAGGTGACTCTATGACAAGATTTCTCAAGCATCACACTGCCGTGGTACACTCAGTTTCTGGTGCTAAAGTTAAAGACATTGCACGACAGCTTCCTGCTCTCCTTCAGAGATTTATCTCTGTGCAGAAAATAATCATTCATGTCGGATGTAAAAACACCAAAGCTCAGAACTGTTAAAAAGAGACTTTACGGACTTGTTGTCTTCCATTAAGGACTGTGGGAAATCAGTTTTTATCTCTGGCCCAATCCTACCACTGGGAAGAGGTTCCGGGTATTTTAGTTGTATTTTAAACCTTCATACCTGGCTACAGAAGACCTCTCCCCTGGCTTTTATTGCCAATTTTGACCTGTTTTGGAACCGACCCTCATTTTACAGACCTGACGGAATTAATCCAAGCAGGTTCGGCTCACAGATTTTAGGGCATAACATATTTTACTCTGTTTTTAACCTTTTTGACTGCCTAAATGATAGTACTAATTAAGTTTTACCAATAGTCACTGTGTATAAACCTAGGACCAGCACTATACAGAAACATAGAAATAATTTTAACAGTTTTATTAATACAGACAATTTACATAGAGCCTTATCCACTTCCATTGTGTCCCCTTATTAAATCCCTTCATTTAAATATTAGAAGCCTACAGCAGAAGATCTTAGACTGATCCTGATATTTTAATCCTGACAGAAACCTGGCTCAGGCAGCCCATAAGTGACGCTGTAAGGAATCAGACTCGAGCGGAGACATGCCATCCGTGTGCAAGGCTTTAATGCAATAGAGCAGTTAAAAATTCAACAAAAACAGTTCAATGAGCTCGCTAAGGCGAGAATGTCCAAAGGGTTGGAAGCAGGAGGGCTAGAAGTAGCCACCAAGCTGATCCAGAGGGCAGGCTGGATGGAGATAAAGGATCGCCGGCGTAGCTGAAAAGACTCACTCGCTCCTCCTGCGTTGGTCGGATGGTCCTGGGGAACCTGAGCAGAACTCGCGTCCCACGGTGACGTAAGACCCAGATTCAGCCCTGTGTGGACAGGTTAGAGCAGCACGCCGTATGGCGACTTTCAATAGACTGCGCAGCAGCAACTCAAACAGTCTCTATAGAGGACCGGCGGGGGCCGGAGAAAACACTGCGCAGTCTTTAGAACAAAAAGTGTCTTTAAGGAGCCCGGCTGGAGCCGGGGAAACGAACCTGTACTGAGATTGGAGTTCCAGGGAGGTAGACGGGACCCCGCTATGGAAATGCCAAACTTGATGAACCTGGGAAAAGACCTTGAGAGCACACCAGCCTAGAGACCACGGAAAGGTAGGATC
Source organism: Megaleporinus macrocephalus (assembly GCA_021613375.1). Taxonomy (NCBI): domain Eukaryota; kingdom Metazoa; phylum Chordata; class Actinopteri; order Characiformes; family Anostomidae; genus Megaleporinus; species Megaleporinus macrocephalus. Next base: position 16,601,407 of record CM038711.1, read on the forward strand.
TGATCCTCACATTTTCAGGCTAATGAAAGCAGTGCAACTAAAAACAGTATAACTGAAAACAACGCCACACGCTGAGGCTAGTGTGTGGCTGGCTTTAATTATTGTCTGCTAACGGGCAGGGACTGCTGCAGATGTAGGTGTGTGAACGTGTGTGTGCATACAAATGGGTGAACGCACTATGGGGCGCTGAGAGGCGGGGCTTACAGGTAACATGCCGGTCAGACCAAGACTTGTAGTTACTCAATGGAAAGCAATAAAATGTAATTTGTATGTTAATAATTCTGTTAGTTTTAATACAAAGTTTATAAAGCATAAGAAGATCTTTACATTTTCTCAGTCATAACGTTTTTATTTTACAAATGCGAAAGACCGGCCTATTTTCTTTTCTTCAAGTGTTCAGTGTGTGTAGGACATAAAAAGGCTACAGCGCTCCCACAAAACAGTGGTAAGTTTAAATTATGGCATATTATAGCTATAGTAGATGAAAATACTAGCAAATAGTGGCAGAAATTAATTATGTAGCATCTAAAACAATTTCTATCTACTCTTATTCTGAAGTTGACAAAGTAACAGTACTGATCAGTACTGACAACATGACAATAAGTGGCTATAGAGAGCTGAGATGGGAGACACTCCCCCCAACATACCCCTAAACACAAATACACACAAAGTCCCTTTATAATCCCAGAACAGCAGTGGTTCCCATAATAACAAAAAGTTGTCCACAATTATGTTGAACTATCCTACAACCTTCCACCGATTTTAACACCATTTAACAGTATGTGCAGTGATAAATGTGTTACTTTTCAGCCGTTTAATAACCAGACACTACAAATTACAAATGTTTTACATCTGGCACACAATTTTTATACAAAGTGAGGTACACCAGCACAAAAAAAAACTTTAGCCTTCAGATGCTATGCGTGCCATAACAACATGACTTATAGTCTATGTAACCTTACAAAAAGTAAACTCTGGTACAACCAAAAACTTCCCGAGACCTTTGTATGTGCACTTATGACTATGTTGTAAAAAGGTTTAGCTGTTCGATGTTTTCTACCGCGGTCACGCCGTCTGCACTTAGATAAAGCTCGGTGGCGCCATCTGTACTAAAGGTTCAAGTGCGTGTCTAAACTGCGTTTTACGGTAGCAGCGTGTGTTTCAGTACAGATGCTCAAAATGAGAAAGAAAAGTCTTACACCCTATTAAACATAACTAAACATGTACCACAAATGAAACATATGTTAAAACGTGGTATATGTGGAGCAGACAAACACATAAAAAATGAAGATATTATCTGATATTAAACAGTCTGTACATTGTATATTCACTTCTATACAGACCACAATTTGAAGTCCTATAAAATAGACAAATAGAGTGTTATCATATCAGACCAGTATATTCCTGAAGAACACCTTTTCATGTACCCACGATATGTGAACAGATTGATTTTACAGTAGGAATTTGGAATAATGGGGTGGCAAACTTGTGAAAAGTGTCTAAAAAATCAATTTTTCGATTCAAATCAATCTTCATTTGAATAATCCGATATTGATTTGTATAAACCTGTATTCATTTTGGTCAGCTGAGCGGAAGTTCTAACACAAAGGTGGAAGAAACACACGCTTGGAAGTGGGTGTGGCGAAATACGGTGAATATAAACACTAATGTTTTTAGTAATGGTAGGTTGAGTGTTCCTTGTACATTTACCACATTAGTTCTCTGAAAATCTCTTTTCATATTCAAACAAAACATATTATTGTAACTGAAATATCCCTAAATGAATCGATATTAAATTGAATCAAATCGGAAATCGAATTTAACTGGGACCTTGTGAATCGGGATCGAATCAGGAAATCAGTGGCGATACCCAGCCCTAGTCGGTATGATTCTGTATATATACCAATATTTGAAGTCTTATAAAGCAGACTAATCAAAGTGTTATTTTATCAGACCAGCAAATTCCTGAAGAACACTATCTGTACTCAAAATGTATGAAACAAGTAATATTACAGTAGGAATTTGGAGTAATGGGATGGCAAGCTTGTGAAAAGTGTCTATTCAGTTCTAAATTGATTGCATTCGAGGACCCATAAAATAGGTTCATCACAACATTAACATATGAGACCAACATTTTCTTGATGAAGACTCTCTCATGTACCCATGGTGTGAGGTCCAAGTGATTTTACTGTAGGAATTTGGAGTAATGAGATGGCAAACTTGTGAAAAGAGTACCCATTAAAAAAGTCTGTTTATTCATAGCCCATTAGTTACTGAAAAATAGTTCATAAAAGTTAATGACATAATACAAAATGACCATATTTATATACTCTTCTCATATGCAATTAAAAGAAAAAACAGTTTGAAGTTTTACCCCCTCACAGGAGGTGAAATTTCCTTGACCCTACTCAAATGGGTGTTACCAATCAGTTGCCAAAGCAACCTGAACTATATGGTCTGACCTGAACAGTGCTAACCTAATGAAAGGTAGTGACTTTGATGAAAGATAAAACTATAACCTGCAGGTAACCACACAAAATAACACCACACATAATGCACTAAACAAAAATAAAATGTATTCAGTGTAAAGCAGCATTTTCACACAATAGTAAATCTAGAAATAAATGCTTGCTCTGAAACTAGTTTTGGGGTTTTGAGTTGATATTACAGATTCTTTTATTCAAGTGTCAAGAGTATTTAGAAATGGTATTATGAAAATGGTGGCCTGAGTTGACAGGACTTTGATTAGCACTTTTGACTTCTGAGAGAAATCATTATCATATGTACTTTATTTGTGGAGACTTACCAAATGGACTTTTTTGCTATTACCATCTCATATTCAGAGAGTTGATCATCCACCATCCCTGTATTTAAATTACTGTCTCCTCCCTGATACCAATCACCCCCTGTGATCGACTGAGCTGTACCCACATTTCCTGTGTGTCAATAAACTCAAGTCTACGCTAAACGTCCCCTGACTTCTGGTCCCTGAATTTCTAACATTTCAAATTGTGGTATATATAGAACCACATAGGCACTTTTCACAAGTTTGCCACCCCATTACTCCAGATTACTATTGTAATATCAATTTATCATCAAAACATTAGTACAAAAGAGAGTGTTCTTCTGGAATATGGTGGTCTAATATGATAGCACTCTGATGTCGCTGTTTTATTTGACTTCAAATTGTGGCCTGTAGAGAGCCGAATACACTATTCACAGGTTACCCTTCAAGTTACCCCAAATTCCTAAAGTAAAATCAATTGGTTCTCATATCATGGGTACATTCCTTAGGAATATGGTGGTATAAGTTGATATGAATTTGATTTGCCTATTTAAGGGACCTCAAATTGTGATCAATTCAGAACTGAATAGACACATTTTAAGTTTGCCGTCCCATTATTACACATTTCTACAGTAATATCACTTGGTCCACATACCATGAGTACATGAAAGAGTGTTTTTCAGGAAAATACTGGTCTAATATGATAACATTTCTTTGTTTTATGGGACTTGAAATTGTGACCTATATATATATATATATATATATATATATATATATATATATATATATATATATATAATCAAATCGATGCTTTTCACAAGTTTGCCATCTCAATACTCCAAATTCCTGTAGTAAAATGACTTGGTCCTCATACCATGGATACATCAAAGAATGTTTTTCAGGAATATGGTGGTTTTAACATATGTTTTATTTGTGGTACATGTGTTTATGTGTTAGACTTGTTTAAGTTATGTTTATTAGGCTGTAAGACTTGTTTCTTTCTCATTTTGAGCATCTGTACTGAAAGTGCGTGCTGCTACCGTAAAACGCAATTTAGACACGCACTTGAATCTTTAGTACAGATAGCGCCACCAAGCTTTATCTAAGTGCAGACGGCGTGACCGCGGTTGAAAAAAATCGAACAGCGAAACCTTTTGGTTTAGATTTTTTACAACATAGTCATAAGTGCACATACAAAGGTCTCGGGAAGTTTTTGGTTGTACCATAGTTTATTTCTTGTAAGGTTACATAGACTTTAAGTCATGTTGTTGGCACGCATAGCATCTGAAGGCTAAAGTTTTTTTCGTGCTGGTGTACCTCACTTTGTATAAAAATTGTGTGCCAGATGTAAAACATTTGTAATTTGTAGTGTATGGTTATTAAATGGCTGAAAAGTAAATAACTAAATGGGTGCTAAATGGGTGCTTTCTTTACAAAAAGAAATTAAAAAAACAATTTTATGAGTGGAAAACAATTACAAACTAGTCTTCAAAGCAGTCCTTTCACTGATGTGGAGGAAAACTTTTTGTGTGCTAGTATTGTTATTATTATGTATTATGTTTCTATTTTAAGAGAACTCATTAACATTAATGCCTTCATTAATGTACTTCTTGTACTTCTTTTTCCCATTTTCTGGTAAGCCATTAGAACTAACAAAGCCTGTATAGAATTTCAGAAGTGAATAATGCCTTTAGTATCCAACTGGAACTTTAGCTTCCTATTTATTTCACTGTGTGCATTACTGTATAATGTGCCAAGTCGCCAGTACTTTAAAGGTATTAAATCAGCTTGGGCCAGGTTAAAACCAGGTTTTCCTTACAGTGGGAGACTGGTTCTGTATGTAGGACATGTAATTGTCCTGGCCCGAAGTGAATAATGCCTTCAGTATCCATCTGGAACTTCAGCTTCCTATTTATTTCATTGTGTGCATTACTGCATAATGTGCCAAGTTGCCAGTACTTTAAAGGTATTAAATCAGCTTGGGCCAGGTTACAACCAGGTTTTCCTTACAGTGGGAGACTGGTTCTGTATGTAGGACATGTAATTGTCCTGACCCGAAGTGAATAATGCCTTCAACACCTACCTGGAACTTCAGCTTCCTATTAATTTCATTGTGTGCATTACTGCATAATGTACCATTTTCCCTTCATTTTATGGCCAAAACAACATTTTCTTTACAGAAACAGTGTTTTTTCTGAGTTTGGAATCATGTTTCTTGACTGTTTCATTTTATGCATATTTAATTGTGACATATTGACAGTTACATCTGCAATTAAAAAAAATTGGATTAGCTTTAAATCTAATTCATTAACTTTCTTTTTCAGTCTCATACTTGCAATTGATTAAACATTGGGAATGAACTGAAGCAACAACCATAAATTTAGAGAATTATTTTTATGACCTTTGTAGTCAAGATCTTTATATTCACAAGGGTAAGACAAACAGAGCAATGAATCGGGAGCTGCGATGAAGTAACTGACTTCAGCCTTGTCCTACTGCCGGTGGGTAGTTGCAGACATCTGAGTTGTCCAGGGTGGGCTTTTTTAGAATTGGAACCACTCTGGCAGTCTTAAATGCAGCTGGGACCTGACCTGATGACAAGGAGCTATTTATGATGAACGTGATGCAAGGGCAGCAGATCCATGGAGACTGTCTGGAACAGTGTGGATGGAATGGGATCCAGTGGGCAGGTCGTCGGGTTGCTGGATTTGAGTAGCTGTATGACCTCACCTGTGGAAAGAGGAGTAAAGCATGTTAAGGAATTAATTGCAAGAGGATGAGTATTGGTAAAGGAAGAAGAGAAAGAGGAAAACGACTGGCAGATTTTGTTAATCTTCTTGTCAGAGAAAGTGACAATCCTCCGTGGTAAGGGAAGAGACTGGTTTTGGAGGGGGGTTAGAGAAGAGAGGAGAAAATACAAAGGAGCTTGCGTGGATCAGATGCTAATGCTTCCAGTTTCTCCTTGCAGAAGGATAACTTGGCAGCAGTAATCTCTGTTGAGAACTTGTAGAGGGAGAGACTTACAGAAGCGTAAGACAGTTACAAACTCCTGTCATCACACCTTCATTCTGCTTTTGGCAAAGCTGATCACACCTCCATTCTCCATTCTGCCTTTGGCAAAGCTGATCACACCTACAGTCTTCTCCTGCCTGCTTACAAACAACAACTTAAACAGGAAAAATCAGTACTCGGATCAGTCTGTCAATGGAGTGAGAAAGCCATTTTCACACTCCATGAATCTTCAGACTAGAAGATTCCCAGACAACGTGGATCCTCGCCAATTTGCCTACCGCTCCAATAGATCTATAGACAATACCAACAGTACACACTGCTCTCAGACACTTGGACAAAAATAACACATATGTAAGAATGCTGTTCATAAATTACAGCTCAGCATTCAACACAATCATCCAGTGAAACTCATCCCGAAGCTCAAAGACTTGGGTCTGAACACTCATGTCTGTAACTTCTTGACGAGCAGACCGCAGGTGGTGAAAGTAGGTAACAGCATCTTTTCCACTTTTAACTCTGAGCACAGGGCCCCCCAGGGATGTCTACTCAGCCTCTCCCTTATTCCCCATACACTCGTGACTGTGTAGCCAAACACTTCCAACCTCATCTTCAAATTCGCTGATGACACGACCATCCTAGGACTCATCACAGACGGAAATGAAACAGCCTACAGAGACGAGGTCAGTACTCTGTCAGAGTAGTGCCATAACAACAATCTGTGTAAACATCAGTAAAACGAAGGAGATGAGATGGACTACAGGAAGCTGCAGAGAGGCGGCCATTCACATCAACGGTGCTGAAGTGGAGAAAGTCAGCAGTGTAAAGTTCCTTGGTGTACACCTAACTGATGACCTCACTGGGTCCCTACACACCAACATGATTGTGAGGTCTGCCTGTCAGCGTCTCTTCTTCCTGCGTAGCCTGAGGAAGTTTGGACTGCCTCCTGCTAGCCTAACCAGCTTCTGCAGATGCACCATAGAGAGCATCCTAACGGGCTGCATCACTGCATCACTGCATTACAGGACATCTGCCAGTCCCGCTGCCTGAGGAAAATCTAGAAGATCAGGTTAGACAGCGGTCACCCAGTACACAGCCTGTTCACTTTACTGCCATCAGGCAGGAGATACCGCAACGTTCAGGTCAAAACAACCCAGGTTTCTACCCACAGGCTGTCAGGCTTCTAAACAAACTGTGAAGCTGAAAGACCCCAATACTGTTCACTCGGCCACTGCTATATTATATATTCTATATCGCTTCTATGGACAATATCACTCAGTTACTTGAAATATATTTAGATAACCTGTCTATGCAAAAGTTTCTTTGTAGTTTCTACATATGCCCTCCTGTTTATCTCATTTATATTTTTTGTATTTTTTTGTATGTTCCTTTATATATTTCAGTTATTATTATATGTATATATATTAGCTTGTTTTACTTTATTATTGTCTATTTATTGTTATATTTGCATTATTTTTACTACTATAAATAATGCTGCCCTGTTGTAGAGTTATTATCTGAGCCTTGCTCCAAGCATTTCAATGCATGTATGTACTGACATGAATGTGCAGATGATAAATAAACTTGAAACTTAAAACAAATAAACTTGAAACTTAAACAGAACCATGTCTTTGGCTATATGAATTGTTATGGAGTTCCTCGACCCACTGCTAGCTTTTTCTGTCGTAGGGAGTACCTTTAGTAAACGCTTCAACAAGTGACGTCTGATTTGCCTGGCTTTTAGCTTTGTCAGTTTTAGCTGATGGTGTGAAAGGCGCTGATTTTAGTTTCATGCATTCTTGGTACTCCAAAGCATGTTTGTGGTTAAGGTGGTGCAGCAAATTGCTTGAGTTACCACCTTCCGCAACAACTTTAACTCGACAGCATTTGCAGTAAGTGATTGTTTGGTCCATGTCCAACCTTTTATACAAGAAGTATCTCCAGACAACAGACACGGCTCCATTTTTTTGGCCATTCTTTTGGGTTATCATCTACTTTAATGTCTGGTATAACTTATGGTTCAGAACTTCCCCTGTCCATGCTTAACAACTCCACTAATACTTGCCATGCGTGTTCCATGCGTGTTTAGCGGTGCAGCAGTGTGAAACAATTGACCAACACGCTGTGTTCCGGACATGTTAAGGTTAAAATTCATATCATGACAAAGATAAAAAAACGTTTTTTTTGTTGCGAACTGGTATACCGCTCAGCGCTACTTAATCTGTGTACACTGGGTTTCTGGCAAAAGTCAAACATCTCTTGGAAGGCTGTGTAGTTTAAATGAAATCAAAACAGAAGTGTTCAATCTGCTTGTAATGTACAGAAGCTTTTAATGTTCAATTTTGAGGATTAATCTAAACAGGCAATAAAGAATACTTGAATTTACTGGATGTTTTCTACTATATGTTTTCTGCTGATATTTGAGATTAGACAAGAATCATAGAACAGTATTTTATGCCTTTAAATTGTAATGAATAAACTTGACATAAAAATTCAATTGCGGTATTTAGATGTTGCTTTCACTGTAAAGCTCTTGTAATTAATACTGCAAAAGACACTACCACATAAACAACTTTTGTGTAAAGTTTGCAAAAAAAATTCTGTTAAATGGCAGTCTTATAAAGAGGCCTTTACAGTTATATAATGTTTGTTTGGTATTTTTCATTGTAATTGAATGTACAATAGACAACTGCATGTACTGCATCTTACTAAAATAATTAGTTTAATAGCAGCGTGGTCATGCTAATTTGGCAGAAAGTGCCGTTGGATTTACCAGTTTTAAATGTATTTTTTTTGTATTTACATGTTGTTCTGTAAAATCCTTTACATTTGTACTGTATTTTTTTACAGAATTGTTCTGGCAACCACAGTTGCCAGTTTTGTTTTTTTGTTTTTGTAAAAACAACAGATTTTTTATAGTTCATAAACAATAATGATATAAAAATTACATGACAAGCAATTTCAAACATTAGGCAGTATCGTTATTATTTTTCTACTTCTTTCCATATGTCTTATGTTTGTTTTACATTTAAGCACTCATTGGCCACTTCATTATGTACACCTAAATAGTATGCATACACATTTTGTTACAATTAATAGCACAGGAATAACACTATAGTATACTAAAACCCTTAACTATTATATTTTTGGTCTCCCAGAGAAGGGATTATGTTGCCCATGATTATTCAAGTCTGTGCTTTGCTCTTTGTTAGCCAGCAGATTCCCCTAATATCCAGTAACAATAACGAATTGTTTGACAAAATGTGACTGTACCTGGGCTAAAAGCCTCCTGCCCCTCTTGTGTAATGCCTTTGTAAGAAGCATTATGATGCTACATGCTTGATTCATAAATTTCTACTTTGCATGACTTGCCACAGTAAGATGATATCTATTATGAGAGGGTGATTGGCAGAATGTGACAGTGGTTCATAGTATAGTATACAGTCCTGTAAATATGATTTGAACCTGGTCTTATCAACACTTTTGCTGTTGTTCATGTCCAGTCATGTACATTCATCAAAGCTCCTTCTGATGATTTTAAGATCATTGAGTGTGACATAATGCTGATGTCTCAAATCTTTTTTTTCTCTGTCATTACATCTTACTAGAGTGTCTGCATTTGATCATTCTTGAGGAAAAACACTGGTGGACATAGTTTAGTAGCTCATGGGCAACACTCTTCACAGCAACTTCCCAGGGACTACAAAGGTCTGTAAACACACAAAGCATCCATTGTAATGTTATCACAAGCTGAAAAATTTTGTAAGCAGAACAGTTATTGGCTCAAGTTTGTTCAGGGTTACTTTAAGAGTGACCACTAGGTTTATGAGACTTCTTGTAGTACCACTGGTAGAGACTGCCATGTATTTTTTTTAGATGTATAAATCGACAATGTCCTTGCTTTTCCAAATAAGTCTGCATGAATTTTTCAGATGTTGACCTCAGAATATATACAGATCTTTGAATCTATTGGCATTGTTCTTTTTGCATAGAATTTTCAATATCTGCAAGCCAAAATGCTAACTGCTTATTCTGTTTCATTAGCTAACAGACACCCATGCTGAGGGATTGGAGAATAGGATGGCTATCCTACCCATGCAGAGAGAGCAAGTGCAATTGTGTTCTCTTGAACTCCTGGCCATGAAATTATTACCACAATTACATCCCTTTTTTCTGTTAGCCCTACCAGCCCGTTCAATTAAACTTTATCCATTTTGTTGTTTATCAACTAATTTGATCCGGCTATTGCCATTTATTCTGGCTTGTAAATATCTGTCAATTGTTATCAGCATTGCTGGCATACAAGTTCTCTATTAAAAAGGTATTTCATTTACCAGCCTTTAAGACATCTGGCAGAAATCAGCCTGGTATACCATTTCTCTTATGAGCGCTGGAGCTATTATAACTTCCAGTCAACTTAACATATTTTAGTTTATTGCCATCAGACTTGGAGAATTTTGTTCATTCTTATCAAGCTTGTAAACATCTGTGAATTTGAATCAGCCAGGGTTATCATTTGGATTGTTATTCAGTTTTGTGGACATCTAAGTTCTCCAGTAGAAGGTATTAGAACTATTATTAGTATTAATCAGCTTTATTGTCATAAGCAGAATTTTATTTATTCTTATCAAGCTTGTAAGTATCTGGAAGACCTAAGTTGTTTACTAGCAGGTATCCATTTTGTAATTTACACTCGCAAGAAGTGCTGCCTTCCAGTCATTTCTGAAGGAACAAAAATCTCTTGTGCATAGGCATAGCACACAAAAATCTCACATGCTGGATCACCACTACACGCACTTCCTGGAGGAGTATAAATCCCTCCCTGGTTCAAGTTTCAAGTTTATTTGTCATTTTGTCATTTGTTCTTCATTCCCCCTTAAATTCTGATGTTTTTAGTGTTGATAGACTTAACATCTTCTGTTCTGGTGTATAGGAGTATTTACTTTTTAGTTTGTTGTTTGTTTTTTGTTTTTTTTTACAAACTTGTAACTCCTATTCTGGTTTAGAAAGTGTTGAGTATTTGTAATGGCCTAAATTCTAGTGTAGGTTGTTTACAGACTAATGTTTAAAATATACATTTGAATATACGTTTGATTATACAAATATTTTTATGCAGATTGCTTTTCTGTTTTTTTTCTGAAAAGCACAATTAGAACTTTTGACTAATCTATACAATTAAATGCTACACTGTTACTGTTCACTTTATTTCCCTTTTTTTTTTTATTTGCATTGGTAAAAAGGTGCTGAGATCATACGATCATCAGTGGTTTGCAGCCAGAGCCATAGAGAGAGAGAAGGCATGTTCGAGACACAGCTGCGCCTGGCCTTGGTGGTCAGCAAGAGCAGCCGACACAGTTGGGGGAGGAGGTTAGAAAAGAGCCTTTACTCAGACAGTCGCCAACTGCAGCCTACATGAACAACGGCGGGTCTCACTGTGTTTGCTCTCTTTACACCTGATGAAGTAGACGCAATAGAAAAATAGTAAAAAGAAAGAAAAGAATTACAAAGAGTAGAAAGAAAAATAGATCCACATGCAACAGTGATGGAGTGCTTTTAATGACACTCACAATGTGTATAAATCTACGGCACTTAAGCGTCTTCATGATCTGAAATACTTATGAAAATAGAAATTTGTTAAATACTGCATGAAAATGAACAGTCATGCTACTAGGCATGATGGTATTAGTGTAAACAAAGGATATTTAAAGAGTTTTAGAGGAGATATATATTTTACAGTAAAAAGAGTTAAACGTCAGAGGAGTCCGGGGAGCTTCTAACCAATGAGGATTAAGCTCTGTCGTCATCAAGCCGTTTCTCGGCTCGCGCAGTTCGTGGGGAGCCAACTGCAGCGACTGTGTGTGAAGGCTGGAGCGCCTCGCACTCGCGAGATGTTAACGTAGAACGTCATCGTGAAGCGCCGATGGCGCCGACTCAAGTCGGACAAAAAAACTAACCGGCATGCACCGTACTGAGCCAAGCAGTGATCGAGCTGCGCGGCACCGTGTGAAGTGGAACACGCCTAGTCAACGCAAGTTCAAAACGCTTGGTGGTCACGTGATTCATGTACGCTTCAGGTAGTTCCTGAAAGTTATTGGCGGGCAATTTGAATACATAGACAGAGAGAGGCCGAGCTGCGATCTTTGATGATAAGTGGTCAATAATGCATTGACTTACAATATTCATATTGTACATCAACATATGTATGTATTTACATATGTGTTTTTACGTAAAATTCTACTGTTTGAGGATAAACGTAGACAACTAGCATTCCATGCCTTGTTGGTTATAGAGCTGTTGCTTATTGCTTTAGATTCTAACTTTATAACATGTCTTTAATTGATGGTGGTTTCAATATTCACATGGTAACTGAGGGCCTGTAAAAACTTAATGTAAACTTTATGACCTGCAAATAGGTCTTGAGACAAAGCCAAATAAACCTGTCTTTGCCTTGCATATGCAGAAATCTGCCATTAAAAAAGGCACATTAAAGCACATTTATTTGTTTGTACACACATTTTTACGTATCGTCTTTCTACAGTGCACTTATTTACTGCCACGACTAAGTTAATATTTAATAAACTCAAACAAATATGAAAAACAGTTTGCCTAGTCTCCATCATGGTTTGCTGTGCTGCATGGAGGCGTTCCAGTCACTCTGAAAAAGGAGTTAGGATGTACAGTTTTCCCAGTGAGAGGGAGAGGAGAGCAAAATTGTTGGCTCAAGTCAGCAGGAGTAAGCTTACAGTCAAGAAACATTACAACAACCAAAAAATATGTGAGGTAATCATATTCATACACTAGATTCACACCTTTTCACAACAACAACAAAACAACACAATTGGGTAGTATAATGTTTGGTTCATTAAAAATAAAAAACAGGGAGCTGAGATACAGGGTCAGGGTGCCATCTCATTTCAGAGGTTTTTTAAGTTCCATTGAATCTCCATGTGGTGCTGGAAAAATATAGTAAGAGATCGAAATAAAAACAGAAGAAAGGATTAGACACAGTGGTATCAGCTACCTGGGTATACACACAGGGTGAGTCAAAAGTCAAAAATCCGTTGAGTGTTAACATCCTCTAAATCTACCACATTTAGAGGGAGATAATACTTTAATGCACACGGTAGTTTGATTCAGATTTGCTAATAATATACATTCTAAATATTTAAACGTCTTACCCCTTAAAAGTGCATCACAGACGGTCTATGCTGCTGCAGCTCTACTGCACTGCTACCGTCTGCTGCTAACTTCCGGGAACTATTGGGAGGCTCCACGACCCGCTATTGCTGAAAAAAACCGTTCCATTGGAGTGAATGAAGTTGACGCGATTCTCTCTCTATATGGCGTTGTTTGCTGCCAGACCCTTCTCCATTTATTTGACCAATCGGATTATTCTTACATCCTGCTCCTGCCCACTTATAGCCAAGTACCGCCCACTATCAGGGAGGCCCATCGCTGATTCGACCAAACAGACTCTGTGCTCCAGGACTGTTGTGATGACGTGGACTGAGAGATGTTTCGGGAGGCATCAAATAATAGGCTTGTTTGAGATACAGCTGCGCCTGGCCTTGGTGGTCAGCGAAAGCAGCCGAACGCAGTTGCGGGAGGAAGTTAGAAAAGAGCCTCAACTCGGACAGTCGCCACCTGCAGCCTATGGCGGGTCTCGCGGTGTTTGCTCTTCAGCTGATGAAGTAGACGCAAGAGAAAAATTTTATAAAGAATGAAAAAAATAGAAAGAGTAGAAGGAAAATAGATTCAAACGCAATAGTGATGTAGCGCTTTTAAATACACTCACAAATCATAAGAGTATAAATCTTCAGCACTTGAGCCTCTTCATGATCTGAAATACTAATTATAAAAATTAAATAGGTTGAATACTGCATAAAAATGAACTGTCATGCTAGGATACATAATAGTATTAGCGTAAATGTGGGGTCTTTAAAGAGTTTTAGAGGAGATATATATTTTACAGTAAAAAGAGTTTAACGTCAGAGGTGTCCGCGGAGCTTTTAACCAATAAGGATTAAGCTCTGTCGTCATCAAGCGGTCTCTCGGCTCGCGCAGTTAGTGGAGCGCAACTGCAGTGACTGTGTGAAAGCCTGCAGCCGCCTCGACCTCGCGAGATGTTAACGTCGTATGTCATTGTGACGCGACAGTGGCGCCGACTAAATCGGACAAAAAAACTAACCGGCATGCACCGTACTGGGCCAGGACTCGAACACGCCTAAAAACATCAAAAAATACACAGTTACTGAATTAATCAGAAAGTGCATAAAAAGCCTAAAAGGCCATAAGACAATAAAAAACAGACAAACATTATTTTAGAGCTAAGATGAAATCACAGATTAACACCACCAGTGCTACATACATACATATATATATATATATATATATATATATATATATATATATATATATATATATATATATATATATATATATATATATATATATATATGATATAAATAATATATATATATATATTTTATTTTTGGTTACTACGTCAACATTTTGAAATAATACGTTAACAAGTCAATATTGGTTTGGTTTACTGCTGTAAGGAAGACAGTGTAGGAGATAAAAAACAGTCATGTGTTCTCGTCTGCTTGGCGGGTCTTCTCCGGCAGTGAAAGGGTTCATTCTGTCTGGCGAAGCTCCTCGGTGTGTTCAGATTGTGCCTCACAAACTTGTTTCATCACTAGGAGCTGAGAGCACACCGCTAACAGATTAACAGTTTTTCAAAGTGCTTTACCCTCTCCTTTTGAGCGATATTGAAAGGGTAAGTATTTACTATTCTTGTCAGTAAAATGATTATAGGCTAATTATTTTAGTACATGTTATCTTACGAGTTTTATAACGGGTTTAGGGTTGCTAGCAAGTGGAAATAAACAAGTCGGCTGATTCTCAAAGTAAGCTTTACAGTTTCACAGGTTTACGTACTGCTGTGTAGCTAGCTGGCTTTCCAAGCTGGCTTTTTTGTTTCCTCAGTAAATATCCAATGCTGTGTATTATGGATCGCCTTCACTGTAGACATGCTGATGTGGCGCTTAGTTGTGTGTTTAACGCTGAGGATTTATTTATTTTCTGGATGTCCATAGTTACCCGTTGCCAGCACCACTTTTCGGACGATGATTTCTTTGTTGTTAACCCAGCCTGTTGGTTTTGTGCGTCTTTGTAATGAGCCATGAACTACTAGTTCCGTATGTATTCAAAGTTTCGAAGTTTTGGAGTGAGTGAAGACGTAGCTGTTTCAAAGACGTTAAAATACGCTATCCTCTCCGTGAGGCAGTGTGGATGCGTGTGGTTCGAATGTCATGTCTGTGGTGTCCTGTAATTAAGAGGGATTGGGGAATAGGTCATACTTTCTAATGACAACGTTTAATAAATATTATACATGTGTTTAGGACTAATTTAGGCCTTTTTAGGCAAATAACACAAAAATATACTGAAATAGTATCATTAAAATAATTTATTAAACAAATAAAATCTAATAAAATAAATAACATTTAATCACTGTCATTTACTGTCCACAGCTAAAATAGGCATACAAGAAAATGACCCCATTACAAGACACTCTTCTCCTTTTACTGGTGGAGTAAACCTTCTGATATTCATTTACCAGTCTTCTCGTTTTTTATAAATCTATTTGGCATAGTTGTGACGCCAAAGAAATAGCTGTCTTGTAGATGACAATTAATCTTTCAAGAACAGAGCTCAATACTGTTTTACTTTCGAGTAAAGCCTGTCTTGAAGGTAAGTCACATATTGTGTCACATATATTGTTGGCACAGCTGTCTGATGGATGAGTCTGGGTTTAGCAAATGCTAGGAGAACATTACCTGTCTGACTGCATTGTGCTGACAGTAAAGTTTGATGGAACACCCAGACAATTTGGACAATTGTGTGCTTACAACTTTGTGGGAAGAGTTAGGGGAAGGCCCGTTTCTGTTTTAGCAAGACTGTGCCCCAGTGCACACTGCAAGGTCCATAAAGGCATGTTTGGCATAGAGGAACTTGACAGGTCCTCACAGAGCCCTCACCTCAAGCCAAGCTAGTATCTGACCTTACAAATTCTCTTTTGCATGAGACAAGGCAGTCACTCCAAGTTTGTTATACCTGCAAAAATTGCAGAAAAGAAAAGATGGCACTGACCATAGTAATGCAGCGGTGTGACGTTATTATTAGTAATATTTAAAGTTTTACCTAGTTATTTAACTGAATATTTACAAATAGATTATGCTCTTTTTGGTTTTTACAAATAAATACTGATACTTTAATAGCATACTTTGTTAATATTTTCATAATTTCCTATATATTGTATATTGCCATGAGTTATAAGCCCTAAATAAAAATAAACAAAAAACCCACAATGCTGTCATCTCTATAGTGCAGCTTTAGATAATACTGTTTTTTTTTTAGTATTTTGTGGTCAGAGACCACCCTTAATTAAGCATTTGGCATGCATATTTTGTAGCTTGTAACTGTGAAGTAGATGATTTTGATTTGCATTATAACTTCTTGTAACACTCTTGGCTATGAAGCTTAAGGACAAGAACCTTTGATTGAACACTTGTGGGCAGTGATTGTCCTTTGAACAATACAATATATTTGATTAGCAGTAATTATACGAGATTATGGGGCAGATGGCTTTGGCTTGTGTTTATTGTCCGTTTCCTCTTTTTCTGTGTCTCTGTGAATCTTGCTTATGTTGCCACTTAGTCTTCCACATTTTTTTAGGTTCAGTTTCAGAATGCCCTTGATAATGCAAAAGTCATGAAGCTTCTATTGCAGTGGTGAAAAGGTCTAGGCTATGTTCTTACTTTTCATAACTATACTACTGTTAAATAAACTACTACATTCAGTACTAAAACTGCAGACTAGCAGTTATTTGGTGTACAGCTACCTGCAGTATACTTTTGTAATAATTGTAATAATTTTATCTAAATAACCATACATAATAGACAGGGAAGCTACTTACAAGCTACTTAAAAGAAGTGTTAATAGAATAATTTCCATCTGAAACATTTTAATCACTGCAATATTATCCAACCAAACACTCTGAAGTACTGCAAATTTTAATCCAAAAGTTCTCATTGTTTAACTGCTTTTTTCAATGTTTAATAAGTAATAAGTATTTTAATGAGTTTTGATAACTTTGATGACGGAAAACTCAATTGTGCATAAGGAATTACTTGATTCTTTACGCACCTGACAATAACATTCCAAAGCAAAAACCAGCCTGTCTGTACTGGCAAATGGAACAGAAGCTTAAATTAAAAAAGAGTATTGCTGTGTTCACATTTTCTGCCTTTGTCATTGAGTGCTGATCACTGTTGCCTCTTTCCCTCACAGAATGGCAGCTATGGGGAAGGGATGCATTACTGCTACCAAGTACTTCCTGTTCTTGTTCAACCTCCTCTTCTTTGTAAGTGTTAACACTCTTCTACCTCCTTAATATGTCCCGTTGTTTTATCAACCATGCTACATCCTGCAGCCGTTTGTGATTCGTGTCTGCTGAAGGATGCAAGGCTAGTATAGATTATAATATCTGTTGTAATTGTAACAGTAATCTAAACTTCTACTAAGTTTTCCATGGAAATTGAATGCTAGCATGAGATTCAAGACATTTTAATCAAAACAGAATTAAAGACAAAATCTGGTTCTGTCCTAGACACTGAAAAGAGTAAAACTTAGGTTTGCCTTGCTGTCACTTTAGGCTAATTAGATATGTCAAAATTGATGATAAGCAGCCTCACCCAGTGGCTAATGAACAGTGTTGAAGGGCGTGCACTCGTGTGTCTCTGATGTCTGTCTGTTTTTCAAGGGCAGAGATTTTTAATTACACAGCATGTGTGTTTTACTGCCTCTGCTACCACAGTGGTAGCTCTCATGAGCCAAACCCACAGATGCCAAGCAGCGTAGTCTGACTGAGACCCTAAAAAGCAGATTGTCTGATTGAATTTATATTTTTAACCTGGCTTTACATGGTTACACATTCATACAATGTCACTTGAAACATACATTAAATTAAATATCATTTGTATTATATGTAAATCTTAAGGTTTAACCGTCTATTAACTTTATTTAACTGTTTCTTTATAAAAGTAAATATGTATTTATTTCACTTCATCACCGGCATTTAGTAGCTTATTTTACTCTTGCTTGTTCAACTCCAAGTTGTGGCATAGACAGATAATATCAGATTGAATACACTTGTGGGTTTTTTTAGCTATAGCACAGTTAAGTCAAGTCAAGGTTTATTTATATTATTATTTTATATTGTGCCTTTTACACCAAGTGTTGTCACAAAGCAGTTTTACAGAAATATAGGTCCAACCCCCAACGAGCAAACCAGCCTTATAGTGGCAAGGACAAACTCAGAGCAATAGGTAAAAACCTCAAGAGGAACCAGACTCAAAAAGGAGAACCCATCCTTTATTGGTCATCACCAGATAGGAAAACGGGTACAAATATATGGAAAATAAAATTTACAACTGTATGCATCAGTTAATATAGGAAAAAAGGGTTGTCTGAAGAGTAGCTGTGAGAAACAGCTCAGTGTTTTGTAAAGTATGAAAAGAAAGAACATATAAGTTTATGAAAGCAGGAGAACACGTCTGTGATTAAGTAAGCAAACAGAATCTTTGGAGTTTCCAGTGGCATGCAGGCGTGTTTTCCACAAAGCACTGGACAGCAGGACACTCCGTGGTGCGAAAACCTGTCCAGAATGCAACATTCTCAGTTTACCATAATACTGTCTGTTAGTGAATCCTAAGTTCTGATCATAAAATTAAGAAACTTTGTCTGAGACCCGATCACTGACTGGAAAGTTATTCCAAAGCTATATGAAAAGGCTCTACCCCCTGATGTAACTTTATTTAACCTAGGTACTAACAGTAAGCCAGCACCTTGTGATCTGTTGGTTCATAGTTGGAGATAAGTTCACTCAGATACTGAGGAGCGAGGCCATTTAGAGCTTTTTATGCCAGTAGAAGAATTTTGTCTCCGTAAAAAAATGAAACAGTGTTCAACAGTTCTGTGCAGCAATACATTGCACCAAACAAGCTCAAACAGCTGTGTCATTTTGACCAAAAATACGCTATTGTACTTTGTTTAAAGCTGAAGTGTCGAAGGTCACTCCAAAGTCAGTTGACCAATTGACATTTACGGTGCATCCCACCTTCTGAGACCTACCCCCTGTAAACATGTTCCAAAGCTCAGAAGCAAAAGAAGAATTTCTTCAACTCACAGTAATAACAATCTTGCTTTGTAGTTCATCAGTTTTCTTTGAATTCCTTTTTATCCTGTTCTTTAATGGTCAGGGCCCCCACAAAAACACCACAGAGCAGGTAAAATATCGGTGGAGGATCATTCTCAGCACTGCTGTGACATTGACAGTGGTGGTGGCATGTTAGTGTGTTGTGATGGCATGAGTGGATCAGACACAGGAGTGCTGCTAGAGTGTTTAAACAAATATTCCCCCAACCAAAACTATATATTCAACAGCTTCCTGTGGACAGCATCCTGTGATACCTGATGAAGGACAAACTGCAGGAACAGAGCATTGTCTCTGACTTGATATGTACAAGGTGGATCAACATGGTCTCAGTGTCTAAAAGAGAGGGCAGGGAGTAGACACATAAACTCCAGCAGCATTGCTGTGCCTGACCCACCTGTACCTGCGTAACATACAATAACACAATAACTGTGTCCCTACAGTGCTGAAAATGATCCAACACCCACATAATAACTGACTATTTGATGGTGCTGTGGGAATCCTGGCCAGTCATATGTGTTCATAACACTTTTTTGCTCTCTAGATTTTTGGCGCACTGATCATGGGCTTTGGATTATGGGTTCTGCTGGATAACCAAAGTTTTATTGCAGTTTTGCGTAAGTGGAAATTTTATCTTTTACTGTTTTTGCTACTTTCATGTTATAGTGGCCTAAATGTTAATGTCAGGATATATTTTGTGATTTGCTGAATATTGCTGTTTTGGTGGCTGATTTCATTTCATTCAGTTAGGGCTGGGCAATTTATTGTTAAGGTATATCGATATATTTTAAAAGATATACAATGAGACAGATTATATGGTATAGTTTTGTTAAAATACATGACCCATTTCCTTTATTAAGCCCTTACAGTGCATTTAGTAAGGATGCATAAATTTGGATCTTGATGCAATAAACAAATATTAAAAATGATACAAGGAAAACCAAAAACAGATAACATTTTTTCAGATTGCATTTTAAGTGTTAATGAATATCATAACTTCAGCCTCTTAAAAAGATTAACACAATTACATCCAGTTAATTTTTTCATGGAACTGAAAAAGACTTTCAACCTTTTTTTTTCAAAGAACTCTGACTACAGTAATGGTTTTGCCAGTACATCACTTTGTCCCTTTATCATCAACTCTGGTCTTGGTAAAAATAAAATTTTATAATTATTTAGCCTCTTTGGCACTATAGAAGTGCAGAATGAGGACTGCTTGAGTCAATAAATAAGCAGGCTTCTACACAGTGCAGCCTGGGTAAAGCGTAGGAGTTTCTGGCCCCTATAGCTTTGAAACAGAGGACCCTGCACAGAAACATGGGGTCAGAACAAGGCCACTCCAAGTTTGAGGATATCCTCATGGTAGAAAAGTTGAGCCAGAGCCAGAACCTCTGCTATCTGTAGAGAGACAGCTGCATACTAAAAACAGTACCTTTCTAAAATAATCATGATAAATGGGGTCTAGACATTTTCTCAAATAAAAAACATGTGCTTTTCTTTTCTGTGAAAGTGTAACACATTGATGCCAGATACTAAAACTGAAAATGGGTGTAAATGTTTTTTAGCAAAAGCAACATTGAAACACACATAGCAAAATTGTTCTCATTACAATAATATTTGTATGTATACAAAAATGAGTGACTGACATTGACAGAAACCACAGGATGGTGTTTTTGTTTGTTGTTTTTTTTACTTCTTTTAACAAACATATGGGGTACAAATCACAATAATATAATAATAATATAACTGCCCAGTGTTACTGCACAGTAAATCCTAAACTATATAGAGAGGTCTAGAACATGTGTAACAAAGTTAAAAAATACAGACCATGGCAGTTGATCCTGGAGTATAGGCCTATGCAATTTAATTTTGGCAAAACTCTTTTGGTAAATTTCTTTAGACTGTGTTTGCTAAAAATCTTTGCATTGTTGAGATATTTGTTTAAAGGCCGATTTAAAATGTAATTGTACAACACTATGTATCAAATATAGTGCTGGAAAAAAGTATTTGCCCTCAGTTGCCTACATTGGAGGGTGTTCGAGCATGAATTCCCCTTATATGGTCTTGCAACAGCATCACAACAAAATTCAAGGTCAGGACTCGACAACGCCAAAACCTTAAATTTGCTTCTTTTCAGTCGTTCAGAAGTAGATTTGCTGTTGTACTTTAGATCATTGTCCTGCACTTGAACTTCAGGTCACAAACTGATGACCATAAGTTGTCCTTCAGGGTTTTCTGAAAGAGAGCAGAGTTCAAGATTCCATCAATTAGGACAAGTTGTTGAGGTCCTGCAAAAGGAAATCAGCTCCAGATCATCACACAACCAGCACAATATTTGACTGTTGGTTTGATGTTCCAATGGTGAAAAAAGTTATACCTTTGACTCATCAGTTCACAGAATATTATATATGTCAGAATATTTATCAATATTTTTCAAGTCTTGAAGTTTTTTTAGCAAATGCGAGACAAGCCTTTGTGTTCTTTTGCTCTTCAGTTGTTTGTCTGGGTTAATTTGTGACCACTTGGGTGAGACCTTAATATGCTCTGCATGAAATTTTGGTAGGTCTGCCACTCCTGGAGAGGTTCATCGCTGTTTCACATTTTCTCCATTTGTGGATGTCTCTACCTGTCCCAGAGCCCTAGAAATGCCATTGTAACCCTTTTCAGGCTGATTACTTTGTTTTGCATATGTTGTTGAATTTCTTTAGAACATGTCATCATGTGCTGCTTTTTGGGACCTTCTAGTCTGCTTCAGGTGAAATTTTGATTCAGTTAGTTTACACAGATGCAGCTTTTTTGTTCTATGAATTACTTTTAACAAGCACATTGTGAGGCTTAATGTTTGCACAGATTTGCAGGTTTTGTTTCTGTGTAGTGAGCACATAGAGACACACTGCCCTGCCTCAATGATGGAGTAAAACATCTGTTTTACTTCATCATTCATTCACATGTGTAACTGGTGGAGGAATGCATTTTATTTGTTCTATGCCTCTCTATGCATACTCTACCAGCAGTAGAGCACAGAACCAGAAGCAACTGACTTTTCTTTCTTTAAATTATATCCTTAAAGGTCATACACAGCCAACCTACACATACCCTACTTTCTACTCTCTTGAGCACCAGTCCATCCTTTAATTATCACAAAATGTTTGTACTGAGCTATACACAGCATGGGTTGGGTATGCTTTGTAAGTCGAGAGGAGGGACATTTTCCATAAAGCTGTAAATTAAAAGCTTCATGGAGCTACACATTATAGGTTACTATTTCATAAGTAGATGGAAATATAAACATAAGTGAAGTTCTACAGTTTTCCTCTAATTAAGAAGCTTTAGTCTGTGGGACATTCGGAAAACTATCCAGAGTCTGTCATAAAACACTTTGTCAAATCTAGTATTCTTGGTTGACTCACTGTGGTGACCCCTGTAGAAAGGAAAAAGCTGAAAGATGTGTGTATGTATGTGTGAGTTTGCTGTAAAAACATTGTGCACTTATGTGCTAGAGATGATTTTCTTTATCATTTGAACACGACACTGACCTTTATATCCTGTGAAAGTTTATGATGAATAGACCAGTGGAAATACTCCTATTTACGTTAACTTATATTTAAAGTAAAAAAAAATTTGGCCTCTCTCATTAATTTACAGATTCACTGCTCTGTTGAGATATGATTAGTGGATCTCCTCAGTAGTTGATGTTTTATTGAATAATAAGCTTAGCCCTGGTGTTAACTGAAAACTACAGCTAACCACTTTATAGTCAAATTTGCTAAAGGTATTAGTACTGTGAGTCTTTCATAGAAATTATTCATTTTCTAATTTAAATGTTTACTATTGGAAATTTTGCAAAAAGTAGACAATATGAATAAAAAAATTGAAAAATGTAATATGGTACATAACTGAGTCTAAGCAATTTTTTCGTGAAACATACACAAATGTGTATGAATGAATTACACAAAAACAACAATTACCAACCAATAACAGCCAGAAATACTGTTAATTAATGAAAAATGTGTTCTAAACATGTATTTTAAATGTGTTCTGAATATTGGCACTGTTCAAAGAAAAACAAATATCTAAAAATGTCAACTTTAGAGCAGAGGGCAAAAACCGTCTTTACTTTTAATGTAAGTCAATGAAATCTGACTTTTTCCCAAACTATTTCGGAGCATTTTATTGTTAACCATAGACTTTTCACACAAAGCTGGTGTGTTCAAATTGTGTGTAAAAATAAAAATAGACAAAAATGGAAATACAATTAGGCCCAGAAATATTTGGACAGTTTTGCCATTTTAGCTGTTTATTTACAATAACTTAAATTTGTCCAATTCCTTTTGAGCCCCTGAAATGAGAAGGCTTTGTAGAAAATGGTTGCAATTCCTAAACATTTCATATGATACTTTTGTTCAACCCCTTTAATTAAACCTGAAAGTCTACACTTCAATTGCATCCGAGTTGTTTAATTTCAAATCCAATGTGGTGGCATGGAGAGCCCAAATATGTAACTGTCCAAATATTCTGCCTAACTGTAAATGTTTTTGTTTGGACAGCGACAACATGTTACTTCTCTTTATTGTAATGGAATGCTGTTTTATGGGTGGGGTAGAGGCTGACAAATTGTGCTTAGTAAACCATGAGTTACAATCAGCAGTTGTATACATACAAAGTGTACCTGTATTATAAGCATACCTGATAAAATAGGTAATTACACCTCTGGAAAATGGAAAGATAACAGTACAAGCAAAAAGCAAAGTACTATTGTTCTGTTATAATAGTGTAATAGTACACCAATCCATAATACGCCATGCCTTTCTTCTGCACTCTGATCTGAGCAGAAACCTTCTGCACAATAGGTTTCTGCTCAGAATGCTGCCTTTGGAAAGAAAGAGAAGAGAGCAAACCACTTCAGTTTCCCATACACAAAGGTTGAAACAACAATTATGCTAAGAAAGGTGGAATTTGAATGTCAAGTTAAAAATACATTATGAGGAACAAAACACTTCACACCTAGTATAGACATAAAATACACTTATGTGCTGAAGAATACGCTTCTGACTAGCTCTCTGTACTCTCTGTAGGTGATATGGAAAATTGTTTTGTGAATGGGTGAGTGGATGCACAAGGTATGGGGCATGCCCATAAAACCAACATTCTTCTGTTGTCTTTCTGTTGTATATTTAGAGGAATCTTCTATCACACTGAAGGTGGGCTCCTACATCCTGATTGGCGTGGGCTCTCTTTCCATGCTCATGGGCTTCCTAGGTTGCATCGGGGCCATCTATGAGATTCGGTGTATACTAGGACTGGTAAAGTTGCAAATACAAAGCTGCTTAAAAGTTCATTGGAAATTGGTTTTATTAAATTTTTGTACCAAGTGAATTTTGCTTTTGAAATTATATATCAAATATGAATATATAACATAATCACATCAAAACTGGTAAATTATTTTTGTCTAACTTTTTGTCTAACATGAACCTGACCAGCTGTCATTCTATCTAAAAACTAAAGTATGGAATAGGTTTGAGTAATATTCACCTTTATCAAGAAAGTAAAAACAAGTGGTTACAACCATGTCAAGCATGCAAAGCTATACATGTTATACATTATAAATGCTTAACTTGTGTTTTTTCTTATTTAACAGTACTTTACTTGTCTTCTGCTGATACTCATTGCCCAGGTGACAGCAGCTGTGCTCATTTACTTCCAGCGAGACCTGGTGAGCATTATGGACATAATATGCTAGACTAGGTGAAGACTGACAGAGCTGTTATGTTACATGGTCACATGCAACATTTTAATAAATATTGCAAGCTGTTACTCAATATACTAATCTCTAAATCCCAAGCCCTTAACATAACACACTGTCCATTCTTCACAAAGTGTGATGCAGATGGATGCAGAATGTGTAAAGTAGAAACTGAGGTTTTGACCTAGAGAAATTAATTAGTTAAAGGTGGTAGTTAAACCTCATATTGAATAAAACTTCATATTTGCAATGATTATTACTTGCACATCTATTGTCCTATAAGCTGTTGTGACTCCAGTGTTTAAAGATAGATGTACTAAATATTTCTTAACTAGAAATGTTAAAGAAAGGGGAAAACCCAAGCCCGGCAGATATTTGGTACCTCTGAATGTGATTCAACCAGTCATGTCCTTTGTGGTTCTGCCAAATATGTTACAAGCGATAAAACTGTGTCAACTTGTGCCATGGTATGCATGCACTTCCACTTTGAGCTTCTTTAGAGGAACACAGTGACAGAAACAGTAATAAAAAAAAAATCTGTTTATCTCTTGCAAATGTGCTACTGCTCTAATTGCTCATCACTCAAATTAGCTTTGTAACACCACTGGCTTGTAGCACATATTTATTAAGTACTTTTTGGGAAACATAACATATCCAACATGTGCTATTCTAGTTGACAGGCTTTTATACGGTATTCCTTCTCCTGCAAGGTATTTTGTACAGATGTTCTCCTTTAACTATGTAAAATATTGAAATTTGTGTCTTGTGCTTGTGATGTTAGACCATATGTGTCAAACTCAAGGCCAAATGTGGCCCGCCACGTCCTTTTTATGTGGCCCACGAGAGCTTGAAAGGTCTTGGTGTCTAAAAATAAATAGGTCAGAAGCGTGCTTTGACCAAAAACTACATTTTCCACAATGCATGTTGATTGTGTTACGGCTTCCTGCCACTAGACAACAGCGTAGTCATTGATGTGATAACGCGGCCGATCCCATAATGTCCAGAAAAAGAAAAGTTGATGCAGATGGACGGCTGTTTCAACAAAGATGGGAAGGCGAATACCTCATTGTGCTTCAAGGCGAAAGACCGCTATGCTTTTTGTGTTTCAAAGCAACATGTCGGTTATTAAAGAGACAATCTACGCCGGCATTTTAACACCAAGCACGGAGCTAAGTACGGCAAAGCTAGCCTTCAAGAAAAGCAACAGATTGCACAACAATTAAAAGACAAACTGAAGTCGCAGCAGAATCTGTTCAATAAAGCCACAGCCAAAAACATTGCGGCAGTGAAAGCTAGCTTTACTGTGGCTGAAGAAATTGCCTGTGCTTCAAAGTGTTTTTCAGAGGGAGCGTTTTTAAAGCAGTGAATGCTAAAGGTCTGTGAGCAGGTGTGTCCCGACCAGATTCAGACTTTTAAAAATGTCAGTTTGTCAAGAAACACCATCGCTGATCGAGTTAAGGAACTAGCTGGCCGAGGAGTCACGCACCTACACAGCTTTTTCATTAGCTGTTGATGAAAGCACAGATATGTGTAGTTGCTGTTGCAATGTATTTAGTGTTTACAGGTTTTATGTGTTTATTGGAATCAAAGCATGTCATTAGTTTGATGCAAGGCTGTTTTTTATCTGTCACACATGTTCTTAGCAGCTCACAATTTTGGATTTTATACTAAATAAACCTCATTTCAGTATGTCAAACGGTTTGATCAAAGTTAATATTATAACTTGTGTTTGATGTTATTTTTATTCACTTGAATAGTTTGATCCTTGATTGATCGAGTTTGTTCATTTCAAAACATGACAAATGAAAAGGATTTATGTTATAACAGAGCAACAAGCAAACATATTTTTTCCATGCAACTGTAATGTTTTAATTGAATAAGTAATACATTCAGAGTTATTTAACATTAAGAAGTAGTTACATTCATTTTATATTACATTTACATCTGGCCCTTTGAGGACAGCCATTATGTCGGTGAAAATGAGTTTGACACCCCTGTTCTAAATAGATTAAATGGAAAAGATAAATGTGCCTTTTTCAGGGTGATATATGCATCACGTTGGGGCTCAGTGTCCCGAGGCACAACACATTGCACAATTTTCCACAATGCACAAGTATGTTTAAATGTTTAGTTGATTAGGATTCAGTTTAGCATGCACAGACAGTGATTTCTGAAAAAACCCATGATGTAGACAACTGTGACAATTAACATTAGCCACAGAAGGTATGATTCTGTCTCAAAACAAACTACCTGTATGTCCTGTCATCTGACTAAGGGAGATCGAGCCTAGGCATGCAGTGGATTTCTTAGTTTATGGTTTACCACAGGGCGGGGTGGCAGTGCTTTTCTCAGAACAGGGTGAGGTTCTATACTTCTTTGCATGGATAGTAAGATGGTTATGTCTTTCAGCTGTTTTTCCAGTTCAAAACAAAAAATATTGATGTAAAAT
Source organism: Megaleporinus macrocephalus (assembly GCA_021613375.1). NCBI lineage: Eukaryota > Metazoa > Chordata > Actinopteri > Characiformes > Anostomidae > Megaleporinus > Megaleporinus macrocephalus. The sequence goes on from CM038711.1 coordinate 16,628,669, forward strand.
TAAGGTTGAAGTTGTTAATTTTATTTTTTTCTATTTAAACTGTATTTGATCATAGCAGTGTAATGTGATCCAAAGCAATAAATTCACAGTAATAAGTCCTTTTTGTAGTCCTCTTCCAAAACATAATACTTACATTAGCTTAAACAGTAGATATTAGGCTGTTGTGTGGTAGTTAAATACTGTTTTTCACTGGTACAGCAGGTTTAGAAATGTATACTTACTCATCTGTTTTTTTTTCTCTGTCTCAGCTAAAGCATGAGATATCGACCATAGTAAACAAGATTCTAGTGAATTATACAGGTCAGAACAAGACATCCGAGCATGCATGGGATTACCTGCAGAGAACGGTAAGCCCTACTGACCTGTTCCCAAGGTATTGTCTTTGATTGCAGTTGAACCTAGATTCCTTTTCTCTTATTGTCTTATACAAACCAGCAAAGAATTACTCCAGCAGACCAGAGCCTTTGTCATAGCCTGTACATTTCCATTTATTAATTCATTTTATAAACATTAAACAAATCAACTGTGTGTAAAACATCATTGTGTCCTTCAATTTTTAATTCCAAACATAATTCTTGCTTTTGTCTGACTGTGGCTCCGTCTTCTCAGATTCATTGTTGTGGTTGGACTGGACCATCTAACTGGACTGAAAATGTGTGGATAAAGAACAGCACACAGACTCTGTATCCATGCTCCTGTAGAAACGAATCCATTCCTGGCACGGAGGTTCAGGAGACAGGCCTGTGTCAGAGTCTGGTTCCTGAGTGGCCCGTCTACACAAAGGTACACACTAGAACTGCACGATCCGGAAGAAATTCTGGACAGAAATTGTGATTTTGTGCTATACACCTTACACCTTCATATATACTAATGAACCCTTGATGTAACAGTAACATTATCATTCTCACCCAAACAATTTATGGGGCTTCCAATTGGCCCACCATCTCGAGATTACCTCACACAATAACGTCATTCTTTTAGGGAATGTCTTTTTGTCATAAGGTTGAACATAGTAGGTAAGGCAAAAAGTGAGTTTTATCTTCTAAATGGCAAATGTTCTTTTTGGCACCTCTTATGACAAAATACAAACAAAGTTAAACTGGAACAAACCTCTTTAAGCTTTTATGCATACATAAAGAATGTAACAGATTCTTCAGATTTCTAACTTACACCCTTCTACTTTGGTAGTGTTGAATGATTCAGGAGAAGATACTAGCAAATAGAAACTGGTACTGACTAAGTAAAAAATCCACGAAAAAAAGAAAATGCTCATCAGTTTTTTTGCCAAAAGTATTCACTCACTAATCCAAATAATTGAATTCCAGCGTTACAATCACTTTCATGGCCACAGGTGTATAAAACCGAGAACCTAGGCATGCAGATTGCTTCTACAAACATTTGTAAAAGAATGGGTCACTCTCAAGAGTATGGTGTTATAACAAAGCGGAAGCAATTGGGATCGAAAGCAACTCACAAAGTGTTAGGCCACATAAAATAACAGAGCAGGGTCAGCGGATGCTGAGGCACATAGTGCTCAGAGGTCACCAACATTACCAAGCGCAATGCAAAGTGTTGGATGCAGTGGTGTAAAGCACTGCGCTACTGAAATCTAGAGCAGTGGAGACATGTTCTCTGGAGTGAGGATTCACGCTTCTCTGTCTGGCAATCCAGTGGACAAGTCTCGGTTTGGCAAATACCTGGAGAACGGTACTTGACTGCATTGTGCCAAGTTTGGTGGAGGGGAGTTAATGGTGTGGGGTTGTTCTTCAGGAGTTGGTCCCTTAGTTCCAGTGAAAGAAACTCCTAATGTTTTAGCAGACCAAGAGATTTTGGACAATTTCATGCTCCCATCTGTGTGGGAACAGTTTGGGGATGGCCCCTTCCCATTTCAACATGACTGAGCACCAGTGTACAAAGCAAAGTCCATAAAGACATTGATGAGTGAGTGTTCTGGTGTTCTGTCGTGCTAAGGTCGGGACTTTGTGCAGGCCATCCAAGTTCTTCCACACCAAACTCACTTATCCATATCTTTATGGATTTGGTCTTCTCGTCTTTCTTGGCCTTCTCGTCCAACATCAGTGTCTGACCTCGCAAATGCGATTCTGGAAGAATGGTCAAAAATTCCCATAAACACGCTCTTAAACCTCAGGGTAAGACTTCCCAGAAGAGTTGAAGCTGTTATAGCTGCAAAGGATGGGCCAACATCATATTAAACCCTATGGATTAAGAATGGGACTCAAGTTCACATGCGTGTGAAGGCAGATGAGTGAATACTTTTGGCAGTATAGTTCATAATAATTCTGTATGTTGGATTATTCATAAAGAACAGACGTTTCTAGATGTTTCATTTGGGATAATATCTACTTTGTTTTTGTTTTGTTTTTTTTTTTTTGTTTTGTGTGTAGGGTTGCATATCCAGTGTGGAGGATTGGCTCCTGAACAATTGTGGTGTTATTTTGGGAGTTTGCATTGGGGTGGCAGTGATTGAGGTACGTCCAAAAAGTTATTGTGAAGGCAGCTGTTTACAAGTTGCATGCAACTTCTTATTTTTTTAATTTCTGTGCATGTCAGAAAATACACAGACTTTATCAAAAATAATGAAAGCCATGTACAACTTCACTACTCTTAAAGTTAAAACTAACTGTTTTAATTATGTTATAAAAAAGCATAAAGTACTATAAGTATTTAAGATGTTTTGTTTAATGTTTTTGGGCAGTACTGAGATGCTTAAAGTGATCAGTAGTATACTGTGATCATCTATTATTTTTAAATTATGTTTAATAAACTAAATGTCAAGGAAGAAGTCTCTTTTTGAAATCTGGATAGCAAAGCTTTAGAAGCTGCACAGGTAGAGGCAGTCTCTGACTGGAGCAGTCTATGACTGAGTCTTTATGCGGCACAGTGATGTAACTGAGGGTGTAGCAGTGGACACAAATGGACAGGAGAGCTGTCTGGTGGTGGGTGAGGAGGAGGCCCTGGTGGTCAGTCCTCCAACAGTTTTCAACAGATGGGAGGACAGTCATTACCTCAGGAACAGTAAAGAGAGAGTTCGTTTGGCTCAGGAGTATGACTGTAGAGAATATGAAAGTAAACAGATTCAAAATTTGTGTGACTGGTGACTCCAGCAGATCTAACCACAACAGCCTAAACTAAAAGAAGAGAACAAGAAGGTAACATAGACATGAGAGCACCCTGAGACACTGGGATCCCCCCACTCCACCGTCAACAAACCTGTGTCATCGCGTGAAGTGGTGGAACAACAGCACCGACATCTCATTTTACCATAAACCTCTGTGTCCATGAACCCCCAGATCTCCTGTTTTTATCTAAGGGGAAGATTAATTACCAAAAGCTACACTAAACAAGTATGTTTTCAGTCTAGACTTAAAAGTTGAGACTGTGTCAGAGTCCAGAACATTAACTGGGAGATTATTCCACAGTTTGGGGCCTTTGAAGTCTTCTGAATTTTTACCATTGAAGTCTTCTGAATTTTTGGAACTAATAGAAAACCAGCATCCTGTAATCTGAGTAAGCGCAGCGGTTATATAGGAAATAAGATGTTGCCAATACTCTGGTGCGAGAGTGTGCAGGGCTTTATACGTCAGTAAAAGAAATTTATAGTCGATACGGAATTTAACAGGAAGCCACTGTAGCGCTGATAAAACTGGACTGATCTAGCTGCAGCGTTCTAAACTAACTGAAGTTTATTCAGGTTCCTGCTGGAGCATCCTGACAGTAATGCATTACAGTAATCTAGCCTTGAGGTTATGTAGGCATGCACTGTGAACCAGGATAACGCTGTTTGTGTGATTCTAACCATATTTTCTAATCTGTCCAAGAGAATAACGTGATCTATAGTGTCAAAAGCTGCACTTGAGTATTGAGATTGAGTAGTACCAATAGAGATACGTGGCCCTGATCAGAGGCAAGAAGATGATCATTTGTTATCTTAACTAAAGCTGTCTCTGTACTGTGGTGGGGCCTAAAACCAGATTGGAACTGGAACAGAGTTGTCAAGCTACAGCCTTTTCTAAAATCTTAGCGATAAATGGTAAATTGGAAAATGGTCTATAACTGGACAGTTCTCTGGGGTCAAGATTTGGTTTCTTTATCCAAGGTTGAATAATTGCTAGCTTGAATGATTTTGGTTCATGACCCTGGCTAAGAGAAGAGTTAATGATTAACGATTATTAAGAGTTAAAATGGGTTTAATAATAGCTGGTAATACTTGTTTCAATAGGTTTGTTGGAATCATATCAAGTGTGCATGTAGCAGAATTTAAAGAAGAGAAGTTTTTCTAGTTCTGTCTGCTGAAGTGGACAAAATGTTTCTAGTCTTTCTTCTATAACCACATTTCATGCTGTCTCAGCCAAACCAGATGAAGGATAGGTTACTTGTATTGGTAGAATTCTTTGTCTAATATTCTCAATTTTGCTATTAAAAAAGTTCATGAAATTATTGCTGCTGTAGTTGGCAGGTATTTGAGGTTCAGTTCCTGCCTGGTTTTTGGCAAGTTTGCGATTGTGCTAAATAAAACTCTAGGATTGTTTTTGTTGTGTTCGATAAGTGAGGACAGGTATGCTGAGCTTGTTTTAATAAGTGCCTTTAACTGCTAAGGCTGTCCTCCTAAGCAGAGTAAAATACCTCCAGCTTCGTCACTTGTTGTACCACAGAGCAAGCTTTTTTCTGTTGCACCGTTTTAATTTTTATAGGTACAACATTGTCTAAAGTTGATTGGAGCGTATTTTCTACGCAGTCAGTTAGTCTGTCTAGCTCTGTTGGGTCTGATGACGGAAAAGTTATGGTTGATAAATCTGGAAGGATTTCAGTAAAGTGCTGAGATGTATTTGGCATTATTGATTGCTTCATGCAATAACGGGGTGATGTACATAAATTTTCTGTGATCTGAAATTACTGAAGTCTGTGGAAGAACAGTAAGATTATGTATATCAACACCTAGAGTCAAAACTAGATCTAGAGTGTGGAATGTGTAGGCCCTATTACATTCTGAGTGAGACCTACAGAGTCTAAGATAGATGAGAAAGGCTTTTTAATGAATCTGCTGAGTTCTCAAAGTGAATATTAAAATCTCCTGCAATTATTAGTTTCTCAGTGCTCACTGCTAGGTCTGCAACAAAGTCACTAAATTATTTTAAGAATTCAGAATAAGGTCCTGGTGGTCTATAAATACTGATCAGGGTGAGTACACTTCTGTTAGTGGTCGGATTGGTGATGTTTATGAAAAGAATTTTAAAAGAATTGAAAGTGAGACTGTGTTTCTGACTCGTGTCTAATGAATTTTTATAAATGACACATATACCCCCTCCTTTACCGGACAGTATGGGGCTGTGTACATACTTATAACCTATAAGAGTGGCTTTGTTTAACGCTAAATATTCCTCAGGTTTAATCCATGTTTCTACAAGACATAACACATCAATTTTATGATACGTTGTTGTATCATTTACAATGACAGCCTTAGAGTTCAGTGATCTTATATTAAATAAACTAAACCTTAGTTCAGAAACACTGCAGCTAGACACTGAATCTAATATGCTTATATTAAGTAAGTTATTTAAACAAACTGATAGAGATTTTCTAAGTTTGTGTTTAATTCGGGGCATGAAACAGTCTCAATATAGTTGTACCCAGGTGACGTCTCAAGGCAGCGAGCAGACGGTCGGTTTAGCCTGTTTGTCTGCTGCCTGGTCTCGGCTCTGGGCAGTCAGCAACTATCTGCGCTGCTCCTCCGACTAACTAAGAGACTATAGGCTATGCTGCACGATAGCAGAGCGGCACCCTCCCACGTGGATTAGACACCGTCCCGCCCTACGAGATCAGACTTCCTCTCAAACTTGGACCAATTGTCTATGAAGCCCACATGATTTTCTGCACACCACTTGGACATTCAGTTGTGTAGCCCAAAGCCTGCTGTAATCTTCAGCACCCTGCCGTCTTGGAATGGGGCCAGAGCATATTATGGAATCGAACATCGTATGGGCTATTTTGATCACCTCTTTAATATTACTCTTAGTGACCTCAGGCTGCCACATACGGATATCGTTACCACCTACGTGAATCACTATCCTCGAATATCTATTTTTTGCTAAAACCCTAAGGTTGCTGCTAATGTCTGGCACCCTGGCTCCTGGTAAGCAGATAAGTCTAGCTGCTGGTGCCCCTAAAGGAGTAGCTAATTTCACATGTTGTACAATCAAGCTTCCTATAACCAGAGTACCTTTGACAGACTCGTCGGTGGGTGTTTCACCAAGTGGAAAATATCTGTTTTACACATGAATAGGTGCGTGGTGCTCAGGTGGGCTAGCCATAGCTTTGGCCTTAGCTTTAGCTTTAGCTTTAGCGTTGTTACTATGCCGCCAAAACATCACCCATTCGCCCTGCTGTGGGGGCTCAACAACCGGAGTTGGTGGGTAATTTACTCTTCCTAAGGCACCCGGGGTAGACAACAATGAACTCTGCTCTCTATCCCTGATCAAACCCCGAATGTGCACCTCTAACTGATACATCTTCTCCAGCAGAGTAGAAATTAGCTGGCACTTCTCACAAACAGACCCACTATTATCATCACTAGTGGTGGAGAAAGGACTATCACAATACATGCCACACTTCACACAAGCAAATGCAGCCATAGTATAAGATAGTGGTACTTACTTTTGAGTCGATTTAAAATCTTACCATCAGCTTTTGTTGGAAAGCTAAACTGCAGTCTGTAGTAGGTTATCCTGGGGAAATAGTCTGTAAGGGTTTCTCGCCAACACTTAGGATGAAAACTAGCAGATCTCAAAGCCACCGATCACAGGTTCCTCAATCAGTTTATAAAATGGTTATTTTTTTGAACTTCTAGGCACATTTTTGGTTTGTAAAATAAACATGATATATGCACACTCAGAACAGAATTCTCTGTTAATCTAAAGTTATAATCTAAAGTTGTGTCCCCCCATATGTGATTTCTTCACACCGCCATACACCACTCTTTTGTGAGAACATGGACAAAATATCTGTCTGCCCCATTGTTGTTTGCTTTTGATGTGTAGCTAAAAGCTAAAATGTGTTCTAAAATGCTTTGACCACCACAAAAGAAGGTAGGCCTAAGTAGTGCACCAATTGCCTTTAATGCTAATCGGTTAATCATTTACATTCCTAGTAGACTCATTCATTGCTCTATTGTTCTTTATTCTAAATCAATTTTGGATAATTACATGAATAAAACCTGTAAAGATGCAGAGTAGTTTGATCATAGTAAAACCATCTGGTTTTAAATGAATAAAAAACATTTATTTAAAAGTTTTGGGTTGTGATTATTTTGACAAAAAAATACGTATGTTTATATTATATGTATATGTATGTTTAAAGGGCAGAGAGAGAGCGACCACTCATAGCTCTGTTTTCTTCCAGCTTCTGGGAATGGTGCTGTCCATGTGCTTATGCAAGAGTGTCCATCAGGAGGTCTACACCAAAGTACCAAAGTACTGAGAGTAAAGACCACACACACCACATAGACACACATATAAAAACAAGCAGACATAGATTTAACAGTCCATGTATTACAAACCTCCTGTTTTTCATTTCTGTTTTTATGCCCTGTACAAAAGTTTTGAAAGTTTTGTTGTTAGAAACTTGTCCTAATAGAAATCATTTGTTGTTTTGTTTTGTCAATTTAATTATTATGTGCTGTGTCTGTTTTTTTCATGTTTTTTTTCAATGGTTCATTCAGGAAATTTACTTATTGTAATGGAAGTGTAAGCTGTGACACAGTCCCCCTTAACACTATATTTACTAAATCTTTGCAAAGGTAGTCTTGTGATGTATCAGTGAGAAAATGTTGGAAACTGTCATGACAGGGTGGTCCTGGTATTCTCAGGATATTTAAATTATTATATATTGCATGTAGTATAGCACTTAAAGAGGGGGTCTGTGTTTGCAAACACTTCATGACAGGTTTCCAGAGGCAACTGTATGAGAATGCCAGGGTGGGGAAGGGTTTTTAAGGCTGGGATCAGCTGACAGCACAATATGGTATACATTTACTGCATTCATTTTTTAGGTGTAGTAAGAGTTTAATGGGAAGTTGCTAGTGTATCTATGGTTGTATCTGACGTGCTCACAAAAAGTAAGGTTCGCTTTTTCCAGATTTACCAGGCCTCAATATTTTGACTCTTTCATTTTGTTATAGCGTCAAAAATCATTTGACCACAATACCCTCAGAAGGCCCCTTCTCTCTCTCATTTACTTTTGTGTTGTTTATTTTTTCTAAAAAATCATTGTGAGTGGCTATGCTTTTCTCAACTGTATAAAATAAAGAGATGATTAGCCCTGATCCTTCTTAAAAGAAACATAAAAAATCAACCTTTTCAGATGATTAGTCTAGTAAGAATGCTAAATTAAAAAGTCCTACATAAAATATCAAGGTTGCAGATATCATATTAAATGCCAACTGTTAATGATAAAACTGAGGTATGGTTACATAATGACAAAGTTCCAGAGACTTTGTAAAACTTAAAATTATTTTTAAAGTATTTTTAGCATTCAGTATTTGCCTAACCTAGTTTTAAGAACCCTTAAATGAACACAGACAGAACCATGGAGTCTTTTGCTGAGACAACTGCTTTTAGCTGCTTAATTTTTCTTAGTGTTTCTTTTTTATTATAATAATTACCTTTATTTATAAATAAGTGGAATTGTTTTATGTTCTTTTGTATCTACCACAAATGTGCAACATCAGTGTATTCTGAATAACTTTATCTGAGAACGCTTCAGAAAACACCTGGTTGGTCTAGTCTGTTTATATTTTTGGTGTTCAAGTCTGTGAACACATCACTTTTATTCACAGGGAGGTGTCTGTAAGTGCTTGGTCTTTTTTTAAAGTGCCTTTGTAAAATGCTCTGGGAGTAGTTAAAAACTAAAACTGATATATATTACTGATAAAAGCAGTAATATCAAAATTGCTGTACATCTCTGTTGAACATGTGGCAGGTAAGATGAAGACTTTTTACAATTTACTTTTCGATGGAGTTTTTACTGTTCATGGAACCTAGTTTGTTAATAATCAATCTGTGTTTTTTACATCTACTCCAGAAGTATTAATGCAGTAGCAATTAAACAGTGTCTGTTGAAGTCTTTGTTCTGTAATGTGTGATCTTTTGTATTGTATTAAAGTAATATTTTAATGTTTTAATGTAATTTCACATTCTTTACTTTGAAAATTAAATTTTAATTTTTATTGAAATTATTTTCATGTGATTACAGCATTTCCTGGAGTGGCAAAGTACAGAAATATAGTTGTAGGCAGGTTCACAATTTGGTTAAATATTTTAGCAAAAGTTACATAGAACTTGACTTGAAAAAAAAAAAGAAAAAAAAAAGAAAACCCACATGGCCATTAAGAATTGTACTTTGAAGGTCTTAATGAAAATGGGAATTGTAAAGAGTATGTTTTTTTTTTCTGAAAAATAAGTACGAGTACAATCATAAAATTTTATTTGACCAGGGAGACCAAAACATATGACTGCATTTGGTCATGTGGAAAAAATTGCAAGATATTTTGCCATTAACCAGTAGAGGGCAATACAAAACACTAGAAGTATTTAGAGCTGTATTCCTGTTGTTTGTTTTTCAAACTATGAATGTTGAAGAGCTCCTTATTTTAACTGGTAATAGAATTTTAGCCTTAGAGCAATAATGAAAGTTAACAAGAGAGAAAGATTATAGTATTCTGAGAAGTCTGGGGTGTTTGACCACTGATAGCCACAAGCATCCTTTTTGTTTACCCTTAGCCTGCGAAAAAAAAAAAGTAATCGGATGCAGTTGTAGTTTGAGGGTTAGTTTCATAACCTTTCTTTATTTAGTAGTGTTGATCTTGGTAGGAACACATGAAATCAGTAACATAAGGTATATTCATCCAATTATGCCAATATTGCACTGTAAGACAGAACTTAAAAGCAGCATATTCAGAATGTAAATAGTTCAAATAATAAATAGCATATACAGAGTAGATATTTGTCCTTGTTTGGTCCAATAATTTTCACTCTTGCGTAGGTTCTGTGTTAGTGATTGGTGGCTGAGGTGGGGGCATGGATACAGCTTAAATGCTAATGCTGTTTTTGAGGTCGCCACCACAGACTGTTTTGTGTCCTGTTTATTTCCAAACTGTTTTTCAAACCATTAAAAGAATCTAGTAGCCAACTCTGAAATGTGTGTTTGTGCATTTGTGTATTGGTTTCCGGTGAATGTAAAATTTGTAGGGTGTGGGCTATACTGCTAAACCATGACCCAAATTCAGAAATGCTTTGACATGTGCGGTGCTTTAGCTATTAATATCAAACCTGAAGTACATAAATTAGGCGCTCAATTTTATTCTGCATGTAACACAGTCACTACAGTACAGTTTATCATCATCAAGAATATTGCCAAAGTTCTCGCTTTTCTATCCCAGAGTGACTCAGAGAAACTCGTTCATGCGTTTGTTACAAGCAGAACTGATTACTGTAACGCTCTACTGGGGTTCCTAAGAAAACAATCCATCCCCTACAACTTGTACAGAATTCAGCAGCTCGAATCCTAACAAAAACAAAAACGTGATTGTATGCAGAGCTGAGACTTGCAACACACCTGTGCATAGAAAACTCGCCTAAACATCACAGATTCTCTCGATTAAACGTGGATGTCGCTCTACCCAGTCCGTCATTCTCATTTTTACTCCTTCATTAACACACTTGGATGAAGTAGGCTGGAGGTTAGGGAACCAGTCTTGTGACCAGAAGGTTGCCGGTTTTATCCCATGGTCACAACTGAAGTGCCCTTGAGCAAGGCATCTAACCCCTTACTGCTCCCCGGGCACTGTGGTAGGGTGGCCCACCACTCCGGGCAAGTGTTCTCACTGCCCCCTAGTCTGTCTGTTCACTAGTGTGTATATGTGGGTGTTTCACTGCACAGATAGGTTAAATACAGAGACCTTATCTTTTTTTTATCTATTTATCTAAAAGAAGCTTATATCAGTCCTGTTTTAAAAGAACTGCACTGGCTACCTGAATCTTTTGGAATAGACTTTAAAGTTTTGCTACAATTCTATAAAGCACAAATTGTCTCTGTTTATGTTCCAGTTTGAGAAGATCTGCAGATAATTACCTTCTGCACATATCTTCCTTCAAATGCAGAAAACGTGGAGAGACCTCTTTCAGTATTAACTGTGGAATTTCTTTCAGGATTAGTGCTCACTTTTAACAACAATTAAAAACATCTCTAACTTTGCATTTGATTAAAACTTTAATATCTTAGTATCTATACAATCTTACTGTCTTTGGTATATTAAGTTAGTTATTATTGATGAAAGCTGCTTGTAAAACTCTTTGAGCTTCCACTGCTGTGAAAAGAGCTTGATAAATAATGATTATTATTATTATTATTATTCTCTTCTGGTTTTTCTTCAGCTTGAGGTCATAGACTGCTACTGCTTACACCCTCCTGCAAAATGTTTTGATACACTTTTGAATTTATTGTTTCCTCAAAGCAGCCCCAAACCATAACACTCCAACCACCATACTGTGTTGTCCTTTTTCCATGCATTTTCTATGTATGAATTTATAAAAGGTCTACTTTTCACTCATATTTTATTTTTACTTTATAAGTTTGTTACACATACTATAAAAAAATAATTTATGTTTTAACATTATCATTTATCACTGGCAGTGTATATTATAATTTAGTGTTTAGCATATGATTGCTGCCATTGCCAAAAGTTTCTTCACCTCTTGTAAAATAATTTGTAAGTAAAATGTGTTTTGTCACAAACACAAAATAATAGTATTAATATCTGCTAAAACCATAATCGGGTGCAAATAGTACACACTGCTACATATACCCGGGTGCAAATAGCACACAATGCTATGTATACCCGGGTGCAAATAGCACACAATGCTATGTATACCTGGGTGCAAATAGCACACACTGCTATGTACACCCGGGTGCAATTAGCACACACTGCTATGTACACCCGGGTGCAAATAGCACACACTGCTGCAAATACCCGGGTGCAAATAACACACTGCTGGATATACCCGGGTGCAAATAGCATGTGCCTAATAAATATCTTGGTTTTGCCTGCCCAGCCTGCCTCCGGTGTCTTCACGAAGGGCAAATTCGCCTTTTTGACACCCCTGAGTCTGCGACTGCATTCCTGGACACTCTTAATTGAGGTAATTTTTGTATTTACTGCTATCAGCCACAATGGAGAAAGACAGACATTATGTGTACACTGAGCCCCCACCGAACATTGTAATTTTTTCGTGATCACCACACAAACTCTATGAGAACAGAACATAAAAGACTTGATTTCATTTATAGTTCTTTCCTATCGACAAAGGTGATTTTAGTTTCTTTTCTTTTCTATTCTGTATTTAAAGTACACCTGGTATAAATGGTGTGGTCCAAGTATAATTTCTAAATCCATCCTTCTGGGGTGTTTCTCAGTGGTGTTTATTATTCAGCCTGGAGTATGGACACTGTTTGGGTCTTAGTTGTTACTTTGATTTACTTGTTAAACGAGGACTTGGGCTGAGTTTAGCCCAAAAGAAGATGCCCTGTGACTTCTTTTGGGGTAGCTTTTTCCTGTCGTTTGGGGACAGGATAGGGGAGGGTACGCGCTGCTGTTCAAATGTTTGTCTTTTTTTTTGTTAAATGATTGGAGTTTAGGTTTATTCTTTTTTATAATTGCTTGTACTTTGATTATTTCTCCCATATTCAGCACCTGTTGAATATTCAAGCATTTTCCAGCTTATGGCCCTTATGTCTGTTTCTCTTAAATTTACCACTTGGAACGTCCCAAGGTTTGGGCCATGTAATTAAAAGGAAAAAGATTTAACATTTTTGAAACTAGGAAACTAGGCTCACTGATATAGAACATCTGAAACTTAAGAGGGACCGGGTAGGCAAAGTTTATTTCTCCTCTCATTCACAGAATAAGAAATTCTTATAATTAAGAATCTTCCTTTCATTTTGTCACATGAAGAAAAGGATTCAGAAGGGAGATTTATTTTAATTAGGGGCTTAATTTTTGTACAACATATAACTATTCTCAATATTTATGTCCCAAATAATGTTTCTTCTCAGTTTATGTCACAGATTATTTTGATGTTTAATCAACATTGTAGTGGCCTGGGCTTCCTAGCCGGTGATTTCAATTGTATATGGAATGTTTCTCTGGATAAATCCTCCCCTGCAAATATGTCTAATCCAAGATTTTATGTGCAATTAGTGCAAAATTTATTAGTGCAAAATTTATGCACTAATACCAGATTGATACATATATGGCGACATTAAAATTCTAAAGAGAGAGACTACACGTTTTATTCACATCCCCATAATTCGTATTCTAAACTGGACTATTTCTTTATTCCTAAAAACATTCTGTCCAGACCTGTTGTATAGACCCTATTGTCTTATCAGACCACACTCCGATACATTTATATATTAATTCGTTATGTAACATTCCTAGAACTCCCACGTGGAGATTCAACACCTCATTTTTAAATAGTGACTCTTTTTGCAACTGTCCGGTGTAACTAATTACAATTCTGGCTCGATAATAAAAGCTCTCCAGTGTCCTCTGCTATGATCGGGGATGCAGCGAAAGCCACCTTACGTAGTTATCTTATTTCTTATAGCTCTTATCAGAAAAAGGCTGTGGAGGACAAAAAGAAGGAACTTGGAAAAAGAAATGATCAGGCTGGAACAAATACACAAACAATCACCTACATCAGTAAACTTAAAGGCATTAGTGGCTGTTAAGACTGAACTTAATATAGATCACATTCGTCAGATCCAGAAACTGTTACTTTATACTAAACAGAAATATTGCGAATCTGGAAATAAGTCCAGTCGTCTGCCCGCATACCAAATGAAAAATCTAAATAATGACCGCTCAGTTTTTTTTTTATTGGCAGGCAAATCAGGTACAAAAGCACAAGAAACAAAATCTAATTTTATACAAGTCCACCTTCATATTATAATTTTACACACTTCCCCCTCCCTCCCCCCAACAGTTGCCTTTAAATAAAAAACATAGAACAAGTGATAACATAAAATCAATAAAATATAACCGCCTTAACAGACATATGTGTATAGGTAAACCAGATTAAAGAGGTAAAAAAACACAAAAAAAAACAAACAAACAAAACAAACAAATACATAAATAAATAAATAGTAATAATAATAATAAACAATGGACAATGAGTCTAATATTATTGAAATTTAAAGAAATTATCACATCTGAATGTTACAATGGTCTTATAAAACTAGCAGTTTTGGAAGGGGCAGGCATGAGGACCCAGCTGTCAGGGACAATGGTGTATCTCCATCCTACCCCGGAGGAAGTACTTACATATGAGAAAAATATGTTAACAAAGGGTTCCAAGTTTTTTTAGCTCACCCACCAAGAGTGTATTTAATCTTCTCCAGGTGTATGTGCAGCATGAGATCTTGCAGCCACCGCGCTGCCTTGCGAGGTGTGGGTGACTTCCAGTTTAGAAGAATCTGCCTATGCGCTATCAGGGACGCGAAAGCGATTATCCTCCGCTGTCTAAGAGTAAGATTAATCAAATGATCTGTAATCAAATAGAGCAATTTAAGCACACGGCTCCACTGTCAAGCCACATATTTTCGAAAGAGCCCAAAAGGCTGCTAATTTAGGGCATAGCCAAAACATATGAGATAAGTCCACTGTATTTCTAATGCATCTGAGACAGCAACTGTCAACGCCAGGATAGGAGGAAGAAAACCTAGCCCTACTCCAATGTAAGCGATGGAGAACCTTGCAAGAGACTCAGTCGTGCACAAGAGGTGCTGTCATTGACTCTCTGTAAAGCACTCCTCCATATATCTTTGGAGAGATCTCTACCTAGCTCTTTCTCCCATTTAACTTTTATTTTGTCTATGGATGTGCTATTTATAGATAAGATTATTGAATATGCATTGGAAATGAATCCTTTAACATTGGGTACAATTTCTAACAGATGATCTACTTGGTTTTTCAGAGGGAGTTCAGGGAATGTCACACTATGAGCCCGAACAAAATGCCGGGCCTGTAAGTACCGCCACAGATCTGATCGACCAAGACTGTACTTAGTACACAAGTCCTCAAAACAGGCAAAGATTCCATCCATGTATAGATCACCAAATTTAATTAACTCTTTGTTCTGCCAGGTTATAAAGCTTTGATCCAGTTTAGCTGGGAGAAATGTGTTGTTGTTACAGATAGGGCTATGAATAAGCAGGGTCTGTCTAATTTGGAAATGCTGTCTAAATTTTTAGGGCACCTATAACCACAAGATTAGATGTGTAATTTGTTGTCTTAGATGGTAAAGAAGATGTGGCCAAAGCATGTAATGAGGTCCCTTTGCAAGATTCTAACACCAATCGTTATCCGGGGCCTGATTCCAGTAAGAGACTTTATGTAATTTAGAAGCCTAATAGTAAAACATAAAATTAGGTAATGCCAATCCTCCGTTAATTTTGAGCCTTTGAAGAAGGTCGTTCCGAATCCTAGGTGTCTTTCCATTCCAAATAAATTTTGAAATTAATTAGTCAATCTGCTTTAAAAATGATTTAGATAAAAAAAATAGGAAGGCATTGAGACAAATATAAAAATTTCGGAAGGACATTCATTTAATGCAGTTTACCCTGCCGGCTAAAGTTAAATGCAGGATACCCCAAGCGCTAGGAATTCTTTGCATAAAGATCCTTGAAAGCATGAGTAATATTGATACCTAGATATTTGAATCCGGATTTTGTAATATGAAATGGAAGAAAACCATTTTTGTAGCTCAATTCTTTACTGGTAGACATTCAAAGATTTAATTTATAACCGGAAAAACGACCAAAAAAATTTAACTGTTGAACATTAAAGATAGAGGATCTGAAATGTAAAGCAACAAGTCATCCACGAATAGTGATACCTTCTGCTGAACTCCCCAGCACGACACACCCCGAAATGATCGAATTGTCTTCAACATTAGGGACAAAGGCTCTATTGCTATGGTGAACAGAAGAGGGCTTAATGGGCAACCTTGTCTTGTGCCTCTCTATAAGGTGAAATATTGTGAGCGTGACTTATTTGTAATTATTGAAGCTTTAGGAGAAGAGTACAGAAGGCAAATCTATACTATGAATCTGTCGCTTAACCCACATTTTTCCATGGCAAAGAAAAGGTTGACACGGTCAATCGCCTTTTCCGCTTCCAGTGACACTATCACCTCAGGGCACTTACATGGGGAAGGGGCATAAAGGACATTCAGAACCCAACGGATGTTTAAAAAGATGTGCCGGCCTTTGATAAAGCCTGTTTGGTCAGATGAAATTATAGCGGTCAATGGCAGCTCCAGACGTCTAGCCAACAATCAGCATTTAACAAAGAGATAGGGCGATAAGAGCCACATTTTGTTGCATCTATACCAGGTTTTGGTAAGACTGTGATCAGGGCCTCTGTAAGGGATAGAGGTAATATACCTTGTTATAAGGAATGGCCAAACATATTAAGTAGTAGGGGGGCTAATTTAGTAGAAAACTTTTTATAAAATTAAATCAGGAATCCATAGGGTCCTGGAGATTTACTGCTTTGCATCTTAGATATTGCCTGAGTGACTTCAGTAATCTGAAAAGGTTCTGCTAGTTGTTGTTTTTGTTCAGGAGAAATAGTAGGAACCTCGATAGTGTTAAAAAAGTCTTCCATCAAATCTTTATCTTCTGGAAATTCAGATTTATACAAGTTGGAATAAAAATTCTTGAAAGTGTTGTTTATTTTGAAGGGGTCAGAGGTCAGATTGCCCATATCATCTTGTAATTGGGCTATGGAGCAAGCTGCTGTTTTTGCCTGCCAGCTTTATCCCCGTGTTCGTTTAAATCTAGCATAGATATAGATTGAGCTAGTTGGTCAAGCTTCATTCTTCGTTCTTTGTTCTGGTGTGCAGTGTATGAAATTATTTCACCCCTAAGAACGGCTTTGAGGGTTTCCCATAACAGATGGAGAAACTTCATCTGACTGATTTTCAGACAGAAAGTAATCGATTGAAGTTTATACGGATTTACAAAATGTTTCATCTAACAGCAAAACAGGGTCTAGACGCCACAGGGTTTGTTCAGCATGTTCAGGTGGGATAGAAATAGTAAGCAGTAAAGGAGCGTGGACCGACACAACAATGGATGAGTAATCCACACACTGCACCAAGTTTAAGAGGCATTTATCAATAAAAAAATAATAAATCCTGGAATAACATTGATGGACATGTGAAAAGTAAGAGAAAACCTTGCTACTGGGATTTAGGAAGCGCCAAGGGTCAAGACATTTGATCCATAAATGCTGACAGCTCTGTAGCCATCTTAGTAAGGACACTAGATTTAGGATTAGAGCGGTCTAGTATAGGATCCATTACACAGTTAAGGTCGCCACCTAAGATTAGATGGTGCGAACCCAAATTCGGCAGGGTGGAAATAAGTTTAGATACGAATCCAACATCATCCCAATTGGGGAAGTAGACATTAACCAACGTTACTGGTATGTTAAAAAGATGCCCCGATACCATAATATAACGACCTTGGGGGTCCGCCAAGATACTAGAAGATGAGAACTGGATACGTTTATGCATAATTAAAGCTGTTCCCCTTTGCTTTGGAATGACCTACCCATGATTTCTTTAATCTAGGGTTCTTTAATCTAAGATGGTCAGTGCTGCATGAATGCATTTCCTGGAGAAATGCTATGTCTACGTTCAGCCTTTTAAGATGATTGAAAACTCTTGCTCGCTTTACTGGGCCATTTAGTCCCTTTACATTCTATGATACAAACTTAACAGTAGGTCCCCACGCACTCCCCTTGTTATTGGAAGTGTCATACATGATTAGATGGAAAAGTAAACAGAGATGGTGTGATCATATAGCACGTAAAATAGTCTGTATTGTTAAAGCACAAATCACAGAAGATATATCTTGAAGATAAAAAACATAACATAATTAATAAGAAAAAAGGCAACAGTTAATGCAAATACCTTTAAGATAAAGAATCCTATGCCTGCCTCCAGCCTTTGGGCAAACTGCAGGATTTTTCTATAACACATCAAACTGCAATTCCCTACTTCTGAGAGCTCTGGCAGAACGAGAGAACTATTCAACTATTTAAATTCCAATGTACAGGGTTTGGACAATAAAACTGAAACACCTGGTTTTAGACCACAACAATTTATTAGTATGGTGTAGGGCCCCCTTTTGCAGCCAATACAGCGTCAATTCGTCTTGGGAATGACATATACAAGTCCTGCACAGTGGTCAGAGGGATTTTAAGCCATTCTTCTTGCAGGATAGTCACCAGGTCACTACGTGATGCTGGTGGAGGAAAACGTTTCCTGACTCGCTCCTCCAAAACACCCCAAAGTGGCTCAATAATATTTAGATCTGGTGACTGTGCAGGCCATGGGAGATGTTCAACTTCTCTTTCATGTTCATCAAACCAATCTTCCACACGGCACCGCCTTTAGGATACAATGTTTGAACCATTGGATGCACATGGTCCTCCAGAATGGTTCGGTAGTCCTTGGTAGTGACACCCATCTAGCATAAGTATTGGGCCAAGAGAATGCCATGATATGGCAGCCCAAACCATCACTGATCCACCCCCATGCTTCACTCTGGGCATGCAACAGTCTGGGTGGTACGCTTCTTTGGGGCTTCTCCACACTGTAACTCTCCCGGATGTGGGGAAAACAGTAAAGGTGGACTCATCAAAGAACAATATATGTTTCACATTGTCCATAGCCTAAGATTTGCGCTCCCTGCACCATTGAAACCGACGTTTGGCATTGGCACGAGTGACTAAAGGTTTGGCTATAGCAGCCCAGCCGTGTATATTGACCCTATGGAGCTCCCAACGGACAGTTCTGGTGGAAACAGGAGAGTTGAGGTACACATTTAATTCTGCCGTGATTTGGGCAGCCGTGGTTTTATGTTTTTTGGATACAATCCGGGTTAGCACCCGAACATCCCTTTCAGACAGCTTCCTCCTGCGTCCACAGTTAATCCTGTTGGATGTGGTTCGTCCTTCTTGGTGGTATGCTGTCATTACCCTGGATACCATGGCTCTTGATACATCACAAAGACTTGCTGTCTTGGTCACAGATGCACCAGCAAGATGTGCACCGACAATTTGTCCTCTTTTGAACTCTGGTATGTCACCCATAATGTTGTGTGCATTGCAATAATTTGAGCAAAACTGTGCTCTTACCTGCTAACTGAACCTTCACACTCTGCTCTTACTAGTGCAATTAATGAAGATTGGCCACCAGACTGGTCCAATTTAGCCATGAACCCTCCCACACTAAAATGAAAGGTGTTTCAGTTTCATTGTCCAACCCCTGTGATTTGTTCCAGTGTTTGTAGTTCAAAAAAGCAAAGGAAGTTATAAACCAAAAGGGGAATTTTACCCTCACTTCATGAAAAAAGAAAGAAAAAATAATTATAGTAATAATAATAATAATAATAATAGTATTGAAATATAAATAAATAAATATAAAGACGATTTCAATGCCACCACACGAGGGCGGGGTGTATGTTCTAACGGAGTCACTACCCCGTCTACTGATAGAAAACTCCGCAGGATACGAAAAGTAAAACTAGATATTAGCATTTAAATCAAGTTACTAACTATTACTGGACTCACAGATCCAAGTGCACCAAACAGTAATGTTGACTTGGAGACCACCCCGCCGATAAACCAGCAAGTTCAGTTCAAAGCTTAATTTGACGTTGTTGAGGTGGCCTTGAAAATCCGTTAAAGGAAGATTTCTGCATCTCCAGGCGTGTCGAAGTTGTGGTTTTCTCCCTCGTAGAAGACCGGTAGGCGTGCAGGATACAGGAGCCTGAACTGAATTCCCCTCTCGTAAAGTGCTGTCTTAACGTTCTTAAATGCAGCTGCCTTCTTAGAGAGGCTAGCGCTCATGTGCGGATAGATCCTCAGAGGCTTCCTTTTGTACAGCATCTGAAGGTGTCTTGCCCATCGCAGCGCCCGCTCTTTCTCCTGGTATCGGTGAAAACAAACAATGATAGATCTGGGTGATTGGCCTTCTTTCGGTCTGGGTGCTAACGCGTGATGTGCTCTCCTAAGTTCAGGCACTTTTTGGAAGACCTGGTCCCCCATGACTTCCACCAGCAGATCAGATGGGACAGAGGTGGCCATGTCGTTTCCTTTCTCCACACCCTCCGGAATATTTACAATGCGCAAGTTCACTCTTCTTGAGCGGTTTTTCAGGTCATCTACACGGTCTATTAGCGCGGCATGCCTTCAGGCCAGCGCCAAAAATGCTTCACCTGTTGAAGTTTCCAAGGCGTCAAAGCGCTTACCCAGTGTGTCTAACTTTTTGCGGAAAGCTTCTATTGAAACCTTGATGGGGCCTTCAGGTCAGCGCCAAAAATGTTTCACCTGTTGTAATATTGAACAATATTTCTTTGACTACCATTGCAGAGGAAGATTGCTCCAGCTTAGATGCTGCATTCAAACCC
Organism: Megaleporinus macrocephalus; assembly: GCA_021613375.1. Lineage (NCBI taxonomy): Eukaryota > Metazoa > Chordata > Actinopteri > Characiformes > Anostomidae > Megaleporinus > Megaleporinus macrocephalus. Next base: position 16,649,225 of record CM038711.1, read on the forward strand.
GAAGAGGTTTTGGCTGCAATCCAATCTATGCCAAATGGGAAGTGTCCAGGCCCAGATGAGTTTCCATTGGAATTTTTTAAGAAGTTCTGGCCAGAGATCCACCCAATTTTTATGCCAGCCATTAATGGTATTTTAAGAGAGGGCATCCCTCCCTCCTGGAGAAACGCTTCCATTAGTTTACTTCTAAAAAAAGACCCTCTGGATTGTTCCTCCTTTAGACCTTTTAGTCTCCTCAATGTGGACTACAAGATTGTTGCAAAGATACTAGCTCGGAGGTTGGAAAATATTCTTCCAAAAATAATAAACCCGGATCAGGCAAGGTTTGTGAAATCAAGGTATGGCACAGACAATGTACGCTATGTTCTTTTATGAGTGTTCTTAACACTCATAAAAACCCAGCGCTTATAGTCTCTCTTGATGCTGAAAAGGCCTTTGACCAAGTGGAATGGTCATTTCTGTTTCGATATTAGTAAAATTCGGTTTACTAGGCTCTAATTTCATTAACCTTATTAAAACTTTCTATTCAGACCCAATAGCCACAGTTAATACAAATGGCTTATTGTCTGAAGGCTTTCCAGTGCACAGAAGCTGTAGATAAGGGTGCCTTTGTCACCTTTATTGTTTATATTGTTTATTGAACCATTGGCCGAGGCCATCAGAGCCAACCCCGATTTATCTGTTGTATCTGAGCTATAGTAGTAAAGAAAGCCACATTACAAACACTGGACTTGCTTTACTCACTGCCTTGTTAACACTAAACACCACATGGAGGCTCAGAAAAGAGAAGATAAGCCCTCACCTTTGAAGAAAAAATAAAAGATTCTTCTGTCTCCAAGGAAGAGCTAGACGGTATGAGGTTAGCTTAGGCCTGGACAATAATATGATAACGGTATTTACCGCGATATGATTTGTTTCTATAACCGTGATATCATTTCTGCAGTATTTCAGTATGTATTATTTACGGCAGTGTGGCCGCGGAATCACCCTTAATGGCCCGTCGGTACGTTGCAATTGTTTCTTTCACCTGATGGTGGCAGCAGTACATAGATGTGTAGTACGTTTCACCGCTGTGATATGAGGCAAAGTTAAATAAACTTAGGGCTGATTTAAGGCTCATTTATACTACCTCTACGTGCGGAAATGTCTGTGTGCGTTTCAAGCGATATAACTTGTAATAATATTGAAAACAACAAGACTAGCTTATATAAAAAGAAGGTTTATTTAGATGAACATTTCAAAAGGAAGAATATGGGAAATATAAGAAATAAAGAGATAAAAGAAAGGTAAAATAAAGGAAACTAGACTAAAAGAAAGCAGAACTTGCTATATGGAAACCTGGCTATAACCTGAATATATGGAGATTGGCGAAATAAAGAACCTTAATAAATGCCCTCTCGGACAGAACCACACAGATGTTTGCACATGCAAGTGTGCTTGCCTGACTGCTTTGTGGCTGTGTAAGATGTCCAAGATTTTTATGCACAAATGGGGACTTTCGCCAAATGAAGTGTTCCTATCCTTCTGCCTCGAATTCTCTCCTCTGCATGAAGAACCAAAGCCCCCCAACCCCGTGAGTGACGCCGACTGTGCATGTGTCAGAACAACACAATCGAACGACACGCATATAAAAGGAGAGATTCACTGACCACCACACACACATACGAAATAAGTCTACTCAGGTAGTGAAGAACACTTTCAGACATTAAAAAGCCAGAACGAAAAGAAGAAACATTGAGGAAAAAAACATTACATACATACAAAACACGAAAAATGAAAAAAAGAAGAACAGCGAATAAAAGACTTGTGTTGAAATAGACTTATATTACTTGTTCTGATTGTTAAATTAGTTGCTGTTGTGTAAAAATGAGTGTTCATTCTTGCGTCAAGGTACTGTTAAGTGTGGGGAAACGAGAACTTTGTACTATTTTTTCCTTATATGTTGTAGCAAAGCACTGACTTGCTTTGTTGACTAGAAAAGCTCTATTTGCTATTTCTGTTTTATTTTTTTTCTTTTCCTCAAGCCGAGAGAGAGAGAGAGAGAGAGAGAGAGAGCTATTTCATTTGTATTTTTTCCCGATTTTTATATCGACTGATACTGCTCTTTTTACCGCCGGGGGTGGGGCGCCAGTGTTGAATGTGTGCGAGATGAGGAGCTCCTGAAAATTATTCAGTTCAACTACAAAGATTATGCTGTAGTAAAAGTAAATAAAAAAGAACTGCGACATGCAGGACATGTGGAGTCAGGATCACAGATGGAGCTGCAACCACTTCAAACTTTGTTCGACTTTTGAGGCTGCACAAAGAACAGTAAGTCTCTGCTATATATATTTTACATATAGCAGCTAGCTATTTTGTTTATCTGCAATTAAAATCAGCGCTCAAAGCCTATGGGGTTCCATGGGCCTTTCATCCAACAGTGAGCTGGATACAACCTCATATACCTTCGAGAGGATGGGTAGCTAGGATTTATCACAGCTTGATTAAAAACTTCTTTCTGTTACCGCATTATGAAATAGGGAACTTGCAACCTTGGGTTATAACCCAGAATGGAACATTATCTGGTCCAATCTTAGCAGAACATCAAAAAATGTTACACATCAGCTCATACATTTTATGGTTATTCATAGAGCTTACCTTACAAGAACATTTAAATTGAAAATTCAGCTACTTATTATTGTCATATAGGTACCACCTCTGTCCCTGGCACATATTTATATATGTTCTGGGAATGTCCCTTGATTGTTAAATTTTGGAAATATGTGAACATTGTGTTGTCTAATATAAGATATTACTAAGAAAGTTACTGTTTTCTTAATTTTATGTTGCTAAAAAACTATCCAACAGAACTAGATTACACCTGGACTTCACACTGAATCATTGCGGGTAGTGAATTTACTTAATATAGCAAAACTTGAATGTACCACTTCTCGACTTCACCCTGCCAAGCTCATGACTGTTGAAGCATGGCAGATTTTTGTGTTGTTTATTTTAGAATTTATGCCAGGTATACATTGAATACGGACACTTCCTCCTAACTGTTATTGTCAGTGAAGATGAGTGTGCCTATAAACATTTGTGTTGTAAGGTGCCATGCATAAAAAATTTGAGATGTCTTCCTCTCAGTCATGAATACCAAAGGCCTCCTGCAACCACCACAGCCTGCCAGCAGTGTCAAACACGAGGCATTTATGACACAATTTATGACATTTGATGATTTTTCAAGCTAAATTCTTTGATTAAGATTATTAAGTTTTGAGGGGGAGGTCCCGAAAGTGGTTCAGCCAATTAGAATGGCAGTGACGCAATGCGTTTAGTGTTGCTCAAATGACTTTATGGGAATAACACGGCTGATGCATATGCATGACATATGCGTCACACCCCTTCTCACAAGGCCTATAACCCAGAGACTGACTTCAGTTCTCTCTCTCGACATCCGTTCACCAACCAGCAAAGCAGAGGAAGAGAATTTCTCTTTTCATCCAGGGCTTCGAGCCCACGGGACTTTGAATCGCTCTCGCTCAACACAGCCAGACAAGCAGACCAAACCCAGCTCCCCTCAGTCATACGCAGAAGGAGCACGGCAGGAGGCCCCGGATTAGAGTTCAGCGGAAGAAGGAAGGTCCGCCGAGACTGCCTTCATAGCTCCCTCACTCAAGCTCAGTTAAGTTTCGTTTAAGTTAACGTTTCACAGTGCTCACGTGAATCGTTTTGCATTAGTTTAACCAGCTAAACAAGCTACCAAGTCTAATTCGGCCTACAAGGGTTCCATGCAAGGGTTCCATTCAGAGTATAGCAAGTTCTGCTTTCTTTTAGTTTAGTTACCTTTATTTTACCTTTATTTTACCTTTTTTTTGTGGTAATGTTCACCTAATAAACTTTTTTATATAAGCTAGTCTTGGTGTGTTCTCAATGTTATGATGAGTGTAGATCAGTGATAAGATCACTGACCTCAAACCAACCTAAAACCTCAGAAAACAAATTTTATGTGAAAAGGGTCAATTTATTGATTAATCGATTAATTAATTGGTTGATTAATTAATTACCCCATATATTGTTACAGTGTCTATGCTCTCTTTTTTGTATGTTTTCTGGCTGTCTGTTGCTCACCATTTCCTGGTTTAAATTTTGTGAAATAAAACTTACTTAATCAAATAAGTAAAAATCAAATAAATACACTGTGTGGCATCCCCCCTTCTTCTTACAACACTCAACAGATGTCTAGGGACAGAGGAGACCAGTTTCTCAAGTTTAGAAATAGCAATGCTCTCCCAATCACGTCTAATACAGGCCTCTAACTGTTCAATCGTCTCGGGCCTTCTTTGTCACACCTTCCACTTTATGATGCGCCAAATGTTCTCTATAGGTGAAAGATCTGGACTGCAGGCTGGCCATTTCAGTACCCGGATCCTTCTCCTACGTAGCCATGATGTGATTGCTGCAGAATGTGGTCTGGCATTATCTTATTGAAAAATGCAGGGTCTTCTCTGAAAGAGATGACGTCTAGATGGGAGCATATGTTGTTCTAGAACCTGAACATAGTTCTCTGCATTAATGGTGCCTTTCCAGACATGCAAGCTGCCCATGCCACAAGCACTCATGCAACCCCATACCATCAGTGATGCAGGCTTCTGAACGGAGCGTTGATAACAACTTGGGTTATCCTTGTCCTCTCTGGTCCGAATGACATGGCGTCCCAGTGTTCCAAAAAGAACTTCAAATCGTGACTCATCTGACCACAGAACAGTCTTCCATTTTGCCACACTCCATTTTAAAAGACCCCTGGCCCAGTGCAAACGTCTGAGCTTGTGGAGCTTGCTTAGAAATGGCTTCCTCTTTGCACTGTAGTGTTTTAGCTGGCAACGGCGGATGGCACGGTGGATTGTGTTCACTGACAATGCTTTCTGGAAGTATTCCTGAGCCCATTCTGTTATTTCCTTGACAGTGGCATTCCTGTTTGAGGTGCAGTGATCACGAGCATCCAGTAGAGTTTTACGGCCTTGGCCCCAGATTCTCTGAATCTTTTGATGATGTTATGCACGGTTGATGATGATAACTTAAAAGTCTTTGCTATTTTACGCTGGGTAACACCATTCTGGCATCTTTCTGCGCAACAATGGTGGAATTGGTGATCCTCTTACCATCTTAGCTTCAGAGAGACACTGACACTCTTTTTATAAGCTTTTAGAAGCTCTTTTTATACCCAATCATGTTGTCAATTGAGGTCAATTGTTCGTTAATTCGTTAATTAGTATTAATTGGTCTTCCAGCTGTTTGTTATATGCTCAATTTCCTTTTTCCAGCCACTTGTCCCAAATTTTTTGGGATTTGTTGATGCCATGAAATTTTGAAACAACATATTTTTCCCTTAAAATGATACATTCTCTCAGTTTAAACTTTTGATCTGTGATTTGTGTTCTAGTCTGAATAAAATATTAGATGTTGGCAACTTCACATCATTGCATTCAGTATTTGTTCACAATTTGTTTAGTGTCCCAACTTTTTTGGAATCCGGTTTGTAAATAAATAAATAATGTCCCTGTGGTCCAGATGTTCAGCTTGATTGCAGACTAGAGAAAAGAGATTTTAGGACACCCTGAGTGTGTTCTGGTTGTTAATGTCTCGTACTGGAATTTGTGCCTGATTAACTTTTGATTTTTGAGTGCATGGCTGTGTGGAGTGCTTCTAGCTGTGGCGTTTCATTGTTTTTTGGTTTTTTTTTTTCTTCCATAAGGAGGAATGCAAAGAGAAATATATGAGAGCTTGAGGTAGAAAAAATGCCTGACTTTTCCCCTCACCTAATTCCTCCCCATGTCTCCTGAGCCAGAGTAAAATGAAAGGGTATCTCATTCAGGATGCCTTATGTCGTCCTTCCTCTAAGCAATCAGCTTTGAATTGTTGAAATTCAAATTCATTTTGAAAACAAAATTTAAAGTCAGGCACGTCCGCGGGCAGCCCTGTGTTATTGGTGCCGTGGAACATGCTGTTGCCGCTTGTGAAGGACCCCAGGCCAAAACTTTTGGAACTGTTTGGCCAAATAAGTAAAAAAATGAATAATTTATAGCGAACAATAATGTTTTTAATGAGGCAGTTACCGTGTGTCTAGTTCCGGCCGTAGACGTGAACCAGAGCAGATGTTTTACTCCTTAGCTCCGGGGTGGTGCGGTGGATTGTGCTGCTGCCGCATGTGAAGAACCCCAGGCCAAAACCTTTGGAACTGTTTGGCCAAACAAGTGAAAATGAATAATTTATAGCGAACAATAATGTTTTTAATGAGGCAGTTACCGTGTGTCTAGTTCCGGCCGTAGACGTGAACCAGAGCAGATGTTTTACTCCTTAGCTCCGGGGTGGTGCGGTGGATTGTGCTGCTGCCGCATGTGAAGAACCCCAGGCCAAAACCTTTGGAACAGTTTGGCCAAACAAGTGAAAATGAATAATTTATAGTGAACAGTTATGTTTTTAATGAGGCAGTTACCGTGTGTCTAGTACCAGCCGTAGACGTGAACCAGAGCAGATGTTTTACTCCTTAGCTCTGGGGCTAAAGCTAACTGCTCTAGTGCAATACACACATTCATAGGTTATTGTTACTCAGCGAGTCTCTACGGAGCAGCCAGAGCTTCCCATATATTACTTAGCTTCCAGCACTCGAGCCAAAAGTATCTAAAGAACTGTTTTAATCTCTCTCTCACATGTCATGCACACTGTTTCTGTTTCTCTCTCCTTCAATGCACTTCTTAATGACTTGTTTGTTATTGGTATAAGGAGATACTGTATACATATAAATACATACATACTGTATTTTTTTTGGTTGCAGATAAAAATATTTTGTTTTTTCTTGTTAAGTTCAGAAATTTTGTGCATCCACTTCTTGTTATTAATAGTGTGACATTTAAGCAGCAAATAAAGCAGAAAACTTCTAGATATTGACCCTAAAAATCGGCAGCACATATCCGCCATCGGCTGACTCTGACCTCTAAACATTGGCATGGGCTATAGAAAAACCCATATCTGTCGATCTCTAAATGTTACCCATCTTATGTGTATTAATTTGATATTTTCAAATGAGGTTTAAGTCACTTTTATTTGCGATCCTAGATTGGACATTAATTTGTGGGCATGCAACATAAATGTGAACATTTAGATCAGATTTCATGTGTCATTTTTGCCTGTATGCATGTGCTTAGTACTGCTGTCATCAACTAGTACGGGCAGTGCAGCAGAACAGTAGAAGAGAGGAACAGCAAAACAGTTAGTGGATAGGAAAAATAAGTTTGGCGATTTGATTGATATTTGGGAAAACAGCAAAAGCAAGCAGACTTGCTTCTTTTTTTACCTTCTCGGTCCAAGTATGTATAGTCAGCAGCTGTTTGCTGTCTCCTAGAGCAAAATGCGGTGTACGTGAGCTGCTTGTCAGTTTCGTCATTTTAATACAAGTGTTTTTATGAATATGACGTTTTTGTTAGTGGTGACTGGGGCATTGTGTATAAATGTATTAATGCACACGTGTTCATGAACAGATTTGTTCACATTACAAACAGGTACAGGTCACTTACATTTATGAATGTAAACCATTAAGATCTGTGCAAAAACATCTGTGTTGAATAGTAAGGCTTATTACATGAACATAGCCAAAGAGCTTGTGATTGCAGATTAGTGGTTGCACAAACTAGTGGACGTGTCAACTGTACTGATTGCTTGATGTTTTCACTTTAAGCAGGTGAGGAACCTGGTGTTACTATGCCTTCGTTTCAGGTGCTGCATACTGTGGAGGCTTATTTGAATGCCATAAACATTACAATAGCACGGCAAGCCTGTCCCATTTCAAATGCTCCTTTATAAAGCAGTTGAGAAGCGCGTCTTTTTCTTTTTCATGGTGACAAAGGATCCAACAGGTGAATCCTTCGCCAGTAAACATATCCCAAGGATCTACGCATGTCTAGGTGACAGGAGCAGCATTTCGTGAGGCAACAGTAATGGCAGTTTTTAAACTGATACAATTTGAAGTGTATTTGAGTAAGTATTGCATTGACAAAAGCTAAAGCACTTTAAACAAAAGGCAGAAATGTAAGTGTAAGGCAGGAAATCTTAATAAAGGTTTTCTCAGATGATCATGTGTCTTCCCAGCATCAAGTAAGATATTAGCAAATAAATTGATACTTTATGTTCTTACATACTTTAGACATTTTGGCACTTTGAACACCACAGACAGCAATATAGTGTTTACCATGGATTTCAATAGTGGTTTGAAATTGACAACAGCATGCTTAAGAGTGTGATTAGAATGCAGGATAAATTTGTTCAGAGGAAGGAAGAACTTTAATTTTTGCTTTATAAGAGCCAGTCATGATCAAATGTGATAGAAACAAGGCTAACAGTTAATTATGAGCACAGTAACTCTTAATTAACTGGCATGATATTTGTTTTGTTTGACTGGTGGCACAATTAATTAATTGTTACAAAATATGAAGATTGCAGAAGAGAGAGAATTTGTCATATTCACAAGGAAACAAGCAGTCACACTCTATAATAAAATTCTTATACTACTGTTGTAACTTCGTCTTTTGCCGTCAGAATGAAGAGGGAGACCAGACAGAGTTTCAAGCTTGTTTAATTGCAATGGCAATACCCTCTTAGCTCTGATCAGGAGCTGGTCAAAATCTGGTCTGAATCTGGTCTGGTCTGAAGCTGGTCTTATGAGGGCCCTGCCTTCTATTGCCCTCAGGTCACATGGCCATGTCGTAAACTCCTTGCGGTTCCAGGCCGTCTCTGGGTGGAGGGGGTCATGAGCCCTGGGGTGTCACGGGCTCTCGAGCTTTAAATTGCCCGTCATAAAGGACCCCCCACCGGCCGGGGACAATCACCCCCAGGACGCTCCCGCAGTCTTCTGGCAATCTGTTTTCAACAAATGCCACATGGCCATGTCGTAAACTCCTTGCGGTTCCAGGCCGTCTCTGGGTGGAGGGGGTCATGAGCCCTGGGGTGTCACGGGCTCTCGAGCTTTAAATTGCCCGTCATAAAGGACCCCCCACCGGCCGGGGACAATCACCCCCAGGACGCTCCCGCAGTCTTCTGGCCATCTGTTTTCAACAAATGCCACAGTGCGGTCCTCCCAGAATACAATCCAAATAAAATTAATCCAAGCTAAAAGTTATATAAAGAAAGAAATCCAACAATTCCTCCCCTTTCGTGCGTGAAATGAACGTACAAACGAGAAAAAACAAACAACAATAAGGAAAGAAAAGAAAAGAAACTACTAATCTAGTTACATAGTAAAACACACAAACACGTACATATGGAATACTTGGCAATTGTTCATATTCCTGTGGTGAATAGGTTGCTTTAAGTGTAATTCATTGTCGTGTTGTTTGCATGATTTGTAATGTGGCTGATTCTGTTTCAATTTATGCAATATGTAAGCGTTTCCTGTCTTTTATGATCCAAATACAGCAACAACGTAGCATAATGTACACTATAAAGATAATCAGACTGCTCGTGACAAAAATTAGTATCACCTCATGGCTACATCCCCATGTACTAAACCTAAAGGCTAAGAAATCCAGGTTTTGTTACGTCTGAATGGTTAAGACGGCCTCACAAATCCTCCATGTTATTAAGATATTCACCTATAGCTTTAGTCGGATCCACTGCATCAAAACAACATTTAGGCCCCATAAGTTTTAACTTCATGGGCTAGAACTTTTATATGATCCCAAGCTATTATTATTCCATAATTTGGCATAAGTTCTCCTAAGAACTACTCCAAAATGTTTGGCTACATGGGCAATGTCTAATGCAAGGATTTGAATCACTGCCTAACATTAGCGCACTAAGAGACTGGTTAAAACCTTTTGTCGGCGAGCGAACTTGATATTTAATTGTACATAACATTTATTCACCATGAATGAGAAGGCAAAATCTATGTTTAGCAATCAATGATATTATTTTGGAAGTTATTGTTTGATTAGTATTTAAAAGGTGACGGAAGACTACTGGTTGTACTTTGTTTGGTGGCATAAGAATTAGAGTATTGAATGTTTAGTATTGGCGAACGCCTCACTATTTTTGTACCATGTATAATCTTGGGCTTGATAATTCTTAGGACCACATGTCTTTGGGACATCTAAAGCAATGCATAATGCCATCATCAATTGTACTTGCGGTTCTGTGCATAAGAATAACATGATTTTCTGTACTGTCATTACTGGCTGATCTTCCTTCCGTAAGTGGTTAAGGTCTCATCGCTGGTAGTATGTAAACTAACGTACAGCGATTGTTAAACCTGGCTGGCAGTTCACTAGATGCAGTACTTCTGCATAACCAGTATGTTCCTGTAGGTGCAGGAATGCGGCAAAACGTATTCACTCCTAGCCAGTTTATCCAAAGACCACTACTATGAAGACCATCAGTTATTGTTTTAGTCGCGACGACTGTTGCTCATTAGTTTGAGTTATACTACAAATCCACATAATGGTTTTGGTATTTCTCCTAGAAATGGTGACGTAGAATTAGCATGATTTTCTATACACCAAGGAAACCTGAATGGTGAAATGATATCGGTGATATTATGTGCTGGAACATATAATTGATCACGTTTTGACATACCCAGTGTACAGCACTGTGTGGTTTTAGGTTGTGTGATGTTGTGACATGAACTAATATTAAATGAAGGCATATCTGTATGTAACCAGGCACATGTATCACAATCGGACATAGCAAGTTCTCTCAGAATACCTAAAATTGTAGTGTGGGATGAAATCACCACACAGTCATGATCATCCTAACCCTCATAAGTCTCAGACATTTGCTGTCTTCATTAATGATGAGGGACTGATGATCAGAGCTCTTTGAAGGCAAATGTTAGGGGCTGTGAGTGCTGCAAGCCAATTACCCCTTCCTTGGGCTGTAACTGTCCTGATCCGAGCTACAAACAATAATGCATTTACTGCATGTGAACAACACACTGTAAGTGGGTGTGATTAGACAACAAGAGCACAGATAGTGACACCTACATATGTACAATAGCTTGCTCATGTGTCAATCACATGCATGTTCGTTCACAGTGGTTCTCACATACAATCTGTCATCATATGTCTGAAGGATCAGCTGCTAACACCCTCACCTAACATCTCCAGTTTAGATGTATCTGAGAACTGGGCTTGTGTTTATGCTCTCCTCACGTTTCTTTTTACAACTATGTGCCCAGTATGCCAGTTCCTCACAGAAGTGACCCTTATGTTCCTGTTCACTCTGTGTGTCCTGCCTGCTTGTTTGCTGCAACACCGATTGCAAAACTGAGGAAACGTGTACGTTGACATGGGCATCTCTCTGATAGACAGTCAAGCAGTCATTCAGTTCAGCCAGCGTGCTAGTCCTCCAATTGGACTTTAACAGAAGCAAACCTGTTCTCATGTCCTGTGTCAATCCATCTGCCCATTGGGCCACAGACACCCTCGACTTCAGCACGTCTGCTACTGACTCAAACTCTGCCCATCCCCCATGCAACAGAAACACCTCAGCAAACCTCTGTGTGTATCGGCTCACAGATTCCTTCTTCCCCTGGTGACACTCCACAACCTTCTGCCAGCACACAGTAGACCCTACACTGTTCCGAAGCACTGTCAACAACCCCGTATTACAAGTCTGTACTGCCCTCAGACAATTCAAGCTCTCTACCTGGGCCTCATAATACTCTTCCATGGCTCCAACCTCAGCTGGCCTGAGTATTTGCGAGCACACCGAAATAACGTCCAGTGGGTGGAGCGAATACAGCTTGATCTTACTGGTCATCAGTGACAGAAAAGGACCAAGTCCCATTTCTTTCGGATGTTCAAACTCTTTCGAGACTCTTTGCGGTCTATCTGTTCTGGATCTAGTGGGTTGTGCTTAATGGAGGTTTCTACCTCCCCCTCTGTGGATCGCACCTGTTGGACCACTACTGGGGCTGTGTGTAGCAGTTTTCCTGCTGTCACTGGAATCTGAGCTAAACTGCTCTTCTGCTTTAGGCTTTGCAGATTCCAGAAGTTCACTTTCCTCCTTCTCTAGCTGCTCTATTTTTTCCAGTAGTTCTTTGAGGGACCGTTGTGTTTGTTCATGCGTATTCTGTGCATCAATGGCTGCACGTTTATAGTCAGCACACTCCTGTACGAGTCGCGCCCTTTCCTCTGTCCGCTCAGTCATTAACACGCAGTGCCACTGTCTGAACACCTGAACAGAACCCTCAAGGTCTTTCTTCTTTATACACTTTGCTAAGATGGTAAAGCACTGCTCCTGACTCCAACTTGAGTCCTCTGGGATGCTAAATTTCTTACAGAGTTTAGCTTTCCGCTTGGAGCATAATTTATCTAACATCTTTGTAAGACCAGCCTCGAATGAAGCTCTGTCTACAATAGCTGTTGGCACTTAAACCTTAGATGTAAACATCTTTACACAAAACAGTGAACACTTAAGACAAACAACCCCTGCGTCCTCTCAGACCAGGTAAATTTAAGCACATATAATGGGAAAGTTTAACACTTTACCCCCCTGCATCTTTTGTCCCAGGGAAACACCTTGAGAATATCACAGTTTAGCAATGGATAAGGGCACTCCCTTCACCCATCGTCCTAAGGAAACACCTTAGAATGCCCTGCGCGTCCCAAAAGACCAGTATCTGATTTGAGAACCCCCTCAAATCCTCCTAAGGAAACACCTTCAGGATAATCTATGTGCTAAGGCGAGGAAATTCCTGCCTAACCTCCTAGACTAGTACTAGGCTATACATACAAGGACAAACATAGACAACACAACTCTCTTCTTCCGACAGCTTTCTTTGCCCACAAACTCGTTCTTAAGTTCAGGTGGACTCACCAAATGCAGCTTGGTTAGATGTCATCAGAAAGAGAATCAGCACCCCATCCGGATTAGGAAGCCAATTCTGTCTCTGGGCTGGCTGCTGCAGCTTGAAGCGACTGAAGATGTCCAGAAGAACCACCGGAAACCTGGGCCAACTGGAGGATCGTCGACTGGGAAATCGCCAACCAGAAAATCGCCAACCAGAAAATTGTCAACCGGAAACCGGAAAATCGTCGACGGGAAAATCGTCAACCGGGCAGAAACACCAATGTTGTAACTTCGTCTTTTGCCGTCAGAATGAAGAGGGAGACCAGACAGAGTTTCAAGCTTGTTTAATTGCAATGGCAATACCCTCTTAGCTCTGATCAGGAGCTGGTCAAAATCTGGTCTGAATCTGGTCTGGTCTGAAGCTGGTCTTATGAGGGCCCTGCCTTCTATTGCCCTCAGGTCACATGGCCATGTCGTAAACTCCTTGCGGTTCCGGGCCGTCTCTGGGTGGAGGGGGTCATGAGCCCTGGGGTGTCACAGGGTCGGGCTCTCGAGCTTTAAATTGCCCGTCATAAAGGACCCCCCACCGGCCGGGGACAATCACCCCCAGGATGCTCCCGCAGTCTTCTGGCCATCTGTTTTCAACAAATGCCACAGTGCGGTCCTCCCAGAATACAATCCAAATATAATTAATCCAAGCTAAAAGTTATATAAAGAAAGAAATCCAACACTACACTACCTCCCAGATGCTTACACATGCAATATCCTTAATACATGTACATGTATCATACACATACTGTACACTTTGTATATGAGTCTTTGCAGCAAGTGCAGTTGTTGTTGTTGTTGTTGTTGTGCTTCCATAACCAGTTATTCTGTATTGTGTGACAAGGTTAGATTTTCACTGATGTTGACTAACCAGTTTTGTTGCCATCTCTACTGCCATCTAATGAATAAGCCATAGTTTGTGCTGCTCTGTCCTCCTCTAAAAGTACACAGTCATCCTTAAAAATAAATAAATAAAAATTGATCAGCCCTATCACTGTGGGATTATCAGCAAATTTGATAAAGGTGGTGTAAGGCAACACAGTCATGGGTGAACAGGGTATGTAGCATAGGACTCAGTCCAGGAGTGTCCCTGTGTTTAAGATATATGTGCTTGAGGTGTGGTTTCCAATCCTGACACACTGGGATCCAGCACTTGGCTGCACAAGCAGAGTGTAAGTCTGGGACTGTGGAGCTTTCCAGTCAGCTTGGATGTGTTGATAGTGTTGAATGCTAAATTGTAGTCAATGAACAGCATTTTTATGTAGCTTTTTTAGCTCTTCTGGTGTTCTAGAGCTATATGGATGGCAGTGCATATTGCGTCAATATGCAAAATAGATGAGGTGTCGGGTATGGTGTTCTGCATATGGGTCAAGAGTCTTTCAAAGAGTGTTTCTTACAAATAAAGATAATGCTACCAGTACCTGTAATCATTAAGACAAGCCTCTGTCCTTTTATTTGGAAGCAATTGTGTGTGGCAGTTGATTTCCCATCTGTGCTTGTTCTGATAGTCAATCAGCTGATTCAGTTGCTACCACATGTGCCTGGTGTCAGTTGTGTTGTAGCGATGCTCCAGCATGAGACTGTATTGTCTCTTGGCCTCTTTTGGATCTAGGTCACAATTGCATGGCCAGATACAGCTGTTGAATCTAAAGTAACTAAAGCTCTAAAGTTTTTGCTGCGTTTTTGCCACCTGACTGTTACTAAATGCACTCAAAGGCACACATTTGCATCTAGCTATAGATGGCTAATACTGTTTGATGCCAAATAAGCCTAATCAGCGGCATCAGTCCAACATGGTTGAATTGGTTTTCCTATGGTAGCCAAGAAGGATCCAGTAATTTGACAAGCTTGTGAGTCTGTTTGGATGCCACTGAACATTTTCGGCAGAGTTGAACCGTTTAGAAGTTTTCTAGATAAACTATACTGTTTTGACATTTTTTGTCAGAAACTTCTAATTGTAGTCAAAGAAATAATCAGACACACATAAACTCTCTCCTCGTCAGGCTGACTGACTGTCTGAAACCATTTTTTTTGTTATACAAAAGCAAGTCACCTGCACATTTCAACTACACGTACTGGAAATGTTTTTTGTTTTAAAAACAGCTAGTACTCTTAATGTTATTAAATGTAATGTCCTTCATTTTGGGTCCTCGTGAGTTAATGTATGCAATCAATAGCTATTTTAATTGATCTACAAAGTAAGTATTATAGAATATTTACTTTAAGCATTAGTAATGCAATAAATAAACATCTAGGATTATCTGAAAAAGAATTGCAGCATGGATACAATGTTAATAGGTGATAGTATTTACATTGCTTTATTGCAGTACCGAATGAGTCCAAATTAAATTTTCCATGGAATTTTTGTGCAAAATTGTAGTTTCTTAATACTTAATCATTTTTACACAGATAAATGCACTCATTGTTATACAATTAGTGCACTCATGTAACACAGTAAAATTATTATAGTATTTCAGTATTTTTTTCAGCACTTTGGAGCTTCTGTCATAACTCCTGTTATAAAACAGTAACTTCATTCATTTAACATGTAACTTCATTTAACCAATATAGGCCACTTAATCAGCTAACGACCTGAGTAATCAGCACTCAATAGTGGTAGTGCTACTGTCCTAAAGCCCAAAATCTGTTTGCTGTAGAAAAAAACTTAAACGTAATATAGCTTTGACTTTTTTCTAGCAAATGCATTCTTTTACTTTTTTAAAATCTAATGGACTTCTGCAGATTGCTAGAAATCTGTTCATTTTAAAGTTTTGCTCTATTCCTCTGTTTTGCAGTCATTTTTTTTTAAATCTGCAAAGGAAGAAATAGTCAGTCTTCCAGACTTGTACTGTTGTCCTCTTACTTGCACTGTTATTGTAATCCTCATTTTACTACAAAGGGAGCAAACATATTTGATTAGGTATATGCAATAGCTGTTATTTACCAAAAAAAGGTTTTTCATACACCCAAGCCAACAGTATTTAAGTTTGAAGTACATCTTTTAGGTCAACAGGTTGCATTTTCTGGCAGTCATCTAGTAGTAAATAGATCCACAGCTATGTATATATAATTTATGGAGGCTATGCTTCAGCATTTAAGTTAAAGAGTTGTTTCAAACTTGTTTTTAGGAGTGGTTGATTAAAGTGTGTAATGTATGGTTAGCAGACTAAATAATACTGCTGAAACATGTTCTGAAATATGAAACATGAGTTCCATCTTCGTAGTCTGGCCTTAAAGTGCTTAAATAAATTATGGAGTGTATACAAGACTGTACAATAAGGGAAAAATGCTAAAAACTGTGCCTGGATTTCTGTGCAGCCTGTTGTCATTGAAAGAAGGGCACCTATGCAGAAGATGCACTACAGTTTAGGAGCAGGGTTTCAAGGTTATGTAAACTATTTGAGGGTTAGAGTTAAGTAAAGCAACCAAATCATTTTCTTTTACTTTGTCCTTTTAAAGTAATATGTGTCTTTTTTGTAAATTGTCTTTTTAAAGTAATATTTTTAAACAAAAGCAATATAAAAATGATTTTATAAAATCATGATGGGTGATTTAAATATTGTGGCTTGCGCAATATATAGGAATGGATGTGTGTGTATATATATATATATATATATATATATATATATATATATATATATATATATATATATATATATATATATATATATATATATAATATTTTCATATAAAAATTTAAATATTGACTGATTTGTGCAGTATAGTGTGTGAGTTTAGACAACTATACTCAAGAGCAGTGACAGTGAATAAAGGGGAACAGACCCTTCATCAACTATAAATATAATTAGAGGTCATTATGAAAACTCTGGCTGGCCATCATTTGTGTTCTGTCTGCTAAAAGGCCTGTACGGGCTCATAAGGTTTTACGTTGGAGCATTATGCTTGGATTTGATTGTTGTAGATGGTACGTAATCGGCTGTCACCGTTGCAAAAATATTCATACATATTAGTATCCTGCATCTATTATTCAAAAACTACTGTAGAAAGAAGTCATCCACATCAAAATGCAACTTAATTGCTAGCACATCTCTGGCACATTAACATTCGCAAAGTGTGATTATATACAGTCAAACTGTAGAATGCTTTATAAAAATATATAAAAAAAATTAAATGTATAAAATATATATGGACTTCTTTGTTTCTGCCATTAAAAATAAAATGCTTTCTAAAAAAATCTATAAAATGTCTAAATAGAACACTGCACTCACCTGACAGTAGGACCCTCCTTCCTCCTTCCCCCTCTAAACTGCTCAGGTATGTTGTTTTTTTTCTTAACTTTCTTAATGTGATGTTCTAAAGAAATATAAGTAAATTACCTTGACTCAAATTAATAAATGAGCACTTCATTTCCTTTCAAGTAAAAAAAATGTTGCATCAATATGGTTTTTGGCGTAATTGTATATGTAATATTTCATTATTTGCAGATTTACATTTGCACTGTTATAATTTTTTTCTAAACCATAGCATCTGGTAAAAGTGTATGTGAGACAGAAGGCCCAAAAATTTTTGCAGAGCTTGCAGGAAGGTCAGAGCAGTCGGTGACACCATTGGGACCAGGGTTTGAGAGCTCAGAGAATGTTGGTACTGCAGTCCTAAGAATAAAAGATTTTACTCTGAACTGGTCTTCCTCTTTATTCTGATGACAAAAACGAAGTTACGACAGCGCAAAGTACATTGATTGCATTTTTTGTCATTTAATAATGTAGTCCTAATACGTGGACAAAAGAGTAATATTAATTGCTTTTTTATTTAGGTTTCCCTTTGCTAACCCAGTTTAATCAC
The DNA here is from genome assembly GCA_021613375.1 of Megaleporinus macrocephalus. Taxonomy (NCBI): domain Eukaryota; kingdom Metazoa; phylum Chordata; class Actinopteri; order Characiformes; family Anostomidae; genus Megaleporinus; species Megaleporinus macrocephalus. The sequence continues at coordinate 16,666,892 of CM038711.1, forward strand.
AGGGTCTTACAATGGGGCTACACTATTATAAAATTTCTGATTGTCCGCTTGCCACTCATCAGTTATAATTCTGGTTCCTCTTCTCATATAACGCCACACAATAGATAACAGCTTCTCACTTGACCTGCTAGAGACAATTTTTAGTATGGGCCTCCGGGTGGTAGCACTCACTTCCAAAATTCCTCGTACCCACTTCTTGTTCCATTGCCAGGCAGAGCCTACCGTCCACTTGTACTGTAAAATATATGGAAGATAAATTGTAAAACTATGCACTGTTGTTATTCTGCATCCACCAACCAAAAATGTCCAGCCAAACAGTATTCTATGGGCAGCCTCATGTGACCACCTATGAAAGACCAGCAGCAGATGAGCTGTCATCTCTGACTTTACATCTACAAGACAGACCAGCACGGTAGAAGTGTCTAATGGAGTAAAGAGTGAGTAGACTGGAGTTTTGTCGACCCTGAGATGCACAACTTGGGCACAAACATGTTACCATAGTAAGAGCATTGTTAATATTACTACTTAATTCTACTTTAATTGAAAAATCATTTGAGGTGAGTTTAGATACTATTCAGGACTGTAAAAATGCCCTTACTTTTTTCAATTTGGATGTCATCTTGGTGAGAATTCTGCTACTGCCTCAAGAAGATCTTTCTCAGTCCCTGAGAAAATCTTTACATTTTATATTGTGTTATTTGTAGCCATACTGTTATTATAGCTGCTGTTCACTAGTATTAACAGTCTTTAGTATTACCATTATTAATGACCCTTAAATCACAAAATATATTTTATATATTTTATACAAAAGAAACACAATTGCTTACCTGTAGATGAACTCTAAGTGCTGTTGAAGAGATAACTGGGAACGAAAAAACATAGACCCTTCTCGGACAGAAGCTGTAACATCAGTACGATGATGCACATTCCTTGTGCTGCACCTAGCAATATTTGTTTGGACAACCAAAGCAACACAGCTTAAGTGGAGTAGTTTACATTAAATGCATCTAACACATTGCACATCTGTTTTAAAAACAACAATTCAAATCATCACACCACTGATATCCATCTCCCTGAACCCCCTTTGAGTAATTACATTTTTTAGTTGCATAAGTTGCACCTCATTCAGTGTTAATTTTGACAGCAAATTTTGATTTAGTCTTAGTTGTAGTCTTTTGACTAAAATGTAATTTAGTTTTAGTCATAATTTAGTCATCTGAATTGTTTTTAGTTTTAGTCTAGTTTTAGTCGACTCATGGTCATAAGAGTATAAAGTGTGTAAAATGTAATGCTTTTTCTTCAGTTACCTTCAGTTATTTAAGTCATTATATATACTTACACAATATGAAATATTTATTAACCAGTTATGGAATTTTATTCATGTTTGACAGACTAATACACACACAAACAGATTTAACAAACAACATCTGAGGTCTTGAATAAGGGAAAACTGTTATTTTATCCTTGTATCACCTTTTTATTTATCTCTTATTTATTTAATAATTGTTACTAGTGCTAATTAAATTACATGCTCTGTGATTAACTAATCTACATTTATTGCATTTATCACTTTTTGCTATGAACATATTTTTAATTGTGCAATTCAAATAAAATTTTAGCATAACAGTAAATCAATGAATGAAAAACTGCCACATCTCCAGGTCACAATGTTTACTAGAGACACACACTGCACATTACGTACACTAATTATTGTAAATAAAACTAGCTAGTCTGTTTCGTGCACTTTCTAGTGTGTAGCGGAGAGATTTAGGACATGATCATCAAACGCAGATAGTTGGAGTTAGCTAGCTAGTCTCCCGACTCTGGCTCTGCACATAGTGCGCGCTCTAACAGAGTGAACGAGCGCTCTCTCGCTGTACACGGTGCTGAATGCACAGCCCGCCTGTTTATGATAGCAGACTCTGCTACATGGACCGGGAGAGGGGCTGCTGCGCGCTCGCTGCTGATGAGCGTGAAGACACTCGGTCTCAGCATAGGGCAGGCATAACGACACAGAGCCGAAGGAGCAGAGAGTGACTGTCTTTGCTCCACGAGGCAGACACGCCAACCTGTGTATTTTTTTTTAATACACAGGGTGTATTAAAAAAATACACCCTGTGCTACTTTTCACTCCGTCTCCACCCCCACCCAACCGCTGTTTTTTTTCTTTCTACAGAAGAAACTTTTTTTTTGCTTTTTAAAGAGTTTGCTAATTCCCTGTTAAGAAAATATAGGAGTTTTTCCTACTGTCTCTGGTTCTGGTCCTTATCTGGCTCGCTGGTGAGGTCACAAAACTTTAAAGTTTCATTTGTGGTTATTGATTGGACACATTCTGTGTATTGGGCCATAATAAGGACTGCTTAGGACTCGGGGGAGACTTTTTGTTATATACTTCCCTCTGCGTGTCTCTCCGCAACCATGCAACAACCAATCAAAATTTTTTTTGAGGGCTAATTGAACTAAGCTTTCTCAGCTGCGTGATCATCATCATCGGCGAGTGAGACGGAGAACAGGACATTTGAAGAGGCGCCGTCAACTTATAAATTCGTTGTTTGGGACCATGTCTTCAGCTTTGGGTTTGACCAACAAGGCAAAAAGACAGTCAGCAGTCAAAGCACAGTGTGCAAGCATTGCTTTACAACTATCACATACTCGACAGGTAACACATCTAACATGGCAGCTCACATGTTCACATTTGTGATTCTTGTTGCTTGTTTTGTTATAAAAGCGTAATGCATCTTGGAGCTAGATAGTATTGATATATCGAAACTGAACCGATACCGTGGCGCAAGAACCGTAATAGGAACCGGACCGTGGCCACACTGTACCGTTGCATCCCTAATTAACACCATCTTACTGAGTTAATACAGCGTTTCACCTGCTTCCCACATACCTGATCAACTAATCTGATCATTAACACCACCTTACTGAGTTAATACAGCGTTTACAGCAGGACACACTCTAAACTGTACAGGGCAGTTTTCTATTTCTCTCTGCTGACATTGTCTAGATAACTTAGTTCCATCATGAGGAGCGACAGGTCACAGGTTCGTACGGTCTTCCCGGGTTGTCCCAAATTTGTGTAAGTGTGCGTTTGATTGACGGCTACTCAGCTTGTCCCGCCTCTCAATGTACACCGAAGCAGTTTTGATTTGATGTTTTCCTAACTTGTCCCCGCCTTTCACAAAACTAAATCAGTTCTGATTGGATGTCGTCCCTGCCAAACATGTTCGTCATGAAAAAAAGGTTTGTTGACGAAAACTATGACGAAAATAGACTAAATTAACACTGATCTCATTGCTCTGCGCAATATCTCTTTTTCTGCATCCATTGCACAATTTTGCATCTATGTTGAAGGTTATTCTTTCCTTGTAACAACGCAAGATTTTTAAAATATTAATTACATCATCTAAGCCTGCTATGAGCTGTTCTAAAAATGCTCTGTTCAAATTTAATTCTGCGTCTGTCCAGAAATCGCTTCGTTCCCGCGTTTGATATGAACGGATAACCTGTAGTCACGTGATATGGCAATACACTGTACAACGCCATTTCAGGCATGGAGAGTAAAGTTGACATCTTCGCTGCTACAGAGTCTTGTTCTTTAATCTTACCTGTAGCTGAGTCAACATAAGCAGCTGTAAGTGCGTTAGCTTGCTGGCTAGTTCATATACCCTATTGCGCTGCAAGGCAACGATTAGCATATCTAGCTTAGCTAGAACGCACCGATCCTTAACGAGGCAGATAGCAATAGGTAGCATAACCTTGGTTCATTCGAGCAAAGTGCAGTACTGTCAGCTGCTCTGCGCGTGAGAGAAATATTTGTGCTCTAGTTTTCAGAGGGGGTGGTTTTGACAGTTTGGGGACAGGACATGGACTTCCATCGTGACTCAGCAAACTAGCTAGCGGTGGTAGCCTAGCGCTAGCTGTTTCTCCAGCTGTCGTCGCCACAGCTCAGAGGGAAGATATGATTGGTCTATTTTACTGTCATTTGAAATTAGGATCGCGCTGAAATTATAACTGCCTGGCCCTCTATACATGAACAGCGGGACCACCAATCACCAACATTCTGCGGAGGCATCACAGTCCTTATAGGGGGAGACACAGGCTCACATGCTTCCACTTAACCCCTCACGTTCCAACACAGTATGAAATGTAGATGCGTTATCTATGCGTTATCTATATTTGATGCTGAAAAGTTAGTGCATGCCTTTATAACCTCAAGGCTAGATTACTGTAATGCATTATTGTCAGGATGCTCCAGCAGGAACCTGAATAAACTTCAGTTAGTTCAGAACGCTGCAGCTAGAGTACTAACTAAAACCAGGAAATTCGATCACATCAGTCCAGTTTTATCAGCACTACACTGGCTTCCTGTCAAATCCCCCCCCCCCAAATTGTGGAATAATCTCCCGGGTAATGTTCGGGACTCAGTCTCAATTTTTAAGTCTAGACTGAAAACATACTTGTTTAGTGTAGCTTTTGGTAGTTAATCTTCCCTTTTCTGGGAAGATCTGGGGCTTCATGGACACAGAGGTTTATGGTAAACTGAGATGTTGGTGCTGCCGTTCCACCCTTTCATGCGATCACACAGGTTTGTTGATGGTGGAGTGAGTGGATCCCAGTGTCTCAGGGTGCTCTCATGTCCGTGTAACCTTCTTGTTCTCTCCTTTTAGTTTAGGCTGTTATAGTTAGATCTGCCGGAGTCACCAGCCTCTAAAATTCTGAATATGACTCTACAGACATACTCCCGAACTAACTTTCTCTCTTTACTCTTCCTGAGGTAATGACTGTCCTCCCGTCTGTTGAACGCTGTTGAAGGACTGACCATCAGGGCCTCCTCCCCACCCATCACTAGCCAGCTCCATTTGTGTCTACTGCTACACCCTCAGTTACATCACCGTGCCATCCAGATGCACCAGCATTGAGATAGGATGGGACTGTTTTAGCTCATGCCCACTTTACATAAAGCCTCAGTCGTAGACTGCCTCAGTCTCTACCTGTGCAGCTTCTAAAGTTTTGCTATCCAGATTTCAAACAGAGACTCTTATTTTGGTATTTAGTTTATTAAACTGTAAATGCTGTTTGATCAGAGGAGGATGGGTCTCCCCTTGTGAGTCTGGTTCCTCCCAAGGTTTCTTCCTCCAGTTGAGGGAGTTTTTCCTTGCCACTGTTGCCTCTGGCTTGCTCACTGGGGGATATATGGTGTAAATGTCTGTTTTCAAAACTCTGTAAAGCTGCTTTGAGAGAACATCGCTGTAAAAAGCACTATATAAATAAAGTTAACTTGACTTGACTATAATGGCTTATAACTGTACACCAAACTGCAGCCCATCGGATGTTGTTAATGTATCTGTTACTACAGGTACATATACTGTTCTTACAAAACTGAAAATTACACAGATTAGCCAGGTGGATCTGTGTGTATAGCATTGCTATATGTATGATAATTAATCAAAATGGCAGGGAATGTATTGTATCTACCAATAAACTTAAGTTACTTTTTATTAATCATAACTTTTTTTTATATCTCCCTTAATGAAAATACACCTATGTAAGCTACAGATGTAAAACAACTTTAATAAAGTTGATGAAGAATGTTTAATGCATGGCTTGCACACATAAAGTTGTATTAAAATTATTAAAATAATTAAATGTGCAACAATTCCTAATCTTACTTTACTTTACCTAAGATCTTAGGTAAAGAAATAGCATTAGACCCAGTTGCAAATTGTTGTTGTTTTTGTTTTATAAATCCTAAAAATGTGTAAAGGAGAGAAAAAAAAATCAATCAACCAACATTTTGAAAAGCGGCTATAAGCGCCACTATTAGGACTGGGCGATATATCGAGTCTAAGAAATATCGATATATTTGTATATGAGAGACAGTATTGTTTATATCGATAGTCTGTGTTGCGCTGCAATTATACTTGTAGATCCACCAGTTCGGAAAATGGATGCTCTGCCTCAGCCAATCACTCAGTTCTGCTGCTACTTTATTCATATGGTTGCATTCTTTGCCTTCGAATGCAGTTCTGTCCCTGTGGTACATAAGCTTATCAGGGGTAAGTAGTATTGCTAAGATGAATTAAAAAGTGTATCCTTTAAAACTCTTAAAAAGTAACTATGCTCTACTAGTGGTATGCACATGCTTGGTATGACCATTCAACTGTGGTTCAACTTTTAAATGGTTTCAGTATGTCTGGCAGTACCACGATAATATTGATAATGATTATTTTGGTATGGGAAAACGTGGTATTGCATCATACTGCTTACTAACATTATTTAAATTTTCTTATTAATTTCAGTTTGAGGATTGATTAAAATTAATTTGGAAAACCATCTCCAGGACATAACCAATTCCTGAGCTTGCGATAGCAGCACCTGGTGTCTTTCAGGCCTTTCCTCCATGGAATGCCCAAGTAGAGAAATTGTTCACATTTGTGGACAGATGTCATGAGGCCATAACTGAAGAAATCAAGTAACAAATCATGAAGATGAAGGCTTGTGGAGAACTGTAACCTATGACCCACTGAGGTGAAAAAAACTGTTCAGCAGTAAAATCATTCAGATGTTTGTCCCTTTGAGTGATTTTTCTAGATTTGCTTACATTTTTGAAAACCTTTTGTTAATAAATGGCACTGAGATTGTTTAATATTTTTTGAATGATAAAGCTGTTTGTTTATTTGTTTAGAATTAAACATCAGAAATTATTTTATACTGGAAAACCTAAGTTTAATTTGATGAAAAAATATGGAGGGATAAAAGCAATTATATCCATGTATGAAAGTCAGTCCCTGTTTGATGTGAATCATGTTTAATGTAAATTATCAGTAAATGATGACCTGTTCAACATACAAACTTGTGATTCTTTTACTCTTCTGTTTAGGCATTCTTATAAATAGCAATCCTACTAGTCCTAAAATCTGTGAAGAGATTTATAAGATACTGAAAAATAACATCACTTTACCCTCAGTCTGTAAGGTGTGCTTATAAATGTTCATTAAATGTTATGTGCACTTATAAAGTCAATTTTATTTTAAAGCTACTGATGAACTGAGATGGGGTTGTCACTGTGAATATAAAGTATGAGAATAAACGAAGCAGTTGTTATTAAACTTTATGATGCTGGTCTTACTAATATTTAAGAGAACAGGAACATATAGGCCATTATAGCACTTTATAGCATTATAATGCTATAAAGCCTATATAATGTGCTCTTATAACATGTTATGTTTGTAATTATAACACGTATGTACAGTTACAAATGCTTATGTCAAATATTATAAAGCTTTATGAATGCTTCATAGATGTTTATGAATGCACTTTTAATGCATTATAGATACCAGATTTGTAAAAAGTGTAACCTTAAATCAGTTACAATATGTTCTTTTTTATTTGCTTCTAAAGAAATATAAAGATATATTCAGTGCCGTACTTACTCTTTTATTAGGTTGTCATGGAAATTAAACAACATTTATGACCACACTAAACATGCTTGATCAGTCAATGAGTAAAGTTGGCTTGTTAGGCACAGACAGCTGGAAACCTACTGTGACAGCAAGAGCCTGCTACAGGTAATAAGTCAAAAATGCTGTTGGCAATGAATTATACAAATTAATGGTAACATAAGAGAAAACATAGAAAACAAAATGCAGTTCAGGATCCAGCAATAAAGGAAGAAAGCCAGAGCCTAACATCAAGGAGCATGCATTAATATTTCAGCAGCTTCCAGCAAAGGCCCAGTTTTGTTCCATTTAAGCTGGCACCTCACTTATTCTGTGTCTGGTAATTTTGCCATCCAACTGTGAAATAAAAGGAAATCACATGAGTTAAAAGTCTGGAACACTTTCTGAGCAACATGCAATAGGGAACCTGATACAAATGGTAAAGCTCAAATATGATCACTCATTTTTTTTCCATTTTTTAAGACATTCTGTATATAGTTCTGATTTCTGTATATTGTTTTGCATAGGAGTGCATAATGTGTGTGTGTGTTTGTGTGTGTGTGTGGGTGTTTTCAAAAAAGTCTTTCTGTTTCTGTTTACAGCTAATGAGAACGAGAGAAAACAGAGTGTGAAGAATTCTGCACATACATCATGAACTGGAGCTGAGGACTAATTGTATGTAGTTGGAATGTATGATATTTCATTCATTTTCCCCTCTTAGCTATGTTATTTATATAATTACTCAGATTGTTTGCTGATCTTTGGTGGTCATTAATAAATTTACATGTTTAAAAGTACAAATCAAAGATCAGATGATGAGCTGCTTTCTCCTGCAATCTACCTCACAGTTATTTTTCTGGATATTAAAATATTTGCCATATTTTTGAGTAGTCCTCTGGACTATTGAACTGACTTTCATACATTTACTCAAATTACTCAGTGACAGTACACTGGCAGTTATTGCTAACTTCTGATAAGAACAGGTCAGCAGTATTAATGAAGTAGATCATCTGTGTCCCCTAAATCAGATCTCTGTTGGTAGTTGTTGCTTCATGGGAGAAAAAGCATTGTTGCTCACATTAAGCATATGGCTAAACAGCATAGGACTAAACAGGAATGACTTAAACGCAACAATGTTAATGACCTGGAAGCTGAGTGGGAGTTCATATGAGTCCACATCTCAATGGACTCATAGCATGAAGTTTCTCCAAAGCCTTTTGCCACGTAGAGAAAATGGTGTTTGTATGTAACCTGTCTTTAGTGGCCATAGGAGTCACCAGCTAATTTTACTGTAATGGCAGTATGACTTGTAATTACACACCTTACTACTATTATTAACTGCATAGAATGCTGTGTGAGTTAAGACACAGCCAGTTTATAAAAGCATGTAGTGAAATATTACAATAGTGCCAGGTGCTGAATTGAAATGGAATTTAGGAGAGATTGAATACACTTAGCAAAGTGAGTTATGTACTGCAGGATATATTTATGTATGGTAGTACATTTTGACAAGATAGCATTGGCACTAACTGGTGCTGTGGCGAATAATACAGCCCAGTGAAAATCTAAACTGTATAATCTTTGTTACTAAGTTAAGTTGTAAAGCTGAAAGTTACTTAGTGTCACACAGCAAGTGATACAGAAAGTTGTTGACGAAACGATAAACTATTGAGAACCATTTAATTCTGTCAGTGTTTATTTTAAGCTGCAGACATTGCTAGTCTTTACGGTATACCGGCTTTGTGGCGCAGTCAACTCACAGACCAATCGCGTGTATTGTAAGATCACCAAAGGCGCTCCTTAGCCAATCAGATCTGTGCAAATTCTGGCGTGCGCGCACAGGTGAGGTATAAAATGAGAAGCAGCACTTGGAGAATAAAGCGAGTTAGAAAGAATAACGTACTCTAAAAAAAGTAAAGTCAACAGCGAAAACTGACTGTTTAACCAGGAATGGACCGAGACTTGCTATACTAGTTTTGGAGAATACCGCTATGTAAATGCACTTTTAAAAGCATTCTGTTTTTTTTATGTAGCTATTGTTTTTACTTAAAGTGAGGAAAAAACATTTATTTATAAATAATCAATTCAGTTTACCATTTAAAACATTAAATATAGGTAAAATATACTGAACAAGATTTGTAATTTGTATTGTTTTACAGTTGCTGATGGTTTAAGATGCTGATACTAGGCTATCTCAGTATACAGGATATGGCACTAAATCATAATACAAGTTATAAATAATGTAGGTCCGGACCGGCCTGAGGAACTGTCCTCTGACTGGACCATACTGAATTCAAATCTAATTGAGTTAAAAGCCTGCAAGTGCTTTGAAAAGCTGGTCAGAGACTACCATAAAATATGCAAAACATGGAGGGTTCTGGTTGGTGTATTCTCCGCAAATAGTCTGTCAGTCAGCCAATCAGTTTTTAGTGTGAACGGGCAATGAAAGTCTCGCCTGCTGTACTGCTTGCCATAGTGATTTCAGCATTGCTAAATGATTGTAAAAGACATGTTTAGATGAGTTCATGGGACAAATATACATAATAGCCTTCTTAATAATTTGGCTACTTGCCAAGTATGCACTGATGGCCAACATGAAAAGAGAAAACTTACAGAGATGGTAAATGTAGTAATTTTATTGTTGGTCACAATCACTTGGTGTAGAAAATAATAAATTAATAAATTAATTATTTATTCATTAGCATAGAAAATTAGCAAGTTTTTTTTTTCTGGGGGTTACCTCCCTGAAATTAGTTTTTGCAACTTGGGACGTCTGGAAACTTCATCCGTGTGTGTCACTGTATCTCCAAATTCCTGACAGACAGACCACAAGCAGTACGGGTAGGCAAACATGTCTCACCCACTCTCACCCTCAGTACTGGAGCACCCCAGGGTTGTGTCCTGAGCCCCCTGCTGTACTAACTGTATACTTATGCTGACGTGGCCACTTCCAGCTCTACCACAATTGACAAATTTGCTGATGACACTGTTGTGGTGGGTCTGATCTTTGATGATGATGATGATGTAAGGCCCTACCTGGAGGACATTAAACACCTGGAGAACCAGGACAGTAATCTCCTCCTCATCAGCGAGACAAAGGAGCTAATAGTGTACTGCATCTAGAAGCCAGGAAGATTGTGAAGGACTCCTGCCATCCCTCCCAACAATGGACTCTTCTCTCTGTTCTGGTTGGGGAAGTGGTCTCGCTTTTCGAGATGCCAAGAAGGAGCTTCTTTAGGCCAATTAGACTCTGAACCAGGGCAAGACTCAGTTTTCTATAGTGTATATTTATGTGCATTATTTATTTTATTTTTTTTTTTTACATTTTTTTGTTATTATATTCTTATTTCAGAACGTACTTTATCTTTTTATGCTTATTTCATCTTGCTTTTATATAGATTCCTTAATATTTCAGATACTCAGATATATGATCTCAAAGCATTTCACTGTTAATTGTATTGTGTATGGCTATGCATGTGGTAAATCAACTTTTGTTATTGCTGTTTAAAACAGAGATTGACTTCCATTCCCAGCTGATTCTCTGCCTGTGTAATCACAGTATGTTCCATATAGACTATGGCTGCGTCCAAAACGTATGGCTCCTTTGCTGTCCCTATGGCAAAAGTTTTGGAAAAAAATAAAAAAATTACACTTTCTGGTAAAATAATACTTTGCAAACAAAAAAACTTGGCTAAGCATTCCAGCACAGTTTTAACAGTTAATGGTCTTAAATGATGGTATTAATGTTTAGCTGTATAACTGTTGTGCTGAACTTTTAATCCTAAGGATTAGCATGATGGTTACATAGCAACACAGACAACAATCTCACCTAGTTAGTGGATTATGAAATGACAAAGAAGAGGAAAGTTCAAGACAAACATTAAGGCAACTAGACACATTTGTATATAAACGTCAGCTGGTTTCCAAATATTTTTAATTTGAAGCTGAAACAAGAAACTGTCAACTACCAAAAACTCAACATTAGGAGACATTTCACAAGAAACCATTGAGGTTCTACAAAAAAAGTATCATGCAGAATCTGCCAGAGATGCAAGAAAAGCGGCTATAACTGAGCAAATGCTTAAAGCAGAGCAAAGCAAGACTACATTTTTATTCATAAGGTAGCCTTTATCTTCAATAAAAGATGAAACAGCTTCTGCACAGCCTCTAGGTTTTATTACTGTCGTCCTTCCTTCTGGGACGACAGCTATGCCGACCAATTTGATACAGTGTGCGATATATGGTCTGAGCACTGACAGGCTGACCCCCTACTCCTTTAACCTCTGCAGCAATGCTGGCAGCACTCTTATGTCTATTTTCAAAAGCTAACTTCTGGATATGATGCTAAGCATGTGAACTCAACTCTTTTTGGTTGACCATGGTGAGGCCTGTTCTAAGTAAAACCTGTCCTGTTAAATCGCTATGTGGTCTTGGCCACCATGCCAAGGGTGTTGGGGTGTTGGCAAGCTTCTTATAGCCTATACCATCTTTATGTAGAGTAACAATTCTTTGAAAAAATGGCTAATTCGGCACAATATGGCCATTTTAACGTTAGGGGTGTATTCACTTTTGTTGCTAGTGGTTTAGACATGCTGCTTGTTTAGTTATTTTGAGGGCACAGCAACTTTACACTGATATACAAGCTGTACACTGATTACTTTACATTGTATCATATTGTCATATCTTCAGTGTTGTCTCATGAAAAGTTATAAAATAATATTTACAAAAATATGACTGGTGTACTCATGTTTGTGAGATACTGTATATATACGTGTTCCCTAGACTTAAATCCGATCGAGCACATCTGGAACATCATGTCTCATTCCATTCACCAATGACGCTTTAATCCAGTTCTGGGAGAAGATCTCTCAGAAGAACATCTGCTGCCTCATCAGGAGTATGCCCAGGCGTTGTAGGGAGGTCATACAGGCTCATGGAGGCCACATACACTACTGAGCCTCATTTTAACTTGTCTTGAGGAATTTTCACTGAGGTTGGATCAGCCTGTATCTTGATTTTCCACTTTGATTTTGAGTATGATTCCAAATCTGTACCTCCACAGGATAATAATTTTGATGTACATTTATTTATAATCTGCAGTTATTTTTATTTACAATGCATTCCACTATGTAAATAATAAAGATTTTGAACTGAAAAAGTTCATTCATTGAGATCTAGGATATATATATATATATATATATATATATATATATATATATATATATATATATATATATATATATATATATATCAAATGTGTGTGTGTGTGTGTGTGTGTGTGTCCCTCTTGACTGTGGTGTACTTCTTTAAATGTGAATTTTCACACCACGTTCAGCTGTGTTCAGAGTATGTGCTTCATGCAAGTTCTTAATTATAGTTGATATATATCTCTCCCTAGAGTCTTGGGAAGTCTTCAGCAAGAAGAACCAGCATGGAGGGAGATTGCCTCAGCTGCATGTTTGTCTTTAACTTCCTCTTCTTTGTGAGTATTTATCCATCTGTTTTCTATCCTGTTTATGAGGCTACGTTGTTTCCCATTAATAAACATCACCGGCGTTTCATAGTGTTCTCTCACTTCTAAGCATAAAACGACATTTAAATCTCAAATATATAGTGTGATACTACTAGCATATAAGTTGTATTAGTAAGGTAGTATGAAAGGATGTTGAAGAGGATAATGTAAATGGGCCTTTGCTCTACAAGGTGCTTTATTAAGATCATGCCTGTTACTGTTATAAAATGTCTGCTGATTAATTGTCATGTAATCATTGGGATGTAATTGCTTTTTTGTTCATGGTAGAGCCTTAAATTGCTAAATTGGCTGTTCAGCTTTCTTCCTTCCTAGCTGCTTAGCAGCACCCAACTGAAGACAGACACAGCTCAAGCTCAAATGAACAAACATTACTCACTGCTTCCCTCTAAAGGCAACTTGTTGTTTTTGTTGTATCATTCTCATGTCTTAAAATATGTACTTTTGCATGCATTTGCCACACAACCACATAGTTCACATTCTGTTTGTTGTGTAGCTATAAATAGGATTGTGCAAGCTAAAAACAATCGAATGTTGTATGTGTGCAATTATGTAATAATTATCACAGGCATAGGTACGTTTTCTTGCTGTGCTTACTGTGTAATTGAACTAGGATCAAATTTGATCTTATTGGATACAATAAAATCCAGTAACAGTAACAGCAGCAATATTGAAAGCCAGGTGAGCTAAGCACAATTGATTTTCATGTATTTACAAAGTGATATTTTGCCTAGAAAAACGTAGCTTACTCTGAGCTCAAAGCTTTGCTATCAGTCATCTGACAGCCACATGCTGATATACTGAAGCTGTCAAACCTCCTATGACTGTAAAAGCAGTCATCTTGGCAGGCTGACACATTGTCTGAAGCTCTTATCTCAGAAGATACATGCGCATACATCAATACCTCCAGCTATTTTATTATCATTCTTTATTATCATTGGTGTCTACCCCAAACTTTTTTTGTTGTTGTGTTTGTTTGGTATTTTTTTGTTTGGGAGGGGGGTTGTCATTTGAACAGTTGGATTAGGGATTTAGAATGTCGTTGTTGACCATTCAAAGTCAAAGCAGAAGCAACACCACTCTCCAATCCCCTCATACTTGTCTTTGATAGAGTTGGTATGTCTCATTATGTAGCTCATCTGCTGTTGTACATACACATGTGCACACACACATTTTTCTTTGAAGACATATGCCTTTATTTATTTATTGGACCTGTCACATGGACATAATTGGACATATCATATGATATACTGCACATAGTTTTTTGTGGACATGTAAAACCTCAAAGTTTCAGATGATAATTTTTTTAAAGATATACAGTGAACATCTAGTTTGACTATTAGTCTGTCATCCAGCTGGTTGGTGAAAAAACAAAATAAGTCCTATTAGGTTTATTTTGGATATAAATGAATCCCTTAAAATCAGTCCTTACAGAGATGTTTTTGGTTTTAAAACTGTAGGTAAATAACTATTTGTAAAAATCTTAGCTGCAAGACCTCAATTAAACTGTTTGGAGTTTTATGTCTTAAGGGTCTATAAATCCCTAAGTTGTGGCCTGATTATGTTGCAAGTTTAAATACAGGTACCGTAATCTGATGAAGCATGCAAAGTTTAATTTAAATAGGCCTCAACAGACTATATCGTCGCTGTCCAATGAAAAACAAGTATCTCTAAAATTTCAACTGTACAGGGAAGACCAAAAACTTAGTTTACTTTTAATGTAAGTCAATGGAACCAGAATTTTTTCCAAGCTATTTTGGAGCATTTCTATTGTTCCATTCATCATGAAATATGCATACATTATAAATGACCATTGTTGTGTTCAAATGATGTAGAAAACTTAAAATCGACAAAAATGGAGATACATATTTTTCATCGGACAGTGACTATATATATATATATATATATATATATATATATATATATATATATATATATATATATATATATATATATATATATATATATATATATATATATATATCTTTTCTATAACCTGAATTTGGCACTGAAATATGACCTGAATTATATCATTGCAAAACATTTTTTTTTATTTTTGTTTTCTAATTCTTATGTCTGTGTGTCATCAGCTGGTTTTACACTTTGTTTCCTGTAACCTGAAATGAGATCTTTTTACTGTAGCCAGAAGAAACCAACATTAGAACAACAGGCAACAGGTGTTGTCTTCTTCCTTCCTATAGATACCACAATTCACTTTTTTCCTCTTGTCTCAGTTGGGAGGTTCATTTCTCCTTGGTGTTGGTGTGTGGATGCTTGTGGACCCAGCAGACTTTAAAGAGATTCTGGCTGTCAACCCCCACTTTATCACTGGAGTCTACATCACGCTAGCTATGGGTGGCATGCTGTTTCTGCTGGGCTTCTTTGGCTGCTGTGGAGCTATACAAGAAAACAAGAGTCTGCTATGTTTTGTAGGTGACTGTGTGTGTGTGTATGTGTGTGTGTTTGTGAGAGAGAGAGAGAGAGAGAGAAAGAGTGAGCGAGCGAGAAGATGGCTATATAAGCAAGTGTAATAAAATGCGTTAATACTTGTACTATATAAATGTGTGGTATAGTGCAGTAATGTAATGCATGTCTGAATACATATTCTATGTTCTGCTTTCCGTCTTCTTTCAGCCTGGCCCTTTACATATTCTTGTGGCTGTCACCTAGGAGATGTGAGCTTCAGCAACAAGGATGAGTGCATCTCAGGCAACATGCTATACCTCAACAACAAAGTCAGATTAATGTCAGAAATCATGCTTCTCTGTCTGGCAATCTGACAGACAAGTACTGTTCTCCTGGCAACCACCAAACGCAGATTCGTCCACGAATCTGTTTGGTGGTTGCCAGGAGAACGGTACTTGTCTGGCTGTATTGTGCCATGTGTACAGTTTGGTGAAGGGAGGACTAAGAGATCTGTTTCGGTCACAGGTAACAATTTAATTTTGGTAACACCATTGATTTTTCTATGGACAATTAGTGTTTTTTTCAAGGTTTCCGTCTCAAGGGAGTATATGTGCATATGTGAATATTTGTGTAGGATAATTAAGCAGTGGGAGTCAAACAGCAAATTATGGTACTTAGAGTTCTTCACCTGACTGGTCAGCCATACATGCACAAATTAAAGAGGGCTGATGTATTTCCTAATGTGTCCATTCTTAGGTTTTTTTAATGTTTCTTTTTCAATTGACAGGGGTGCTATTCAGCAGTTGTGGACCACTTTGAAATGTACATTTATGTGGCTGGTGCCCTGGCTATCGTTGTGCTTACAATTCAGGTAAAACCTTTTTACATTAACCTCTATTTCTTACAATGATGGATTAAATGTTTTTGCTGCTGCTTTAACACAACCACATTAACTTAGTGATGAGCTACTAATGAGTTGATTAGTTGGATCAGGTTAGTTGGAACACTGCCTTAAGGGGCTAAGCCTGTCTTTATGTAGTATGATGATTATTAAATGCTGCCCTCTTGTGGTAATATATTGCAAGCAGCACATCTTCATTTTGCCAAGACAGCCTAAATAAAAATTGTATGAATCAAATTTATTTTAATGTTATACGTCTTCATTACTTAAGATAAAACACTATTAGTTGTGATATTGTGGTTTATACACATCTATTAGATTTGTCTCTCTTTCTTTCGCAGTTGTTTGCTATGGTCTTTGCTATGTGTCTTTTCAAAGGAGTTCAATAAGTGCATGAAGGACATCCTGAATATGGAACTTATTTTGTTTAGAGACCTATACACCTATACCACCTCAAAGGTCCAACAGTGATGTATAGGTCTCTAAACAAAATAAGTAACAAACACCCCAAAGTGTGTGTGTGTGTGTGTGTGTGTGTGTGTGTGTGTGTGTGTGTGTGTGTGTGTGTGTGTGTTAAAATTTAAATTTCTGTTTAATGTGGCAGTTGAAAGCTAGATTGGTTTGGGTCTTTCAGCTGGTTCTGGGTGAGAATATTAGACAAGTAATTTAGTCTAATTTATTACTCAAGAAATGGAGTTGCCAAGGGTGCAACATGGAGTTTCCAATCTTCATAAGATGCATAAGGCTTGGTAATAGTTCTGACATAGAACTTTAAATGTTGTTTTCCACATTCCAAACTGTTTTTAGCTTTGAGAATTAAAAATAATATCACAAAACAAAAACATTCTCCAGATGACCATGACATTGTATGTCTGATTTGGATGAAGAGTATCTATCCAAAGCGATTGTTCTGTACATTGTTGATTTTGAAAGTATTAATTTTGACTGTTGGGAACCTGTCTGTCTGTAGTTGCCTTCTTCTCTGCTTAGCTTTTTTTATTGCACATTTGTTGTAATTGTGTTTGTATGTGATTTAAGCTATTTTATGTATGCTAATGTTTCAAAGAATTAAATTATATTTAGTATGTTTCAATTTAATGTTTTCTAAAACAAGTTTCACTTTCAATGCTGTTCAATATCACATCTGTCTGATGCATGCAAAAGCCTATTATTATATATGCTAATCTTATATTATAAAGGATTATCTTATTACAGAGTAAAAGAAAAACATCCGCCATTACACTGACTTCAAAGCTAGGCTTAAAATCAAATCACAAAGTATTGTTTTAGGTATTTATACTTTGCACCTGCAGTAACCTGTCAATTATCTCTTGGAGAAGCCACTAACACAAAGGTTCACTTACCTTTTTTTTTGTCTATAATTGTAATGGAGAAATATAAGGAATTCTGGAGGGTTCCTTTTTATACTAAGTGGGCATTTTATCCCTTAGGCCACCATTAGCTGCCACTGATTTGTAGCTAGCTAGATGATTTATAACCTAGTTTATATGTATTTACCCTTCCTGGATTCTCCTACCTGTGGAGACCATGGTAAAGAACTTATCTGAAACACATCACTTTTTTTCCGATCTCTGTGCCAGCTTTGTTTGCACCAATGAACTCCTAAATGTGCATTTATGTTTGTAAGGTAGAGTTAATGAACTGCAACCCTATTATGTTCATATAATTTCATAACAGATAGTTGTTGCAGGTAGTATGATACTTTCTTTCATTGATATTCTCAGTCATTTCAAAACTAATATGTTTCAACATGTTTAGCATTTTCTATTTACATTTATGGTATTTAGCAGACATTCTTATCTAGAGTGGCTTACAATTTCTGACTGAACACTTTTTGAAGAGATAGAAGTCCAAACTACCTTTGAGCTCAAACACTTCCAGAAACAAAAGCCAGTGCTGATACCTAGCGGTAAAACACAGTTTAGAACAACATAAGTGCAATACCTAGCCAGTGATCAACCTTAGAAAGAAGATAAAGAGTTAAGCATGGCATAAATGTAATACAATGTGACTTGAGTGAAATTTGGAAGGTTGAGAGCGAGTCATTCTGGATCTGTTGCAAGTGGAGGAAGAGGAGGAGAAGGAAGAAGACCAGCCAGGAGCAAGTTGCAGTAGTCAAGCATTTAAATGAGAAAGGACTGGACTAGCACCTGGTTGACACAGTGGAGAGGTCAAATACCACAGACATTGTAGAGAAGATAATTGCATGAATGAAGCTGGTTTCTCAATATAGGCTGGAAACGACAACTGTTCATCTAGAATCACACAAATAGTTGCATCTTCAGGTGGAATAATCAAAGTTCTCGAATGAAATAGCAAGATTATGGTAAGGATTTGTAGTTCCAGGGATGAACAGTAGCTCGGTCTTGGTAGGACTAAGCTGGTTGGGTGAGCTGTTATTAATGAAGAGATGTCAGTCAGACATGCTGATATACAACTGCAAACTTAAGTTTGGGAAGGGATGTATTAACTAAGTATCATCAGTGTAACAGTGGTAGGAGAAGCCATGAAAGGTTATTGCATTGTCAAGAAAATGAGTGAAGAGAAAAAATAGATAGGAAAAAGAGATAAGAGATCATGGTGCCTTGAAGGACACTGGTGGCAAGTCTGCATAGAGCAGATATGGACCCTTTCCGTTATACCTGGTAAGTGCACTCTTCCAGATAGGACTCAAACCACTTCCATGCAGAGCTAGTGATTCCAAAGTAAGAAAATAATAATAGTAGTATCTTGTGGTCTGTTGTGTCAAAGGCTATGGAGAGGTCCAAAAAAATCATAACCAAAGATAGTTCGATCTTGATCTTGCTACATGGGGCTTCTAAGTCTCTGCTATTGGTGCAATTTCTGTTTAATGTGGCAGTTGAAAGCTAGATTGGTTTGGGTCTTTCAGCTGGTTCTGGGTGAGAATATTAGACAAGTAATTTAGTCTAATTTATTACTCAAGAAATGGTGTTGCCAAGGGTGCAACATGGAGTTTCCAATCTTCATAAGATGCATAAGGCTTGGTAATAGTTCTGACATAGAACTTTAAATGTTGTTTTCCACATTCCAAACTGTTTTTAGCTTTGAGAATTAAAAATAATATCACAAAACAAAAACATTCTCCAGATGACCATGACATTGTATGTCTTTCCGGTAAAAGCAAACGTTTATTTGTGTTATGGTATTTACTAAAAATGTCGAATGTTAAGTAACTACAGAAAAAAGGTAACTTGCTAAATGAGATTAAATACATAATGAGAAGACAGTGCTTACAGTTGTGATTAAAAATGTGAGTAAAGATAAATGTTAATGCCCTTTTTACACATGCTACTATTCAAATTTTGTTTATACAGTGATGTGAAAAAGTATTTGTCCCCATGCTTTCTTCTGCTTTTGCATATTTGGTGCACTCAATTATTTCAGATATTCAAATAAAATTTAATATGTAAAACAAAGACAACCTGAAACTCAAACAGTTTTTAAAAGATCATTTAATTTATTAAAGGATAAAGTTAACCAAACTGACCTTGTTTAAAAAATTAATTGGCCCTTTAGTTACTTAGTCAACCAATGAAATAATCGTTGTTGATGTTTGGGGTTAATTCAACGAATTAATCAACCTTTATTTTCCCTCGTTAATACACTGAGGGTAACCCTCACATACAATGCATCCAACCACTTACAACTTAAACAGACTGAAAATACATTAAAATTAGAATCAATATTTAATCAAGAAAGCTAAAATAAGAATTAAACGATAAAAATATTAGAAAAACAGGCAAACAATATAAGAATTTAATTAAGAAATAAATAATTTAAAATAAAAGTTTAAGTGGACAAGCTAATAATATAAAACAATAAAATAAAAAGATAAAAAAAAGTAAATTAAATACAAATAAATTAAATATAAATTAAAAATTAGGAAGAAAGTAAATTATGAAAATAAAACAATATATAAAACCGAAATTAGATAGATAAAAGGACAGAAAAAGTCAAAAGAAAAACTCAATTAAAACAGCTACAGGCTGTCTAAAGGTGATTAGAAACTAAAAGTTTAAAATGATTTAGTGACACCAGCGAGCTGAGTTTTAGAGTTTCTTGCAGTGAATTCCAGCTTACTGGTGCACTGTAGCTAAAAGCAGATTTTCCCAGCTTAGTAAAAACTCTAGGAACCTGACAGGTAATCCAATCAGCAGAGCAAGTCTGATAATTACTGCTATTTAAAGAAATTAAGGAAGAAATATAAGATGGCATATGGCCGGAGAGTGAGTTATAAATGAATATAAGCCAGTGTGATTCCCGTTGAGCTGCTAGTGAGAGCCAGCCTACTTTTTGGTACAATCTGCAATGGTGAGTGCTGTAAGAGTCACCAGTAATGAACCTTGATATGATAGATTGAATCCAGTGGTTTCAGGGCACTTCAGGGTCAGGCAAACATAGGCAGACAAGATTTATTACAATACAGGAATCAGAGTCTCTGTCTGCACTTGATGATTTAATTATTAATGAGTTTTAAATTAGAGTTTTTCATCTAGCCAGATACCAAGATACTTATACTCTGTGACTCAATGTTGGATCCTGTCAAGGTACTAATAGTCAAAGTATTAAAATTAATATTTGGATCTGGAAAACAGCATAAACTTACTTTTCTTGGCATTTAAAACTAATTTATGCTTGTATAAAGCAGTCTGCAAGGCATTAAATGAGCATTGGAGCTTTTCAATTGCTGCATGAGCAGATTCAGCATAACAATATAAAATTGTGTCATCTGCATAAAGGTGGTGGAGGCGGCAAGATCAATTATATATATGTTAAATAAAACTGGACGCAGGACAGAACCTTGTGGCACCCCTTTGTCAATAGAAGTTAGATTAGATTTATGGTTACCCAGAATCACACATTGTTTTCTATTCAAGAGGTCATTTTGGGCCCACTGCATTGCGTTATTGTCAAAATCTTGTACAGGTGTGTCAGAAGAAGACTGTGGTCAACAGCGTCAAAAGCTTTTGTTAGATCAATAAAAATGGCAGCACAGTGCCTCTTCCTGTCTGAGACCGTGTACATGTCATTGAAAACCAGTGTAGTTGCATAGATGGTACTGTGTCTTTCTCAGAAACCAGACTGGAAATTAGAAAAGACAGTTTTCCATAAGGAATGATTTAAGTTGTCTATTTATGAAAGATTTTAACATTTTTGCTAGACATGATAGTTTTGAGATGGGTCTATAATTATTTATATCTGCCGCTTCTCCACCTTTATGCATCAGAATAACATTAGCTGTTTTCCAGATGCTGGGAATTTTGCCAGATAAAATGGAAAGGTTAAAAATATATGTGACATGCTCTAAAATAACCGAGATTGCAAGGCGCAAGAAGTAAGGATCCAGACCATCCACAGCTGTACATTTCTGAGGGTTAATAGTAGCGAGAGCATTAAACACTGTACATAAGGAGAGGGTTTGGAGTGTGAAGACACCATGGCACTGGGTGGTAGTAGAGGTGGGGACAAGTTTATGTCTGCATCTCTAAATATACGACCAGCTGTAGCAAAATACACATTAAAAGCATGACAAAGTTCTTTCTGGTCAGATATTATGTGATCATCAACTAGGATATTGGATGGGATATTGGAAGGACTGTTTCAAGTGAGTTTTCCAGAAATGTTTAGTGCTGGAAGAGTTGGTTAACAAACTGAGATAATAATTGGATTTGGCTTTTCTTATTGCAGAGGTAGATTTGTTTCTCAGTTGTCTGAATGTTAGCCAGTTTTCTTCCAACCTTGTGCGTCTTGCAACACTTCAAGCTTTATTCCTTTCTTTAAGCAATGAGGAGATTTCACCTGTAAACCAGGGGCTCAACCTATCTTTGAACCTCAGCCTTTTATAGGGGGCATGTCTGTTCACAACAGCTAAGAATGATTTACTAAAGTGATCTAGGGCTACATCAACATCTGGGATACTGAGAGTAAGGTGAATTTCACTCATCGCTAAATCGAAGAGAAAAGCTTGCTCTAACGCTTTAATTTTATTTCTTGATTATTGCCAGCCCTGATTCTAAACATCACATTAATTTAACCTTTTCTAGTATGTGAAGTAGACAAAAAGGTCTCAATCAGCAGCACACTATGCCACAATAAAAGAATGCTTTGTTGCTTCAGATCCTAGATGACTGAAACTATTAATTCTGCTCTCTAACAGAAAATCCAGCAGGAGAATGTTCTGTCATCAGTCTAGGTTACGCAGCAAGAAAATCATCCAAAGAACAAGAGTCTGATGGCTCCAATTAAAAACACAACTAAGGTTTTGGAGTGACTTACTGCAATTCCCAATTAGAACCCTTCTGAGAGGCTATGACATGACAATTAAAACAGGCAATTTGTGTGGCTGTTTTATTGCAATTCTGCAAAGAAAAGTGGGCAAAAATCCTCCACAGTGATATAAAAGACCCCCCAGCCACAGGAAGCTGTAAATGTTTTTATCTTGAATAGAATTATCCTGTTCTTCTTGTCTTCTATTATATTGTGCCTGAGGTTGTGAAAACACTTGGTGTCAGAAATATGCAATCAATTTAACAACACTGAACTTAGCATGAACTGAGAATAACAGCAGGAAGCCTGTTTTGTATTGTAAGACATCAACATAAGATTGGATGTGAACAGACATCTAGCAAACTACACCCAATATTTACAGTGCATCCGGAAAGTATTCACAGCTTCACTTTTTTTACATTTTATATTACAGCCAACATAAATTACAATTTCAAAATTTATCAGATGTAATAAATTCATTTTTTCCCTCAAAAATATACACACAATACCCCATAATTACAAAGTGAAAAGTGTGTTTGAATTTTTGGCAAATTAAAAAAAGAAATTACATGTACATAAGTATTCACAGCCTTTGCTCAATACTTTGTTGAGGCACCTTTGGAAGCAATTACAGCCTTATGTCTTTTTGAGTATGATGCTACAAGCACACCTTTTTTGGGCATTTTCTCCTATTCTTCTTTGCAGAACCTCTCAAGCTCCATCAGGTTGAATGGGGAACGTCAGTGCACAGCCATTTTCTGATTTCTCCTGAGATGTTTAATTGGGTTCAAGTCTGGGCTCTGGCTGGGCAGCTCAAGAACATTCACAGAGTTGTCCTAAACCATTCCTTTGTTATCGTGGCTGTGTGCCCAGGGTCATTGCTTTGTTGGAAGACGACCCTTCACACCAGTCTGAGGTCCAGAGCGCTCTGAAGGTTTTCTTTAAGGACCCTGACTAGTCCCCCAGTTCCTGCTGTCAAAAAACAATCCCACAGAATGATGCTGCCACCACCATGCTTCACTGTAGGGATAGTTTTGGCCAGGTGATGAGTGGTGTCTGGTTTCCTCCAGACATGATGCTTGGCATTCAGGCCAAAGAGTTCAATCTTGGTTTCATCAGACCAGATCATTTTGTTTCTCATGATCTGGGAGTCCTTCGGGTGCCTTTTGGCACTCCAAGCGGGCGGTCTTGTGCCTTTTACTGAGGAGTGGCTTCTGACTGGCCACTGTTCCATGCAGGACTGATTGGTGGCATGCTGCAGAGATGGTTGTCCTTCTGGAAGTTTCCCCACAGAGCAACTCTGTCAAGAGTTACCCTTACGTTCTTGGTCACCTCCCTGACTAAGGCTCTTCTACTCTGATCACTTAGATTGGCTGGGCGACCGGCTCTAGAAAGAGTCCTGGTGGTTCCAAACTTCTTCTATTTACAGACGGAAACCACTGTGCTAATTGAGACCGTCAATGCTGCAGAAATGTTTCTGTGCCCTTCCCCAGATCTGGGTCTCTGTGTAATCCCGTTGGGAAGGTCTACAGATAATTTCTTGGACTTGGCTTGTGCTCTGATAGGTACTGTCAACTATGGGACCTATATATAGACAGGTGAGTGCCTTTCCAAATCATGTCCAATATACTGGATTTATCACAGGTAGACTCCGATCAAGTTGTCAAAACAACTGAAGGATGCACCTGAGCTCAATTTTATGTGTCATGGCAAGGCTGTGCATACTTTATTTTTTATTATTTTTTATATAAATTTGCAAAAAAAAATTCACTTTGTTATTATGAGGCACTGTGTGTAGAATTTTGAGGGGGAAAATCATTTTGGAATAAGGCTGTAACATAATAAAATATGGAAAAAGTGAAGCTTTCCGGATTCTTTCCGCATGCACTGTATTGAAATCATGATTAACAGTATTATAGCGACCCAAATCACTTAACTCTGGATGCATTACTTGTCAGTTTCTTTGCTGATCATTAAACATTCATTATCATCGTCAGTCAGAGGTGGAAATCCTTGCAGTAGTACAATCCACAAGGCACAAATGGGTTCTCTTTTCAATCTCTTTTCAAAGTATCAAAAGCCATCAAAATAGATTTAAATATGACCTATTGATATTAGTGATTGATGTCTATGCCAACCAAGTACCACTCAAGCAACAGACAACTACATCACACAGTAAATGTTGGCTTTAAAATTGTGCTAGTAAAAAAAAAAAAAAAGGAAATGTTTATGTATACCAAAAATCTGTGGCCAACGTGACACAAACTGCACTTTTTATTGTGCCGATATAAGCTATGCATGACTACCTATCAAAGTGGGATGGCTGTGAAGTTGGCAGCCATTATTGCCTCCATACATCAAAAAGTTGTTTGATTTACCAAGATTAAAAAAAACAATTATGACCATTTGTAAGCAGTCTAAATGCTGGTGTACTGAAAGAAATGTCTTTCAACTACTCTCTCCTTAGACAACAATACTGCAGAGACACATTTACTCGCCGATTGTGAAAGGATAACTGTAGATAATGCCATGGCATTGAAAACCTTTTGAGATTTAAAAGAAACTACACCAAGTTGCCATTGATTTTGGTCCACTCAAAAATGTCCTGCTCGCAAACAATATCCGAGTTAATGAGCAGGTAGCGGTCTCCAACGCAGAAGTGCTTCTGACAGGCTGCACATTTAAAGCACTCAAGGTGGTATACTTTGTCACGCACGCGCATTGTCATTTCAAAGGCCCGGATCCTCTTCTCACAGGAAGCGCAGAGCCCATCCTGACCAAATAGTCTGCAAAAGAAAGTAGATACCTAAATGGGTAAATAACCTCACATATTTTTCCTGTACCAAATATCTGAGAGCAGGTTTTTATAAAACTGGCTGACATTTATTTGTGCGGAAAGAAACTTAAAATTCAGGTTTCAGAGTTGTTGTTTTTTTAAATACAGGACATCACAACAACAACCGTGACAGCAACTTGCAGTTATTAAAAATAATCCATTTTATTCTAAAGTCAACAAAATATCAATGCAGCTCCAGTTCTGCCATAATATACACTAAATGTGTAAAATAACATTAAAGTGAAAGTTTAATTCTTCCTCTGGAGTGAACAGAATTTATCTTGGCTTAATGTGAAATCAAAGTTTAATTGAGGAAGCATAACCTATGTTTTGTCATACCAGACAAGCGTCAAATACTAATAATGTTTAGACTACCATGTATTTAAACGTCTCTTATTCTAGAGAAAGGAATAGGTTTCAAACTTACCTGAGGTAGTCTCTCCGACACAGCTTCCTACCAAGTTTATAGTAGAGCCTACGGCCAACCTCCCCCAGCCGACAGCCACAGAGGTCACAGCTCAGACAGTCCTCATGCCAGTATTGCTCAATAGCCTTAAGGAAAAAGCGGTCTCCAATGCTTTGCTGACAGCCACCGCATGTCAACAGTGACGGTGGCATCTGGAGGACCTCATCCACAGGTTCCCTGTGGATTCAATTGAAAATGGCATTTTTTTCTTTAAAAAACGTGTTATGGACAACGTGGTAAACCATAAAATGCAACTTTTGTATGATTTGAAAATAGGTCATCATGACAAACAGTTCACAGTTTTTTTTTTTTTTTACTTTCAATTGCTTATCTTCACTTAAGTCATTCAATTAAAAACAGCTGATTTTTAGAGTAGATTTTATAGAAGAAATATCATGGGATTTACTAGGTGGCAAAATCTGTAATGAAAAAGAAAAAGATGGCATTGTAACATAGGCTTGTTTGTGCCATTCAGCGTGTTCCATAGAACTTTGTAAAACACATCTCGGTTTGAATTTTGTGCGCGTTTCATTGTTTGATCGTCTTACCTAGTCGACATGTCTATACTGTGTATTCGAACATTTGAACGCCAGAGGACGCCATTCCAAACCACCAAGTCATGTAAAAAAAACCCCGCAGTCTCCCATTTAATTTGTCATGCAATTTATTACTAAACATTTTGGCATACCAGTGATAAACCAAGCTGTATTCTTTTGTAGAAGTAATTAGGAAATCTTTCAAACTGGCCACTACTACATCAGTACAACTACATTTCACTGCTATAGGCCAAATAAAAAAACAAGCCTAAGGTAATGAAATGGCTAATATTAACCTAACCTGTTTGAGACGATCAAACCCGGTACGGCTACTTACTCATTGGCTTCCAGCGTCTTTCTCTCAATTGTAGAAGCCATTTTAAATTAGGATGTCAGCGTCCGAGTTAAACAGCAATCAGACAGGGGTGCATTTGTTATTCGCACCTTAGAGAATGTGTCCGAATTTACTAATCCTGCTTGTAACCGAAATTCCACTTCACCAAAAACGCTGCTCAAAACTGCACTTGTCGTCCTCAGTATTGTTTAGTATACAGCCTACTCGACGGCATGGTGTGAAATTTGCCTTCCTTCATTTCCATTTTGACGGTCTCTCCAGTGCAGCAAGTTGAAAAGAAGGATGTCGCGTTTGGGCTGTGCAGGAGAAAAACATGAGCTCTAAAACGAGAACCTCCTGTCTTTGCGTGTAAAATTGTCACAAGTCTCGGCGAACAGCAGTCTGAATATTTCGGGGTCGCTCGCTATATTATGAATTCTGAAAACTGAAAGCTTAGGCTAAAGCTCACAACGGCGCCGGGTTTTCACGCAGCAAGCCGTGTGGCTCCCCGTTTTATTAGGCTACAGCAGGTTTTTTTTTTGAAAGAGCCCAGCCCCCTCGGCTCTAAGCTTTCATTTCCGTCTTCCTGCTCACGACCACTCGACAATGAGAGGAAATAGCGCTCAGTCGGTCGCAGAAAGTCAGCAACAGCCAGCACGACTTCACTGGGCGTGACCTGCGCGTTCAGGCGGAACCTTGCCGTTTACAACTGAATTCATAATAATTAAGCAATAATTAAGCAGTAATTATAATAACAGAGGTATGAGTGAGGGCTGAATTTTATTTTTAACTTACCTGTTAGGAGCAGTTCTGTTTTCCCAACGCTGTTGTAACTGAAAAATGTGAGCAGTAACAAAGCACTTACAAAACCTATAATCCTGAATACAGTGGGAGAATTGATGTACAATCTTTTTGGGTTCTTTAGATTCTTTGGTGCTTATTTATGGAATCGCCTGTTCCGGTTACTCCACTGGTTCCCATAAAAATGTATCTGGCAACTTATGCTTTTTTGTGATTTCCTGTCTTTTAACAGTAAATTAAACATATTAGCATTTAGATTTAAATAGATATTTATCAGTGGATGGCACATCTTTTTTACAGTCAGGGCTGCATCTAACGATTAATTTCAAAATCAATTAATCTAACAATTATTTTTTTTCGATTAGTTGATCAATCTAATGACTAATTTTTAGATTACTCTACTTTGTTATGGATTTGTAACCAATGGATGATTTTGTGTGCATATATATATATATATATATATATATATATATATATATATATATATATATATATATATATATATATATATATATATACGTGATTTATAAATGACACGTAGCCTACACGCCTCAGGCACAAGACTACATATTTTGGCAGCGAGCCGTTTGAGAATCATTTCATATTAATCATTTCATCATATCATTTTTAGGCCTTGTTCAGACTGCCAGCCCAAATCTGATTTTTGCTATATCCAGATTAATTTTATGATACTTTGACAGAAAAAATCCACATAAGATCCAGTTTTAAACCAAATTGGATCCAAAGCACATTTGGAGGTAGATACTTGTGATGCAAAAAAATAATGATAATGTTAAATCTAGAATAGTGAAAGTGCTGTAATTTGCTGTATAGCTGCTTGTGTCTATGTCGTTACCACAGCAATCCATTCAGATAGGTCTGGCAGTTGTCAAAAGCACTGATTTGAGAAACACAGCAATAAAAACTGTTTAATTCAAAAAGAGGGGTTATGTAAAAATTGATTACAATTGCCTTTGGTGTATAATATCACGTCTGGGAAAATCATACAAGGCAAATAAAATAGAGCCTTATGGGCTCTAGGGCTTGAATGTAATAAACTAAACCCTAATTCTACACCTGACACTATCCTATCCATGGTTTAAACATGGTTGGTGACCAAAACATTTATTCAAGAAGTGAAAATGTCAAAGAGACTATGACACAAAAACCACCAAAATTGATTTCAACATGGAACTGTATGTAGATTAGATCTGAACATGTTCGAAGCCTTAAAATGGGTTAAATATGCACTTAATATATAGCATAATCCAACACTTTTAAAATAATCCTTCAAAGGTTGGTTAAAAAACACACAACCCAATGTTTCCTGTATGTGTTGTATAATGCCTTCATTTTACTGACAAACACAGTTAATTCAGTATTCTGTCAGGAGTAACAAAATATCAGTAATCTTTTCATCCTAAAGTATTAAATTATTATCAATGTGTTTTTGATGACTGGAAATATGGATAAATCCTGTCTGTTTAATGAAATTATTTTTATTAATATTTTGGTCATGGAACCTGACGGTGCATAATTTTTGTTGTGTCCTTTATTACATGGGGCCATGTGTTGATGGACTACACTAAGCCTTATACATGTTTCGGTTTGTACATTTAATTTTGTAAAAGTTTACAGTCAAACCTTTTTTGATGCATTTGATGCCTACCTTACCAAGTGTTCTAACGCATTTTTGTGTGTAATTGTTTTGGAACTAGCAAAATAATAAACATCTAATCATCTCTTTTCCTCTTTAAGCTCTTTAACCAGCTTGCACACATATCTTTGCTGATGTTGGTGGATAGAACTCCTCTTATCTGTTGCCTGAGCCTTGGGCCTCACTGAAGGAGGGAGGCAACTGTTGGCTGTTGGACTGGGCCAGGAGATAAAACAACCAGCTTAACGCTTCTTAACTGCTCCCATCTCCTGAAGGGAGTATTAAAGGTTATATTCAGAGAATTATTCCATGATCCAGTTCACATGCTTTAAACCATTTATGAGTCAAAGACAGCATTTTGCTGGATAACTGACAAGAGGTCAGTATATACCCTTAAACCAGGCCTAAAACGATTTTATCAGTAGGCATTTTTAATAAGCTAGGCGACATATGGTAATTGTGACAACTATTTTTTTTCTCAATTAAACTCAAATAAATACAGTACAAATTTTAATAAAATCCTAAACAACTCTCTCTCACTTAATTCCTAATCACTAACTTCCATCAGATCTGCTCATTTCAGTCTCCCTCTCTTCCTGTGTTTAGTAATACACATTTTATTAAATTAGCAAGAACTCAAGAAAATAATGAGAGATTAAACTTTTTCTGTTGTGTATTAACTGGTGAAAAAATTGTCTAACTGGGCTTCTTGCCACCTCTTCATTTCTATTACCACTCATTTGATCTAAATAGATACTCTTAATATATACACTGGCTAACAACTCGTTGTCTATTTAACAGTTCCACTTAGCATATAGGAGCAGATTGTAGTTCTACAATTACAAACTGTTGTCCATCTGTTTCCCTGCATACTTTGTTAGCCTTGCTCTGTTCTGTTACTTTGTTCCACAATAGTCAGGACTCAGAGTAGGTATTATTTGGTTGGTGGACTGCAGTGACACTGACATGCTGGTTGCATGTGGCAAACACCTACTCTTGGGGGCCAATACCATAGATAGTGGGCTAACAGAATATGCAGAAAAACAGATTAACTATAGTTTATAATTGTAGAACTACAAAGTGATCTTATATAGTAAGTGCAACTGTCAAAATAGAAAAAACTAGGCTGTTGTACTTATTAAAGAGGCTAGTCGTTCTATTTGTATGTCACATCTGTCTCTATTTTTACAGTTTTTACTTTTTCATATAAGTTTGAGAATTTTAACATTGTGTGAAAATTTCATGATGAAAGTATAGAACATTTTTGCTCTCTGTTTCAAAATGACCATTTTAGAGTGATGGGTAATGATGGAAAGAATGTTTTAGATTTCTCAGGACACCATATTTCTCAGGACTCAGTCAGGTTTTATCATGATTAACCACAATAACAAGATTTGCTCCAATAGTTTCAATAGATGTCACAGTAACATAATGCTGCTGAGAACGTGTGAGGCGTCCACCATTTCCTGTAGCTTGGACACAGCAAACATAGAGGATGTATAGGAAATGAACAGACGAGCCATACTGACTTCCGATTTTTGTGCCCTGCCACTCAGCTGGATCCTGATTGGGTGGACAACTCCAGATGGCCCTGCTTGATAGGAGTAAGGCGTTTGAGAAAGTGCCATAGAAAGCCCTGTCTGTTAACTTTGGTACTTGGCAGGAAAACCCTTCAAGTGTCTTAAATTTACCAACTACAAATGTGACAGATATGTGACAGCAAACATAGCTTGCAAAAAGGCCATCCTTACTACATAAACTATTTGACATGATGGGGACATGTAACTGAAATCTGAGAATAAGGACAATTAACATTTTATTTTCATACAACGCTAACGATATATGTGGGTAATTTAATATGAACTATATAACTTAATTCTAGTCACACATGTAGTCACCCAGACCTAATTCTGCACAGTTTTTGATGTAGGATTACAGCTATTGATTATTTTAGTAATCAAGTACTCTACCAACAAATCTATCGATTAATAGGATAATAAGTATTTTTACCAAAGAGCAATAGTAATTATACAAAACAAAAAATAATGTTTGTCTGTTAAAATTAACAATACATTGGTTTCCTTTTAGTAGGATATATACCAATTTAGTGTATTTAAGGCCATATTACATTCTGGGTTAATGTATGCTTACTATGTTGACTTAATATTAACATGAATACAAAGCTTAGCTAACTTAGCTAACTATTTCTGTGGGTACTTGATGGAGTCCAGGACACCATCTATTCAAACAACTTGTGAAGGGCTTTTGAAAGAAAAACAACCCGACATCACAGATCCACCACCGTTTGTTGCTAAAAATCTCTATTTTGGGATCATCTAGTCATAGAACACAGTCCTTTTAAAACTTTCAGTAATGTATAGAAAACTCTAAGTTTGAGTGATGGCTGTGGGGTCCATAGAGTGAACACGACGATTGACTTGATGTCACAGATGCACAGTTGGGTTCAAGTCTGGGGAATTAAGAGGCCAGGGTAGTACTTGGAACTGGCCATGCCTCAGAAAAGACAATCAGCATGTATGGGTGTACATGATCTGCAAGCATGAATTAATACCCAAATCAGTGGAGACCATAATGCTGCCACCTACATGCTGCCGTCAAAAATAGGAAGTGGTCATAATAATGTGACTTGACTGTGTATAAAGACAATGTTTTCCCCTATAACTTTTTTTAAACTGTTTCAGTCAAAAAGTTAAATTAGCAGAAGAATGATCCACCACAGCATGACTAAACCCAATCAGACCCATTTCCTGTGAGCAGAAAGCTTGGACTTGATGACTTTTTAATAGCACACACATACTCTAAAACAGCAATAGGCAGGTTACTGCTTCCTGCCTAATCTTACACTCAGTGATTGTTGGCTCCTTCTTTCAGGGTCTGTATGAACTATGTTGTTTGTATTCGGATTGATCTTTTTGTTATGAGACACTTTTTTATCAGTATATAAATTAGCTGAGAGCAAAGTCTAGTTGGGAAGCTGTTTTTATAATAAGGGGACTACTGTTGAATGGCTGAACCTCTCAAATTGAGCTTAATTTCCCTAAGGAACGTTCCTCTGATCAGTGTTACTGAACTCAACCAACAGCAAAGATGAGCAGGAAACAAATTAAATGCCAAATAGCAAAATAGCTTTGGTGTCAGAGTTTTTACAGTAATACAGTAATAGACTTATTATGTGTTATTCAAAACAGGGTACCTCTTATTAGAGTCACATTTGTGACAATGTTTAGAAAGACCTTGAAACTCTGTCTCACAATAATTTACATTATCATAAGCTATGTTTATTAAACAATGGTTATGACGTTATCCACGCAGCAATATGCACTACCAGAAAAGAACATAATGTAATAATGGTGATCATAATTTCTAAAGCTAGCGAGACTGTACATGCACATAACTATGACGCAGCTTAATTTTATTTAGCCACTTTTGCTTAGGCATTTTGGTTGCTATCCTTCTATACAATCCTTGCTAACTGTATTAACAAGTGTATATGTACTGTCTTCTACAATTACAACTTGTGTTTTAAAACCCAAAAGCGTTTCTCATGTCTCTTTGACTGCCTTATGTGGTGGTTTTTGCTGCCACCTATAGACCAATAGACTCTATAGCAAGTTAGATGTGGCTATGTACGGCTATGCTTACAATTAAGTCACTGGTTGGTTAGAAGAAGGAAACCATTAACCAAGCCTTGCCAATCTTATGTGTACTATTAATAGGCCCAAATCATGCAAAAAAAAATCCCCACACCATTACCCATTTCACAGTGCAGGTTGGGTCCATGCATTCATGCTGTTGGCATCATATTCTTACCCTTGCATCTGTGTATCTCAGGATAATTTGAAATTCATCAGATCAGACTGATGAATTTGTTGTTGAGACAGTTTGAATGTACAACATTTAAAAAATTCATTAAGTATTCATTTTTACTGAGCAAGCAAGCTATTATATATTGTCGCTGTCCAAAGAAAACCAAGTCTAAAAACATATTGAATCTCTAGAATAATAACTTTACAGGAGAGTGATAAAACTTTCAATGTAAGTTAATGGAAATAGGTTTTTATTTTATTAGGGATTTTGAAGCATTACTAATGGTTAAAATGTTCTAGCAATAATAGTCTCTTTCTCTATCTGGCATATGCTACTTCTCTGGTCCAATAGGTGAATATTGTCTTCAATATGCACATATTTTAGCTCTCTTTTTTGTGCATGTGGACACCGCTGCTAAGTTTGTCATTTTTTCAGTTTGCCAGCTTAAAACCAGGTTTTTCTTACCGTCACAGATTGGTTCTCTGTATAAAATTTGTCATTTCATGTGAATACATGCTTCTGTGTTCTCAGCTTCTTATTCATTTACTGTACTTTATTTACTTTATGTACTTTTATTACTTTTTATACACTGTTGCACTTTGTCTATATCACTTTTTGCCAGTTACTTCTGAGAATTAAATCTAAACAGTTTTCTCAAGCAAACAAGAACCCGACTAAAACCAGGGTTTCTTTACATTAGAAACTTGAACTACTTGCAGTGAAACACAGGTGAAATTAACTAAATGCACTTGCTAAATAACATATTTTATTACCTCAACCACGTACTGTAATGCATACATAAAACATACTCTTAATCATTATTGTCATTATTATTATTATCATGTGTGCAAAAATGGAAACTATGTAGCAAAATACGATTGTGAACACTGACTTTAGGAACTAACTTCAGATGAGCTGAGAATAAGTAGCTAACTTTAGCCTCGTGTCACGACTTGGATGGCAGCCACTGTTGCCAACGCCTCAGTAAGTAAAGTCGCTAAATGACGCAATTCTATAATTTGTATAATGGTCGATTTGCGTGTATTTGAAAAAATAACGTTGTGGGAGAGACAAAAAGTGACTAAAAACACCCTAAATGTGTTATAACTACAAATAAACTAAATGAACTTCTTCTGTGGATTCTTTTTGTTGACTTTGAAATAGGCCGTGTCACATTGAAGAATTTCCCTCTGGGATCGATAAAATATATATCTAAGAAGCATTTACATTTACATCCTGCTCTGTAGATAGGGGGCGGGGGTCAGCTGCGGTTTTGGGCATGCGGAGTGAGTGTAGTGGGTCGTGGAGTGGTGTGGGTCTGCTCTGACTGTAAGACTGAACACTGTGAGTGTTGTGGGACGTGGAGCGGCGAGGGTCTGCTCTGACTGTAAGACTGAACACTGTGAGTGTTGTGGGACGTGGAGCGGCGAGGGTCTGCTCTGACTGTAAGACTGAACACTGTGAGTGTTGTGGGACGTGGAGCGGCGAGGGTCTGCTCTGACTGTGGGACTGAGTACTGTGAGTGTTGTGGACGGGGTTCACGGCAGCCCCCGCTGCTCGCTGAGGACAGTAACGGAAGATCATGCGTGTTCACCTCAGAGTCTCCAAAAGTCTCCAATAACACCAGAAAAGTGGCTAGATTTGTCGCTAGTCGCTTAAAAAAGTCGCTAGAGGGTCTGAAAAGTCGCTAAGTTGGCAACACTGAAAACAGCTTCCCAGAGCTTTCATACAAGCGTGTGCCGACTGTTCATACATCTACTACAGCGTCGCTTAATACATCTGCCACTATCAGTAAGTTTTTTTGTATCAATATATTGAATGATTACATATGCCCGAATCATACCAGAAAGACCAAATTATTTATCACTGAACGTAGGATCATATGAACAAGGATCATACATACTAAGTTAGTTCGCAAACATTTCAGATTTTACTTCAGTGTTGTACATAAGTTACAGCTAAAAATTGGTTGTCTTCGTTTGCCTGACACGTTAACATATACAATCATGACAGTGTAACATATGAATATACATATTAGCTACACGTGTATTGGACTACATGACACATATTTACATTGTACGAAGTACTATTGTTGCTGTGAAACCCCACCGACATGATTGGTGTTATATTGTGGCAGGCGAACTCCGGGCAGCTACAGCGGGCCCTTTCCTGAATTATAAACCTTTTGGTCCTCTTTCGCTCGGTCTCAGTTGTCGGAGAGGCCGGCGGGGCGGATCCCATCTTGGATTGAAAGAGGAAAAGAGGAAAAAGCAACAGTATCAACATTTTGCCTATTTTATACTGCCTAATCGACTATTTTTCTGCCTTGTAGACACATTGAGCGAGAAGGTGAGCAGATGTACTGAAGTGTTGGATGAATGTTACGAAGTGCTAAGCGTTCCACAGAACTAACATTAGTAGGTTATGGTAAGGCAGAGGGTAGCTCGTTCGTTTGCGTTTCTACGTTATTTTACTTTAATTTTCGGCCACTGATGCTTACTATACCTTAGTTTTAATTTATAAAACAAACAAGTCGAAGATGATGCTTACATAATGTTAGCTAATTAATATCCAGTTAAGTGTCTGGCTTGCCAGTACACACGCTAAAGCTAACGCATCTGCTTAGTGCTTGAATCTTATTGATAAATACACAAAGAATAGACCCTACAAGCTAAATCTGGGATTGTACTTTTCTTTGTCAAATGTAGCATACAAGTTAAATGGATTGTTCATTTTTAGGTTATAATGGGTTCAAGTTTGTTATTACACTGTATTCTGCCTATGCACAGTACTCAAATTTAAGTTGAAGAGACTTCTTTTAGCCATCTAAAAATCTTTTCTCTGAACAATCAGATGCCTTCGGCAACAAATGGCAACAGGACTCTGAAGTCTGCTAGCCCAGAATTGGGATTCGCTCCTGCATCACTAAACCAAATTACAGGCAGCCAAATACCCGGGACCCAGTCAGAGGCCATGAAGCAGGTGTTGTGTGTCATTGAGAAGAAAGTCCGCAATATGGAAAAGAAAAAGGTAAATTACCGTTTTCTTGCTGTTACCCTGTTTTCGCTTGGCTTAGATAACCAGGATTGGGCTCGTTTAGTTCCTTTAAACTGCAGTTCCAGAATAAGTACACAGAGTTGACATACAGGTTGCTAACTACATAGAAGAACATACAAACTTATTTATCGCTATCAGTTAGCTAGAAAATCTCAATTGCTTGCTTCCTGAAGTTAGCTTCTTGTTCCAATTCCCCGTTCCACTTTAAATGAGGCAAAAGTTACATTCTGGCGCTTGAGGAGAAGATGTTTTTTCTCCTAACCAAAGTACTACGCTTTTTCATTTAGAATTGTTATGACTAGTATGGTTTGCTTTAATTTCAATTCATTATTCCTCTGTATTAGTCTGTTTGGTTTAGATACAGTAACTTACTTGGCATAATAATTTGCGAAATATTTCCACCGAAATTCAAGGGGCCTTAATTTCTGAACATGATGGTCTTTTGCACGTTAGCCACTGGAAGCTAACTTGGCTAACGTTACCGGCAATCACAGATCAGTTTAGGTATGTATAAAACGTACCGTGCTATTAAGTCATGTTTTCATGTTTACGTACTGCGTCAGGGCTTCGCCTTAAACAAAGAAAATACCACCAATATAGTCGCTGGCCAATTGGATAAATTAAGCTTGTTGTCGGTCTCTGTTTTGTAGAAATGTTAGCTGCTCGCCGACATTAGCTAGGTAACGTGGATTATAAGAATTGGACTGTTAGCACACTTGCTTGTTTATCTGGGGTTTTTTTTACAATGTTATTTTTATTGAATTTCAAATCTGTAAAGTTAACTCTTTTTAGGCTATTCGTTTGTTTTGATGCGTTATATTTTTGCTCCGACGTTGTTTGCTAACTCTT
This sequence comes from Megaleporinus macrocephalus, assembly GCA_021613375.1. NCBI lineage: Eukaryota > Metazoa > Chordata > Actinopteri > Characiformes > Anostomidae > Megaleporinus > Megaleporinus macrocephalus. The sequence continues at coordinate 16,703,847 of CM038711.1, forward strand.
TTGCTGTGACTACACAACTGAAATGGTTGTAACACATAGCTGAATCTGTATAGACTCATTGCTTCGTTGTAGTGGTCAGTCGGTTCAAACCAAGTCGTTAAAATTAAGATGGTCCGTTACAGACACAGTCAGAGTGGGTTCTCGACCGATGCAAGCCCGTATTATGTAAACTAGGAGACCAGGTGGATCTTTTTGTCTGCTTGCATGTTCATTTCATTTTTGCATATCCTTTGACTAAATAAGTCTCCTGTCTATATTCTGTTAGAGCAAGCTAGATGATTACCAGGCCAGGAACAACAAAGGAGAACGTCTCAATCAGGACCAGCTGGTGAGTGAATTTAATACTTTTTTTTTATTATTATTATTATATATTTTTTAACATTAACTGTGTGTGTGTTCTCCCTTCTAAAAGTGATTTGTCTTGTTGAATATAGGAAGCTCTGTCTAAGTACCAGGAAGTCATCAACAATCTGGAATTTGCACGGGAGCTGCATAAAAGTTTTCTGGCTTTGAGTCAAGATGTAAGAACAAGTGGTTTTATATATATATATATATATATATATATATATATATATATGTCATGTTTTTTAAAAAAAAATAAATAAATAAGGCAAAGCTCTGTTAAAGTTCTTATAGCTTACCTACTAACTACATTGATTATCAGCTTACACCTGCTGTTTTAAGTCTTAATGTTTTAATGGGCATGTATTTCTAAATGTGTTCTAATTGTGCTTATTACGCTTGACAATTAAGTGACAATTCTATAGGCTGTTGCAAACGTGTCTGATTAAGTTTAACGTGTACTACAGATTCAGAAGGTGGCAAAGAAGGCTGCACGTCGGGAACAGCTCCAGCGAGATGAGGCTGAACAGGCCAGGCTCAAGAAAATTCTGGAAGTGCAGTTTCTCTTAGATAGGCTTGGAGATGAGGCTGTGCGACAGGAACTTCTTCAGTGTGCAGGTGGAGCAGCACTTCTCACAAAAAATGACCTCGCTGCCCTGGATGAGTTCTACAAATTGGTGGGGCCAGAACGTGACCAAAACATCAGGTTAGTGTAGTAAAGAATGCGTTACTGTTTGTGTTGTATGTAGGGCTGCACTTTACGATTAATTTCTTAATCGATTATTCTAATGATTTATTTATTTTGTATTTTTTGATTAGTCGATTAATCTAATGACTACATTTTAGATTACTCAAATGTGAGCATGTTAGGAATTAAAATAGTTTATTTTATGAATTTGTAACCAGTGGATCTCAGGGGTCTCAGAAGCACGAGGAAAACGCATGGCCATTCTAGACATAATGTATTAAAAGGTACCTTAAAGGCACATGAATGATTAAAAAGCCTAAAAACCCAACTGGACTTTTAGAGGTACAAATGACCCGTAGCATACACACCTCATGGACAAGAAATTGGACAGTTTGTGGGTTATATATGTTGGCAAGAGCTATTTGAGAACCAGCCATGTGGGGTTTTTTTTTTTTTTTTTTTTTTTTTTTTTTAAATGCTTCAGAACAGCCTTAAGAAAAACAAGTAAAGGTTGTCTTGCTTCTGTGTTGACAAATTGATACAGGATGTTTGTGCTTCAAGTGATGTGCTTAGCAGTTGTACTGTTGTGATTCGCCATCTCCACTTTGCAAAATTGCGTTTCTGTGTAAAATACTACCACAACTTTAGATGCACGTGAGCAATTGTTTGTAGCTGCAGCTTGTGCTCCGGATAAATTTGTGCTTCCTGTAGGCACGACAATCTTTGCGACGCATCAACACAGTTTATGCTAACCAACGCAATTTGTTAAATTCGTAATCGATTACATCAAGGCAAGTTAGGCAGTGTTGTTGTGCCTCTTGTAGTTTTTATATTCATAAAGAATTGTGTGGTCTCCCCCTCATACAGGTTGACTGACCAGTATCAAGAAGCTTCACAGCATTTATGGGACCTCTTGGAGGGGAAGGACAAAGCTGTTGCAGGAACAACTTGTGTGTAGAGCGCAGTTTTCTATTTTTTTTTTTCTATTGTCTGAAAACATTAAGTGATTGCTGGGTTTACGTTACAGCTTTTGCTCATTTTGTGTAAAGGCTAAGCTTCTCACTAAAGTTAGACTGTGTTCAGATTGCGGGCAAATCGAAATTCTGTCTCAAATTGCGTCTTTTAAGACAGTTGTCCTCTCTGTTATTTGGAAGTAACCAGACCAGATTTCATTTTGTAGACATCACCAACATATCTGCATGGGTTGCTGTGATGACAATGTAACTACATGGTGAATTCCAGCACTAATGTCACTCTAGATTTGACATTGTTGTTGTTTTTTGTTTAACACTTCCAAATCTGATTTTACCTTGAAGTCTGAGAAGCATTTGTAAAAACAACATATTCCCAATCACCTCCAAAAATGGGTTGAATCAAATTGCTAAAATCGGACTTCAGGTGTTAGTGGCAGTCTGAACAAGGCTTTGTTGATGGTTGCACACCACTTTGTCTGTTTGATATTAAGAAAGCTGATTGTTAGTAACTTGCAAATATAATAAATTGTAAATATATATTAGTGGCCTGTTAAATATAAGCTGAGCGCTGATTTCTCCCTTCAGATAAAGGCCTGAAGGAGTCGCTAGAGCGGGTACTGCAGAGTGGCTATTTTGATCAAATGCCGTCTCATCAGAATGGCATGTGCACTGAAGATGAGGAGAAGCCTGCAGTCATGGTGGAGTCTTCTGAAGCAGAGGAGCAGCATGCTGGCACAGGTCACACATTTCATTCACATTGTGTTTAGGACAGTCACTCTTGAGTTATATTAGCAATAGTCAAGCTTTTTGGTGACTGAGTAAACAGTTTTGCAAAAAAAGTTCAGTTCTTTTTATTTGTCAAGGTTCTTTCAGAATATGCTCCATATATAAGGTACCTGTATTACCGTGTCTGTATCACATCTGCATATACGTTGACCAAATTCCATTTATACTTCTGACAAAAAAATGTGTCCCCAGTGTGACGATTAATACACTATATGGACAAAAGTATTGAAACATAACTTAATTGTTGAATTCAAGTGTTTTTATTCAGTTCGATTGCCACAAGTATGTAAAATTAAGCACCCAGTCATGCAGTCTGCCTTTCCAAATATTTTAAAAAGAATGGGTCATTCTAAAGAACTGAATTTAAAAGTGGAAATGTAATAGGATGCCACTATTGCAACAAGTCAGTTTGTGTAATGTTTACTTTGCCACGAAGTGGCCTACCTTGTAAAGTTACAGAGCGGATGCTGAGGCACATAGTGTGTAAAAGTCCGCTGACTCAACAACTGGAGGGTTCCACATCTCTGGCATTAACATCAGGAAGCTTCATGCTTGAATTTCCATGCCTGAGCAACTATGTGCAAGGCTTACATCACTAAGCACAAAGCCTAGTGCCAGATGGAGTGGTGTAAATTATGCTGCCGCTGGACTCTGGAGCAGTGAAAATGTGTCATCTGGAATTACAAGTCATCTGTATCTCGTAGTCTGATGGCCAACTGATGGCAACTCTGTCTTCATATCTAGACCTGATTTAGAATGGTATGTCATAAAAGCTACTGTAGGAATCCCAGTACTTTTGTTCATATAGTGTATGCACTATTTGTTTTGAATTTCATGACTATGAGCTTAACTTGTTGACTTTAAACTTATATACAAGGCATTTATAGTATATATTGTGTGTATTATGTAGTATTTTAAATTGTTTGCTGATGTATGTGAAGAAGGCACGTGACTTTGGTTGTGTTGAAAAATGCCCGAAAGCAGTTGCACACACCCGTTTACAACCCTATGATTTGGCCCTAGAATAAAATGAAATAAAATCTTTTTGCTGAGCTCATGAATAATTTGGTGGGCGTTTGCCTGGTTTACATTAGTTCACAGAGAAGCAGCGTGTCGAACTAGGTAGGAAAATAAAATGAACCTCTGGGTAATAAGCTAGTTCGACTGACTTTTTATTTAGCTGTGCTTACATTAGTTGCTTAAACCTTGCTCGAATCTAAATTACCTATATGAGCTACTTGCTTTTAATCTTGATGATAACACAGTAAGTTGGTAGCACACTGGGAGTTCAATTTATGATCTGGTTTATACTGTCAAAATGTGGATACTTACAGGCTTGGTCTTGTGTTTGTTATGCTATTTACGCTGAGCCAAGCTTGCTTGCTATTATTTAAGGTTTAAGAAACTGTCTGCATTTTGAATTTTGTTTCACCTTAAATGATGCCAAGGTTACATACAGCCTATGCAAGCTGTAGCGTTTAAGGTTGGACAGAGCGTTTGACTAAAAAGCTGCTAAATAGGAACCCAAATACAGCCAGTACAGTTCTAGATAAAATAGCTTATGGGCATATTAGACATAACTTGTGCAAGAGTGTTGAAATAAGAACTGCTCATGATGCAAACCGTCCAATCTCATCTGGAGGTAGTGTTATGGTATGGGCATGTGTGCATGCCAGTGGGACTTGTTCCCTTGTAAGTATTCCTTGTATTTCTACTTATTAGTGACATCATTGCTGGCAAAAACAGCAGGTTCAATTCTGATGCTTGTTTAGATTAAATAAAAAACTTAAATCACCCTCAAAACTGCAGAAGGTCCTGAAGCAGTCCTTTTTTGTGTGGCAGAGAGAAATGTTCTGCAATGATCAAATCGCTCACCTGACAATCATGAATTACATTTACTGAATGGAAAAGTGGAGGTAAAATGCCCTGAGAACCAGCATGGAACTGAAGACCGCTGCGTTAAAGTCTGACAAAGCATCAGCAAGGAGAAAACCCAGCATCCTATGATGTCTATGGCCTCCAGACTTCATGGATTTGCAAAGAAGTTTGAGGAAAAAATCTAATACTATTGCACAATGTATAAAACTGTGGTGCTTCCTGCACAATTCACTTGATTTGGGTATAAAAACTTAAAAGATAAAGCTGAACATTGAACTTTGGACTCGCATCATTTACTTTTAAGCACCAATATGCTACAAGACAAAAACACAAGTGCAATACAACATCCTAAGTGCAAACAATAGAGTGCAGTAAATACAAAAATTTAGTTGAAAGTGAGCCACATGTGAGATGACTTTCATTAAAACAGACTGATCAAAAAAGTTCTTGTTACATTGTTGCTACAGGGACCTCTCCACAATCTCCTGTTATTACTTTAATGTGTTAATGTTTATTAAACCTCAGCAGATGATAATGCTAAATAATGAGCAGACAGAGCAGAAAGAGAGGCTGGTTATTAAGAGGAATATTGCTAACTTGGTAATTAATGTATTTGAGGGGAAATGGAGTGCTTTTGATAAACAGATGCAATATATCTAATAGCTAATTTATCTCTTTTTGGTTTTATTTTAAACTTTTTAGTAACGGCTGCTGATTTGTAATATTTTGTTAGCGTGCACATATAGTCTTTTGCTTGTCATCAGACATAACAGTGGATTATTTACCTTAATAGTTTAGGCTTTTCTTGCTGGAAATAAGGTACTGTTATTATAAGATAAAATTCCTAAATAAAGGTAAGATTTGTTGGTTTTGTTTCACAGAAAAAACAAACAATATATGTATTTAAACAAAAAGATACCTTTATATAAAACTTATTGTCTTGTACTATAGCTTGTTTAAAAAATTTATTCATGTACCACCCAGCCCTAGTTGCTTCAGAGTCACTCATGTGATTTTAATGGTTTTTCAAGTCAGTTTATTAAGACACTTCACTACACCACACACCTCATTTGTACCCTCTGGGGAGTCCAGGGGTATGCTGTATCAGTCTGGTGCACCTTGAGATCCAAATTAAGAACTTAGATCTACAGAGACCTTTGTCCTCTAAACATTTTTTTCTCTAGTAATGAAACTATCCCCATACTGGTTGTTTGTGAATGAAAAGTGATGACACACCAAAAATGTTATGTTAGTTAACATTACAAATAGTGTAACGTTACAGGAAGAGCCAATTTGCTCCTCAGCGGCTAAAAAAATAGCTGTTGTCATGTATGTGACAATCTTCATGTTTGTCACTGTGCTAAAGACCTTAACAATATCTCAAAAATGATGATAAAGGATTTCAGAACTCCCTGAAATGTCACAGTAGCTGTGTTTAGAGAGTATGCAGTTGTATTTTGAATGATAAAAATATGCCTCTGGAGGTGTTTTTCTGACAAACTAGCTGAAACTTCAACAAAGCAGTGTTTTAAAGCATGTGGTGTATGCAAGCTGCCAAATACAGCTGTGCTTACAGGTTGGCATAGGTTTGTATTGAGGTACTCAAGTAATACCACAAACTTATCAGCTCACCTGCAAAGATGACATGTTGAGTCTGTAGAATTTTATCATCTTGTAGCGTGGGCAGGGGAGGGGTCCGTCAATTTAGTGTACAAAGGGATGCTGGCAATCAGGCTACCACTTGGCTCCTGTTGCTAGCTGGGTAATCTGCTGTAGGTGGTTAGGTGACAGCAGGCAGACTAAATGAAGATGTCATGAAGCTGAAATCAAACAGCTGATGTGCAAAGAAAAGAAAAAAGAAAACAGCAACTTTGAACCTAGGCCTAATTATTGTAGGCAAATGCATATTGCCACAGGGGCTTGAGAGGTTTATGTTTTATTTATATCTTACCTGTAGTTGTATTGAAGTAACATTATTTGTTTGCTTTGACATTTTCACAACGCTGATACCAGCTTTTGTAGTAAACGAGCAATGTAAGAAATCTTTATTTTTTTTTAATTTTTTTTTAATTTATTTATTTTTTTTTTTTTGAGGGCTTTGGGTGGGTAGAAAATTACCTATTTCAAGAGGCAGATATAGGTTACCTTTTAAGTGGGACATCTAACTGCAACTGAAGCTTCAACAAACCAATAGAATAAACGTCAGGAGCCTGCTCTGTGCATAGAAGTGCCTGATCCTCTGTAAAAAGAAAAGCCTGAAGAATGTTTTTTGTACATCTGGTCTGGGCTGTCATTCAGGTAAACTCTCTGTTACTTGTGAGGCTGAACCATGTCTGTATCGTTTCCCCTAAATTGGGCTTACAGGCCTTTTAATACACTGCATATCCGCTACCAGTTCCTTCATCTTGCTCATGTTATACTTCCTTGCCCTGTGCTTATTCCAGTTGGGGAGGAAGAATGATATTAAAGACACCGTAGAAATCAAAGAATCGGGCGCAAGTGTAACTGTCTACATCTGTGTGTTAGGAGAACTTGAATGGTTCCTGCTGATTCACTTTTTGCAGTCTCTGGGAGTAAGAGAACAGGTACAACAGGAGAACAGGAAAGTGGTGTGTGCAGTGGCTGAGAAACCCTCAGGTGGTTTTGGTGTAAATACACTGTTCAAAAAATAAAGAGAACACTTAAATAACACATCCTAGATCTGAATGAATTAAATATTCTCATTGAATACTTTGTTCTGTACAAAGTTGAATGGGCTGACAACAAAATCACACAAAAATCATCAATGAAAATCAAATTTATTAACCAATAGAGGCCTGGTTTTGGAGTCACACACAAAATTAAAGTGGAAAAACACTACAGGCTGATCCAACTTTGATGTAATGTCATTAAAAAAAAGTCAAAATGAGTCTCAGTATTGTGTGTGGCACAATGCCTGGGAATGATTCTGATGAGGAGACAGTCTGTGGTGCATTATGATGTTGGTGGATGGAGCGAGACATGATGTTCTAGATGTGCTCAATCGGATTCAGGACTGGGGAAGGGGCGGGCCAGTCCATAGCTTCAATGCCTTTATCTTGCAGGAACTGCTGACACACTCCAGCCACATGAGGTCTAGCATTGTCCTGCATTAGGAGGAACCCAGGGCCAACTGCACCAGCATATGGTCTCACAAGGGGTCTGAGGATCTCATCTCAGTACCTAATTGCATTCAGGCTACCTCTGGTGAGCACATGGAGGGCTGTGCAGCCCTCCAAAGAAATGCCACCCCACTGCCAAACCGGTCATGCTGAAGGATGTTGCAGGCAGCAGATTGCTCTCCACAGCGTCTCCAGACTCTGTTACGTTTGTCACATATGCTCAGTGTGAACCTGCTTTCATCTGTGAAGAGCACAGGGCACCAGTGGCGAATTTGCCAATCCTGGTGTTCTCTGGCAAGTGCTGAGCGTCCTGCACGGTGTTGGGCTGTGAGCCCAACCCCCATCTGTGGACGTCGGGCCCTCATACTATCCTCATTGAGTCGGTTTCTAACCGTTTGTGCACATTTGTGGCCTGCTGGAGGTCATTTTGCCGGGTGACCAAAACATCAGCCAGAAAGCATAGATACTGAGAAGTGGCCTGTGGTCCCCACCTGCAGAACCACTCCTTTATTGAGTGTGTCTTGCTAATTGCCAATAATTTCCACCTGTTGTCTATTCCATTTGCACAACAGCATGTGAAATTGATTGTCAATCCATGTTGCTATTGTGTTGTTTAAGTGTTTCCTTTATTTTTTTAGCAGTGTATGTCTTGTTTACCAAACTATTTGATTGTGAAATAATGTTTAATGCGAGACCTGTAACAGTAATTGTGTTTGAGCTGTTTACTTTTCAAGTTTGTAAGCTCTTAAGACATTTTATTTGTGGGAGTGAGCTATATAAATTAATATTATTAAGATTGAGATCGAGGATTTGTTCTGCTAATAAAACATTTGAACTGATTTGTACTCTCCACAATTTTCTTCACAGAAGTAGAAATGACTGAAGGATATCCAGAGCCCATTATGATGGAAACTGCAGAGGTAGGAATTGAAGCTTGGCACAAGCCTTACATATGAATGTCCTTTAATACATGGTTCTGTATGTGTCAGTTAATTTGGGGTGCTCACAAGAAGGTAAATTATATTATACTTACTCGACAAGAAATTTTGTAAAGATGTGATCCTCTTTATATTCAGATGTATTCTAGAAGGATCTGTTTACATATATAACATCCAGATATAAAATGCATTTTACTTTTCAATAAATTGTTTGTTTGTTTCCAATCTGTTTGCTTCCTATTCAGTTTGTAAATAGACAGTTCATTCCAGAGACCACATACAGCAGTTGTGAGCAGGAGCAAGGAGAGGAGTGGAGTGCTGAAACCAAAGTGAGGGACATAACCCTTTATTTTGTTACCGAAACTTCTAATGAGCTGTTTCTTTTATTTTGTTTGTTATAGTGTTTTTTTGGGAAGGGATTATATGTTTGACAATAGCTTTCTTTTAATAATCTTCAGGTGGCAAATTCACTGCAACAGTCTGTCCCGACAGCCCCTGCTCCAGAGGCCCATCTGCTGACCTCAGTGACTCCCACACCAACCTCAGACCCCTTGGTAAGAAAGCAGGTGGTTCAAGATCTCATGGCACAGATGCAGGGGCCCTACAACTTCATGCAGGTAAGAAGAGTCTATTTGTTGAGGTCATTGTGTATTAAAACACATTTTTCAAAGCACATTTTACTTCTGTACCATGATATATGTCTTGCGCTGTACATGGGTCTGTGTTGTGACAGGTTTAATAGCAAATATGGGCAACACACCTAAGAATCCTGTATGCATAGTGCTTTTTAAATGCATTTATAATGTATATAATGGGTAAAACCTTATATTCTTGCTTTGTAAAGTGTTATGCATGTAATTATAGCTTCATAGCTTGTATGGCAGGCATTGTATGACATGGGCTTCATAATGCATCATAATATCCATTGAGAATGGTAATACAGTATTTAGTGTGAGTAATTGATTTTGGCTGACCGGACTACTTGACAAATACCTCATGCTCAGAAATGAGTGCTGTGTTGATGCTGCACTGTCCTATGTGTTTAATGTCTGTTAATTTATTGTTTCTAGTTTAAAAGGTTTTAATGGAAGATAAAAGCAAGATTTTTATCTTTTTAAATGATACAATATTATTAGTTGTGCTTAATATGGTGAAAGAAATTAACTAAGGTAAAACAATTGATTTTGACTTTGAACTTATAAGTACCTACACCTGTGAATTGTTCTTCTTAGGACTCCATGCTGGAATTTGATGCACAGCCACTGGACCCAGCTATTGTATCAGCACAGCCTATGAAGCCTGCCAAAAGTATTGAGATGCCCCAGATGGTTTGCCCATCAGGTTAGTACATTAACCGCAAGTGGTTTTACTGATTACATAATTAGTTATTTTTGCGCTCTGGAAAAATTGTCTTTTCTCTTTACCCTAGCACATCCGGAGTCTTGCCTTGCACAACCTTCTGTTCCTGTACAGCCTGAACTTACGCAAGTAAGTATTAACAAAGTCATATCCAATCTGGTGATATTAGAATGTTTTTGCTCAAAATGTTATGTTTTAATTGTTTTGAGGATGTCACACCGTGACAACTTGGGGCTATTCCAAAACTTTATTTCTTTCTAGTCATCTTGTCCTATTGTGTATGTGCACAGTGTCGTTAGCTGAGCTGTTTAGCACTCTGGCGAGCAGTGTGGTGTTTTGAATGAAAGAACTTTATCTCAAACTGACAAAAGGATCTGTCTGAAGAGGCTGAGTTTCTATTCTATTGTAGCGTAGACAGAGCATTTTTGTACAGTGTGAACCAAGGTCACCACAGAACAAGTTTGTCAAAATCGCAGTAAATGTCTGACTTTAAAGGACTGTCACCTACAGCTCAATTTACCAGCCAAAAAGATTTAGCTTGAAATGTGAGCTCTACTGCAGTATTACTCAAGTCAGGGTAAGTAATCTAATTAGGTAGCTAATACACATCATTTAGTCAGTTTTTAACTAATTAGATTTACTCATTCTACCATTCGCACTAAGTGATTTTAAAAACAAAGTATACTCTGTCTGGGAAAAAATATATTGATGCATACCTGCAACTTGGTATTTAGAAATTACCTCTGTGGCATTAAAATTTTCCTAATACAAATCTAAAAAAATTTACATTATTCATCTGTAAAGTTAATATTATCTTTGTTTTGTATCCATTTAATGTGTGTGATGTATCTACTGTGCTTCAGATCCCCATTATCTCTCCCTCTCCGGAGGCCTACTCTTCACCTGCACCTTTATACCAGCCATCACACACAGCTGACCCTCGGCCACAGACAGATAATGTTGATCCCGTTCAGGCAAGTAGTTAACCGCCTTGTCATGCGGTTTGTGGTTTTCATAACAAGTCTGCTGAGAGGGAGTGCAAGTGCAAACCTTTAAAATATCTGCTGTATTGTTTAGGCCTCCAGTTCATTGACGGAGCAGCCTCCTCCCTCCTCGTCTCTCTCTGCCACCTCTCAGGCCCAGGTGTTCCAGCCTAACTCGAACTCCCTTCACAACAGTGGCATTAATGTCAATGCAGCACCATTCCAGTCAATGCAGACGGTAATGTCCTGCGGGGACAAATGGGCAATTAAGTCATTTATTCCTAGTCTTAAACATATCCTTGGCCATGAAGTACCATTCCTTAACCTGTTATTGGTACAGAAACTGCATCATTTAGAGGTCCTTTTTGGTTGTTTATTCTCACACATTCTCTCATCTTGTTTACAGTAGTAAACCACTGTAGTTGTCATTCTGTAGTATGTTTTCCCCATATTTAAAACTCCTGCCTAAGCTTGATTTCTATTTTTTTCCTGATTGTATATTTTTATTTATTTTATTATTTTTTTTAATTGACAAGCATTTTTGATTACCACAGAATGTGGTGGAGCCAATTTTCATTTATTTTTCACATCAAAAATCAACTTTGTTCCTTAAAAAGGAACATACCACTGACTAAAAAGGAATGGCCTGACTCCAGTGGTCTATGGCAGTGTTACCCAATGTAAGGATTTTTATTTTTGTTGCCAGAAAGCTCAAAAAAATATTTTTGTAACAGTGTACACAACAAAAAACTGGAAACTTTGACAAAGTGCAATTGTCCCTTACTACACTGTCACTGTAGCAAAGGACATTAATCATAGGCAAAGCTATTTAAAACCTGTATTTTTTTTATAATATAGGAAGCAATGCAATATCGAAATATTGAAAGCTTATTTAAGTAAACGTTTAAAAGTGCAGTGTAGAATATTTTTTTGCCACATTGCAGTGTTAAAGTATTGGACTTTCGATGTGTTCTGAAACTCTGCTTTTACTGAAAACTGTCTGTGGATGGGAAAATAATTCCATTTCTCAAGAATTAAGTGTGTAAAATAAAATTGTGAGATGCCCAAATCCAATTTTTTACAGATCCAGGTTGACGGGCAGGACAGTGGGGGGAAAAAACCCCACAGGAAACCAGATTTTTGCAAATCGGATTCAAGTCACATTCAGTGGTTTCAAATGCCATTCCAATCCGATTTTTACAGATGAGTCTTGAGTCTTTTGTTGCTCAAGACGAATTTAAAAGTTTTGTGTCATTTGCAACCAACAAACAAATCCAGTGCTAGGATTTGAGAACAGCACCAACAAGTTCTGGACCTACAATGATGGAGGAGAGATGGAAGTGCATTATTTCTACCTCAAAAAATAATCTAACTTTTAAAGTGTATGAAAGGTACATGACCAGCATGGCTACATACTTGCTAATCTGGTCACTTACAAATAACGGTGCAAAAAGCCTCTACTATAAATATTGCAAGAATCAGAACTACCAGTGCCACTTTTCAAACTGTACATGATTCAGTTTTATCTTAATGTTTTGCGCTTTTTTTTTTGTATTTGTTATTTAGCCTGTTAATTAATTTCATGCTTTATTCTGGGGGTTTCTTCAAAGGTCTTCAATCTTAATGCACCAATCCCACCAGCTAATGAAGCGGACTCTCCAAAGCAGACCAGCCAGTACCAGAGCGGCTACAGCCAGGGTTTTAGCAGTCAGGCACAGCAACCTGTGGAACAGATTGACATGCAGTCAGAACAGCTGCAGTCTGGTGAGCACTCTTTATCAAGAACAAACCTGCCAGTCTTTCCACATTTTATGTAGACAAGGCCAATGTGATAAGAATTTGTTATGATTGTCAGCCATATAGTTGTTTTGAACAATTATATGACCTGACAACTCGTAAATGCCATTCCTGCCCCCTTGTGTTTGCAGTCTTGTGCCTGCTGCTTTCAATTTTCCTGATGTGCACTCTTCTTCTGACAGGGTGAATGGGGAATGTGTGGAATTCAGTAAAGTGAAATAAAATTGCATTACGCTCCTCCTAATTTAATTGCATTTGCTAATATTAAAAAAACAATTCACTCTGTTAGTCAGATTTAAATTAAGCGGAGCGTACATTCATCATTGCTATGCAGTGTGCATGGCTGGTACATGTCTATGATTTTATTATTTCAATGGGTGTGTGTGCTTGTTTACAGGGGATAATTCTTGTAATTCTTGTTCCCTGTATTATATAGAACAGTTTATTTAAATTGTGTAAAGCAGAGGCAGCACACCAAATTTTCAATGTTAATGTTCTTTTTATGCATTGTGGCAAGAGAAGATGCTGTCATGAACCCAAAGCATGTGTGTTTCCTCTTGATTTCAATACAGGAGGTAAAGGGAAACACATTGTGTATTGTGGGTTTTTTTTTAAATAGTTACTACTTTTCAAAAACAAAACAGATTATTGTTACTATGAGTACTAGAAGTTGACAAACATTAGGATAGAAATATGCAGACAGACAAGATTTTTTGTGCTTGCCTGAATTAATAATTATTAATAAATAATGTTAATATAACGACTTGTTTTCTTGTTCTGCAGTGGTTGGTGCTTTTCAAGAACAGTCACTTCCCAATTCCACAAGCCATCAGCCTATATCTCAGCAACCAGCTGGTCAAGGCACCACATTTAGTAGACAGACACAGTCCTTTTACAACAGCCGGAGTATGTCTCGTGGTGGGCCTCGGAACTCAAGGGGCATGATCAACGGCTATAGAGGACCATCCAACGGATTCAGAGGTGCCGAGTCTCAATGTTTTTAATATTTTTTTTAATGTTGATCTTATAGGTGAAGAACAGGGAGATATCAATGTAATCTTAATGACACACACGCAAATGATTTGAAGTTAAAAATCACAGATCTTTTATAGTAAACATGGGAGCATACAGTATGGAATACCAACTAACTCTAAAAAGATCACTTTTTAATTTAACTAGTCACTGTTAGTTTTGAGATTTAAATAAAATTCATAAAAATAAATAAACAAATCTCTTTCAGGAAGCTATGATGGTTACCGCCCACCCTTCCCTAGCACTCCAAACTCTGGCTATGGACAGGCCCAGTTTGGTACTGCTCGAGACTACTCCAATAGCAACTACCAAAGGGTAAGGAAGTTTTTGTTCATTTTTTGTCTTTCCTAAATTACAAAATTGTAAAATTGTTTACTTTGTGTCTTTTGGCACAGGAGGGCTACCACAATTACAAACGTTCCACTGGACAAGGGCCTCGAGGTGTCTCACGAGGAAATGCCCAAGCCATGAGGTCCTAAAAGACATTTAGACTTTGTTGACTTGGGTGACATGAAGTGTTTGGTCAGATATGGAAAAATCCATATGTCCCATCTCTCATTGTATTCTTGTCAGTGATATTTTTTCTCCTGGCACTTGAAAATATGCCTGCATTGACATGTTTCTAAAGTAATGAAAAAACTTTCTGGGCACAGATTAAGCAAAATAAGATTTCACTCTGTTTGCCAGTGATCTTTTTATGTAGTGCAGGGCTGTGCTTAATCTGTATCCAGAAAAACACAGATTACGTCTAGTCCTGCACAAGGTCTCTGTTTATAGTAATACTCCATCAACACGGTCTGCATAGTCCAGGACTACACTTAATCTAGAAAATGGCCCTATATTTTCATGAGACAGAACTGAAAAGTCACTGTCAATGTTTTAAGCTAGCCTGTAAACTTGAAAGATTTAATTAATTCATTAATTTATTTCTTTTTTGTACAAAAGCAAAATTCCTCCCACCTCTGGTGTAATACATTACAATACTGTTATCTCTCTATGATTTTTTTTTTGTTTGGTTTAAGGAACATTTTTTATTTGCAAAAACAATTGGAAAAATAAAAAAGGCCCCAGTTCTTCGATTTGTATATTGATGTTGCTTTGAAAGTTTCAATAAAGACGAGTTGCATAACTGTTTTCTCCATGATATATTTTGAAAAGTATCTAAACCATTATGTACTCTTTACAATTCTTCTTGGTTTAAATTATGAAAGTGTTTAATATGCTAAATAATTACAATTTGCCACCTTAACAAATCCAGAAGTCTGCAGAGTGCCCGGTTTCTACCAGGTCATTTGTATAGCCACCTTTAGTGCTGTGCAGAAGTCAAAGTTCAACCTTTAGAAAAGCAGAAAAACATTCAACAGATTGCAGAAAACAGCTATTTTTCATTGTCTAGTGTGTCCTTGTCTGCCCCAACACCCAACCCCCCCCCCCCCCCCCTTCTGCTGAACTTTTTGGTTTCGACTAGATGTTACAAAATTCAATTACAAAACAAGTGAAGCTACATACAGTGATTAACAAGTTTATGAATTCGCCAGGCATTCAGTACTATATCAGTGTATTCGTGACCTTCATAATCATTGTGAAGAGCTTCAGTACAAGTTCTAAAGTTAAAAATTGTGTGATTTCATCATTAACCTGTTAATGTCAATCTCATTTGTTATGAGTTTCCATGCAACACCTATACCTGGAAATTAATTAATGTGGGACCCTGGACTCTGTTAATTTTTCAGTGTATCTATTTTTAACCCCTATGAAGACGTACATCATTCAACACAAGATGTTATAATGTTATAATAGGCCTTCTATAATAATGCGCATTACCGATCAGAATAATAACAATAATATTTTATTGTCTGAATTAAGCTATCTACGTACATTTAAATAACGGTGCACAGTGGTGTAATCAATGTCATCAAATGCCTTGGTGTAATAACCAATACTACTGAAAATGTATTTAATATACTCTGGAGATACTAATGAAGCTCATTGATCTAGGGAGACACGGGAAAGGCATGAAATTAAAACACTAATCGTTTATAGGATGGGACTCGCATTCCAAACCGCGTACTTTCAACGTAGACGCAATGACACTGTGTCTAAAACGTCATAAATTCTCCCTTCTCGTACGGTATGAGGTAGCAAGCCACCCAGTCATGTCTGAATCTAAAGCTTGTATAAAACTAAGTCTGCACATCACACAATAGTGTGTTAGCGTAAAAATAAACCGAGCACTGACAAAGTGGAAAAAGGTGGCAGCGCAGGCAGCAAAGCATCGATACAACTGCCCGTCGCTTTCGGACACAGCCATTGCATGTCACTGTCCTGCTTTCCGTACCCCTTTACGCTTCCATTCTCCTGTTATGCAATACAATTTTAGATATTTCTTATTTAGTGCTATAATGTAGGATTTGTATATTTTAAAGAAAAATGTTGTAAATCATATTACAAGGGGGAGGCCGTTGAATGGACAGCTTTGACTTCGGGTCCTTTTGCGTCTGCATCGAGTCGCAGAGTTTCTGACGTTTCTTACGGCGCTGTGGTCGCACGTGAGCGCAGCAGCGTGTGTCTGTGTACTGTTCCATTCAGAGCGGTTTTGTTGATTCTACAGTCAAAACTCGGATTTACGTTTTTAAGGTAGGATGCTTTTAGATAGTGGTCATTTCCCGTTATGCACTGGTATAAAAGTCGTAGTCAGTATAACTGAAAGCCTCGTGTTAGCGTGAGAAATGTAACTTTGAACACTTTGTTCATTAAAGTATTACTCATGACCGTGATTCTTTGAAAGTTGTGCAAACGAGTTTGTCTCAAAGGACTTAAACGGTCGTTTTCTGTCTTCAGGATCTGAAAGGCATGGCTACAGTTCGGAAGAAGGTCGACAATCGCATTCGTGTCCAGATCGAAAATGGAGTCTCACAGCAGCATCGCACGATGTTTGTCATAGTGGGCGACCACGGCAGAGACCAGGTAGGTTACTGCAAACCCGTGTCAGTTCGGTCAAAGTTGGGTCATTACGTCTATAGATTGCAAGTTAGCCAATGAGTACCACTAGTGATGCCTTGCGCTCGCTTATGGAGCTGTATATGCCTCCCAGTTACCGCCAGTGAGTGAAAATAACTAAATAAATTTGATACGTTTTAGAAAGGTACTTTCCTTAGTTGTAGTTTGTGTGCCCTAAGGTAGTTATGTTATGTAGGCGAATGGATCAAGTAAGGTTATCATTGTAAGTACTTCTACCCCCACCTGAACTGCCAGTAGAGTTGTACTGTATTTCAGTAAAAAAAATGTATTAACTAAAGGTAATATAAGAAAAAAACAAACACTTTTATTGAGTTTCAGTTATTCCCATAGAGTTGCTGTAATTCTGTTTGTTTTAAACCACATCAAGACTTAAGCTACTCAACAGTGTATAGTTATTGTTTGTCTGATTCTCCTCTTCGTGGTACCCCGTGCATTTTTAAAGGCTAAGCACCAGCTAATACGAAAATGTCAAACACATAAATACAACGGAATTTGAGATCCTAACTGGCGCTTTTCCAACAATATGGGGATGTAAAGAGACCAACGAGAGGTGTTCAAGAGCCTCCGTGTACATGGAGGTAAACCGGGTAAGCGCGATTACTTCGCCTGTTCTAGCTGATGTTAGCTACCATTAGCTTCACTTGCTAAGTTTGATTATACTAAAATTAAAATTATAACTCAATTTATACTAAGCTAACGTAGTTGAATTACAAAAAAGTGTTGTATTAGTGCGAGTTCGGCTTCGATTATATTTTACAACAAGAACTGTAACTCTGTATTGGAGTTTAGCTGATTGGTCATGAATAAAACGAATTATTTAGCTAGGTACTCTTTACACTTAGGATGAGCTGCTTTTGTGGGTGTGGTTTGACCAAGTCTCAGGAACAAGTGATATTGTTGTCTGTTTAGCTATTACAGGTTCTTTCAGAAATAACGGAATCTGAAGAACAACCTTGGTTTTTTATTAAACTCAAACTAAGCATGCAAATTTCATTTCAAGTCATGGTTATATATTTTCAGTATCTAAAGCCTGGCATGGTCTTGCTGAAATGAAAGAGGGCTTTCATGGGAAAAGATGTTGCCAAAAACAAGCTAAAATGTGGACCCATCTGACCACGCAGTCCACATTTCCATGGTATTTTGGATCATCTAAGCTAAGCACTCTTGCAGAGAATTTTGTTGTCTGGCTTTGTATAATAGTGTCAAGTTGCATTTCTTGATGCAGCAGCTGACTGCAATACATGACACTGGATTAATGCAGTACTCCCAAACCCCTATGTAATGCTTTCAGGGGGTCCGAAGGTTACATACCTTCAACAGCAATTCGCTGCCTTGCCCTGCACAGACTGAGATTTCTCCAGATTCCCTGAACCTTTTCACAACATTATGGTAAAAGACCTATAGGTCTTGCACTAAGTAGTTGTATAAAAGACTGAATTTTCAGTGGAAGCCCATTTTTATATTTATCAGAATACGTTGACTTACTTAATGATCCACATGCTTATTGTGGAATGTGGCAAAGATATTCTGTAAACTTTGCACTCAGAAGTTTATGTAAAAAAAATTGATTGTTATAATTGATCTATTATTTATATAAGAAATAATATATTCAGTCTTCCAGTTCGTACTTTAAGGACCGTTTTAGTTCACTCTGCCCACCACTGGTATATAAACACTGTCAGTGAAAGCTGTTCTGTGTCCATATATGCTGTAGGTTGTCATTTTGCACCACATGCTTTCCAAAGCCACTGTGCGAGCACGACCATCAGTCCTGTGGTGTTATAAGAAGGAACTTGGCTTCAGCAGGTATGCTCAAAGATTTCGCTGTCTACATGTGATTTTATTTTCCATGAAAAAAAAGGAATGCTAATTTGACTTTCTGACTTCTATTCGTTTTGCAGTAATCGCAGGAAGAGAATGCGACAGTTGCAGAAAAAGATCAAAACAGGCACTTTAAACCTGAAACAAGATGATCCTTTTGAACTTTTTATTGCTGCCACGAACATCCGCTACTGTTACTACAGTGAAACTCACAAAATTCTAGGAAACACATATGGCATGTGTGTTCTACAGGTTGGTCATGTTGCTGAGTTCTTTCTATGAAATATATTACCTTGGATTGCTGTTACAGTATATTTCCTTTATGTCCTTTGTTAAAGGACTTTGAGGCGCTAACTCCCAACCTTTTGGCTCGGACTATTGAGACAGTGGAAGGTGGAGGCGTTGTTGTGATTTTGCTGAGGACCATGAACTCGCTAAAGCAGCTCTATACAATGACAATGGTAAGTCACTTGTTGGTTGTTGGAAATATTTTTGACTGCAAGTTTATTTGATTGTCCATGATCTGTCTCAGGATGTTCATTCACGTTACCGGACTGAGGCTCATCAAGATGTTGTTGGAAGGTTCAATGAAAGGTGAGTGGAGTTTTGTGTCAAAGGTAATCTTTTTTTAAAGTGGTTGATTTTTTTAGGTAATCTGGTGAAAGTTGTTTTGGTACTTGAGTGTTTATATTGCATTTACTCCTCACTCATGTGAACCAAAAAGTCCAGCTGACATGATGCAGAAAATCAGCTTAATGTTAACACCCTGTTACCTTTTTTCTGTTTACAGATTTATCTTATCTCTCTCTTCCTGTAAAACCTGTGTTGTCATTGATGATCAACTCAATGTTCTACCAATCTCAAAGCACATTGCAAATATCAAATCTGTCCCACCAAAAACACAGGTATGTGTTGTCCATAATGGTTGTTGCCTATTTTCTAAAAACATTTACTGCTGGAATGTTTTATCTATAACCAAGAAAGACAACAGATCTTATCAGCAGAAATCTAAGTAACTAACTCATTACCGAGACAAAAGCAATTACACTCCTAAAATTCCTGTCATTAGCAAAACTAAAACAACTCATAAGTAAACATGCATAGACAATAGACAATTTTTCTAAGTCAATAAAATGTTGAGATCGCAATCTTTCCTGCCAGGAACATGGCCCAAAGGGCAGACGTGCCGTTAAAAATTAAACACTAACTAACCAACTTGTCGATTTAATTGTAAGAATTATTTTTCATGTTCTGTGGCACTGCAAATAGGAGGATAGTCTGTCGCCACGAGAACAGGAACTTAAGGACCTGAAAGAATCTCTGCAAGACACACAACCGGTTGGTGTTCTAGTGGACTGCTGCAAAACCATGGACCAGGTATGCCCAAAAGAGCTGGGTATTGTGTAAGATATGCTGTCAGTAAAGCTTATTCTAAGTATGCAGTAACTTGGAGTTTTTAAAATAACAAAATAGAAAAGGAAATGGTAAAGTGACATAGCAGCTATTTATGTAAGATTAGTTAGATCTGGTTAAGTTACGAATTGAGTAGTTAAATAATTAAATTCTACTAAACATATTCTAACCTATACTATAATTATGCTAAACTTCCTTAAAAGGAAATTATGTAAGAACTATAGCATGATGTAACAGCAGTTTCAAGCAGCAAATAGCAAATTTATTGGTGTTCGGGAATGGTGTTGCTCATATTAACGTTTTCTGTCGTCATTTTGGTTTCACATTGCTCGAGTGTGAACGCCTGCAGTAACCAAATTACTAGCACAGGGGTTAAGCTGCTTCTACACCTACACTTGGTGCTGTGTGCTTCAACCAAACATGAAATGGTTGGAACTCTAGTTCAGCCACTTGGTTTGGGGCAGCGCTATTCTCATTGGCTATTTGTGTAGTCTCTCAAAACATGGACGGAACTATATTCTATCGACTTTCGATCTACTACGTCTTATAGTTCTATTGAGGAAACATTATTTCGCAATAATTATCGTTTTATCGCCCAGCCCTACCACAAGGGATGATTTGGAAATGCCCACACCTGTTTAAGTGGTAAGGTGATATCTTGTGAGTGAGGCTGAACATTGGCCAGCATGCAAATGGCAAGGCGATCCATTTCCGAAGTTATGCAGGCACCTTCCTTATCCACAATTTATATCAGGATTTATTTTTATTTTTTATGTATTTACCATTTATTTAACCAGGAGGTTCCTTGAAATAAAATCTATTTTTTGAGGGGAACCTGGCCAAGATAGCACACCATTTACAGCTACAGCAACATGAAACATAAGACAATCTATATACCCATATATGGGAGCCATAGCAATTATTGATACGTGTTAGAAGAATACCATATGTTGTTGTCTGCTTATACTTAAAGAAGGCCAAGAAACCAGATCATAAAGTACACAGTGATTTGTGCTTAACAATGAATTTGTTCTAAAACGTGAGGAGCTGTGGTACACTGGCTCTAACCGATTAAGTAAATGATATCCCCATAATCTAAAACACTTAAATGTAGCTTGTACAAGTGTTTTTCAAAATTCAGGCAGGTCCTGTTATGATAGTAAAAAAAAAAACCTAGTCTAATTTTCAGTTTCTTCAGTAGTTTTTCAAAAGAGCTTATTCAATCAAAACAAAGTGGGGACCGGGCGCTTTACAACAAGGCTAGGAACACACTGAACAGAGAGATCAGAGCTGCAAAGAAGAGCTACTCCACCAAGCTGAGCAGACTGATGTCCACAAATGAGCCTTCAGCCGTCTGGAAATGCCTACACAACCTCTCAGGCTACAAACGACCCCCCCACCAGACAATGGGGGGTTGTTAGCTGGCTGACGACCTAAACAACTTCTACTGTAGGTTTGAAAAGCCCAGCTCCACTGAACAATACAACACCACTTCACACCCTTCTGACTCTCAGCCACCCATTCAGCCTGCCCTGAAGATCTGTGAAGCAGACGTGCACCGACTCTTCAAAAAACAAAGAGTGAGGAAGGCACCAGGCCCAGATGAAGAGTCACCCTCCTGCCTGAGGAACTGTGCAGACCAGCTTGCTCCTGTCTTCACCAAGATCTTCAATAAATCACTGGAGCAGTGTGTCGTACCAGCGTGCTTCAAGCGCTCCACAATAATTCCCATCCCCAAAAAGCCAACCATCTCAGGACTGAATGACTACAGACCTGTCGCACTGACTTCTGTGCTCATGAAATCCTTTGAGAAGCTGGTTCTCACCCACCTGAAGGAGATCACCAACCCCCAACTAGACCCCCTACAGTTCGCGTATCGGGCCAACAGGTCTGTGGACGATGCAGTGAATATGGGACTTCACCACGTCCTCCAGCACGTCGACCGTCCAAGTACATATGCAAGAGTTCTGTTCTTGGACTTCAGCTCTGCCTTCAACACCATCATCCCCGGACATCTACACACCAAACTGACCCACCTCAGTGTGCCAGCCTCCACCTGCCAGTGGATCACAAACTTCCTCTCTGGCAGAGAGCAGCAGGTGAGGCTGGGAAAGATCACCTCAGGAACCAGGACCATCAGCACAGGTGCTCCACAAGGCTGTGTTCTCTCCCCGCTGCTCTTCTCACTCTACACAAATGAGTGTACCTCCACAGACCCCTCAGTCAAAATCCTGAAGTTTGCAGATGATTTGATAGTCATTGGTCTCATCCAGGACAGTGACGAGTCTGCCTACAGACGGGTTTTGGAGCATGTGGTCCTCTGGAGCAACCACAACAACCTGGAGCTGAACACAGCCAAGACAGTGGAGATGAGAGTGGACTTCAGGAGAAGCCCTCCAACCCTTCCAGCACTCACCATCCTCAACAGTACTGTAACGGCTGTGGACTCCTACAAGTTCCTGGGTACAATAATCTCCAGGGACTTGAAATGGGACTGCAACATCAGCGCCATCATCAAGAGAGCTCAGCAGAGGCTGTACTTCCTGCGTCAGCTGAGGAAGTTCAGCCTGCCCAAGGAGCTGATGGTGCAGTTCTACACCGCCACCATCGAATCTGTCCTCACCGCATCCATCACAGTGTGGGGCAGCTCAGCCACCAAACACGACACCCACAGACTGCAGCGCATCATTAGGTCTGCAGAGAGAACCATCGGTGTGAAGTTACCCTCCCTATCGGACCTGCACATGGCCAGAACCAGGAAGCGGGCAGAGAACATTGTCCGTGATCCGTCACACCCTGGACATCACCTGTTCCAGTATCTTCCCTCAGGTCGGCGTTTCAGTCAGTTGAGGATCAAGACCTCCAGACTTCAGAGAAGCTTCTTCCCACACGCCATCACACTCATGAACAGCTGAACATCACAACGCTACATTCTGGACACAATCTACTACATACACACACCCATATCCAGATGTTCTCTCACTCTTCTTCTTGTTCTGCACTTTTTATTTATCTGATAGTCTCAGAACACTCTGTACCATCGTCTCAACCAGTGACTCTTCTGTTCTTCGTATTTATATCTATTTAATTCAGTCTGCACTGTTCTTTACTGCTGCACTTAGCACTTTACTTTTAATATACAACTCTGCACATGTTAAGTTTACAGGTGTGTCTGTGCGTGTATGTCACTGTGTGTGTGTGTAGATTGGATGTGCTGCTTCTGTAATGTCAGTTATCGTGCACTGTGAGCTTCTGTTACCAAACACAAATTCCTTGTATGAGTGAGCATACTTGGCAAATAAAGTCCGATTCTGATTCTAATTCAAATACCTAAGTACTTGTAGGAAGATGCTCTTTCGATTTTGTCCCCTCCTAAGGACTCTAAAGTCTGAAAAAGAGCTCTGGAAGAGACTGTAAACTTGTTTCTTTTATTGTTAAGAATCAACTTCAGATCATGAAGTAAAGCCTGCATATGTTGAAAGGCAATCTTCATCAATAGCCTGACTCAGGAAGGAAGCAACAGAGTAAATTACTATCATCAGCATGCAGATGTACTTCAGCTATTTGCATGGGATTATGTTAGAGAAGGCATTACCACCCACAGTGGGCAGTGCTGTGTCCCCACAGGTGCTTAATGATCAGGACTGGCGGCAACAAACAGGTGGTTCTAGCCCCACATGCATATCAAGCACGTCAGTGCAGGGTTCTTAAGCTTCCATGGGACCTACCAGAGTGCCTCTGTTGACACGACAGTGGACACAGTGGGTGCGTCCGACTACTGTGTAGAAAATCAGTAGGTGAATGTGGCCAGTATGTTTGAATACTCAGTAGGTGGCAAACGGTACCCAGATGACCTACTGATTCGGCAGCCATTTTTATGTATGCAACAGCAGCACACTGTACTATCCCATGATTCACCTGGAGCTGTGGAGGAAAAAAATGGTGGTCTGTTGTTTTGCGTCACAGGACGTTGGTAAGATGGCAGTAGTGTGTCCAAGAACTGTTTTGACTAGTAGGTGCTATCGGACGCACACAGTGTCTCTCCTGGGCTTGTGAAGTTGCTAATGAAACCATAAGGTGGCGTGGTCCCGTTAGTCACGATTATTTCAGGCGGATGGCGCAGACCCCCAGAATGGGTCCGAGTTGTCAACAAGGCACTGATGGTGGTTCTATACTGGTATGGGGTGTATTATCTTGTACATATATCTCTTATATGTTCGCAGGGTGTTCAGATACTTATTTTTTTCTCACTGTAGTTCACACCTAGGTTGTGTCTGGTATAAACATGCTGTTTACACAGTCAATATTCAGTGAAAACATGCCTAACTCAAATGTTCGCTAAGTAACAATAATTAACAAAGAATTCAAAAACAGAAAGGTGAACATTCAGAACTGTGTATTGAAATTTAGACTTCAGCCTATTCCAAGGGTATCTGGGGGCATCCTATCAGGGGTGTGTGTGTTTCCCTAGTTGTAGTCGATTAGTAGTCCATTTGATTTCTTTATGATAAAAATACCAGTAACATATTTTTAAGAGATGCTTGAGTGTTTGTATGTGAACTCCATTAATTCTATTCGTATGTGTACGTATAGGCTAAAGCTGTGCTGAAGTTTATCGAAGCGATTTCAGAAAAGACACTGCGAAGTACTGTTGCCCTAACTGCTGCCAGGGGCCGTGGCAAGTCAGCAGCACTGGGACTGGCTATTGCAGGAGCTGTTGCTTTTGGGTATGTGTTGGGTATCTGCTCATATCAGCTTATACACAACAGTCTGTTAACTTTTTCTCTAAGTGTTTGATTCTTCTTAACTCTGTAATTTGTTTATTTGTTCATTACAGCTATTCCAACATCTTTGTCACATCCCCCAGTCCAGACAATTTGCACACATTGTTTGAGTTCATATTCAAAGGCTTTGATGCCATTCAGTTTCAGGTAATATTATTTGTTTCAAACTTATATGCCATTCTAACTAGGCTCACTGACTGTGAGTTGCTGTTTGTTAATTTATGGTGTACCATGTGTTACATTTCTAATCAGTAACCTTCAGTCACTTCATATGTAACAGACAGGGCTTACCATATACAGGCAAGTAATATATGTGATTTAAAAGCCCTTGACGGATCATCCATCCCTTTTAACAGCGTTAGGACAGTGACATCAGCAGTATTATGTCTTTTTTTTTATTTTGTCAGGCAGTTTTGTAATAACAGTACAGTTTAGTATTTAGATCCTAATTTGAAAATTATTTTTGTGCGCTTTTGATTCCTTAACCATCTTTCTGAGCATTTCGTAAAACTACACAATATTACATAAGACTGCATAAGATTACACTACCCTAGTTTGGAATGTCAAGGAAAATGTTTGGAAAATAATGTAATGTTATTTGGCAGGAACATCTGGATTATGAAATAATCCAGTCTTTAAACCCTGAGTTTAATAAAGCTGTGGTCAGAGTCAACATCTTCAAGGAACATCGACAGACCATTCAGGTGGATTGGCTTTTATTCTTGGCTGTATTTTCTGTTTGCAATTTGATTTTGTTGTTTGTAGAGTGAAGTCAAGAAAATAATGTTATATATAATTTTGGATAATACTTAAATTTATGCTCCTTGTGACTTGGCTTTATGCTGACCTGAGCTTTGATCTATAGTACATCCATCCTGCTGATGCTGTCAAGTTGGGACAGGCAGAGTTGGTGGCCATTGACGAAGCTGCAGCTATCCCCTTGCCTCTGGTAAAGAAACTGCTGGGGCCTTATCTCGTCTTCATGGCCTCTACAATCAATGGGTTGGTATGACAAGCAGAATGTGTGTTTGTAGTCTCTATATCATGCCAGGTATGAAGAGCTTGGTCTACTTTTGAGTATTTACGCCAAACTGAGGAGAAGCAGGTGACAATTTCAGGCCCAGGTACAAAATTGATTGTGCAGCTTCAGGGATTTCTGGTATCTTTGATAACTTTAAACAAAACCCTCCACTATGGGACAGGGCTTGAGTTTAGTGTAGATTGTCATGTCATTGAACTTGCATTTTATTTAAAAAAAAAAAAAAAAAAAAAAAAAAAATCAATGTAATTCATACTCTTCTGGCTGCATTTATGTTCTATAACAAATTTTACCCTATTATAGGTCTTATTAATATAGAGTATGTGTGGTGGTTTGGATAGTTTTTTTCTTTATTTATAATTAAGTTTTTGTGCTTTCCTTTATGTTGTAAGGTGTACAGAAATTTCTGTGGTCATAATCCTAGTTGTGTTTTGTTCATTTTTGTGCAGGTATGAGGGCACAGGACGCTCCCTTTCTCTCAAGCTAATTCAGCAGCTCAGGCAGCAAAGCACTGATGGCCAACAGAGTCTCTCGGCTGAAAACAAAACAACCAGCACAGCCAGGCTGGCAGCAGGTACCTTGAATTGCATGTTGTACTAGTTATACTGTCACAGTATAATCTACATTTAACTATTTTCTAAAGCGTAACCAAAAAACTAAAGCCTTTAACAACGACAACCTAGGCCTAGTAGCACAGTCAAGTAATTTATTTTTTTAAGATTCAACTGATTTGAAAATTAACTACTTAATATTAGTGATGCCAATTTAGTAATACAATATCATTCTTTTTCAGATGTTTTCAAGTTTAAATATCATTATCTGTCTGGCTGCCTCCGCAAAATATAAGTTATGAAACAGTTTGATTAATACAATAGCAGGTGAAAAGCAGTGTCAGAATGGAAAATTTGAATGTAAGAGACTGGCTAGGTACCTTGCATTCCAATAAATTGCAACTTAAAGCTAGTTTGTTTTTACCCAGAAACACTAACTATCTATAATGTGTCCTTTACAAAGCATTACTTGCCACCATTTAAGCACACCAGACTGTTACCATTATAATTGCATTTTGTTGGCTATGTTTTATGCATAGTCATATGATTTAAAAGGAGAACACTGAGCATTAACTGTGGCAAATACAAAGAAACAGTTGAACTGTGGACCAATCAAAAGGAGACAATCAAACAAAACTTTGGCAAGTCATATATACTTGTGTTGTATCTAATATTTAGGAAATTGGGTAATATGAAGTATCTGTTGATTTTGAGTATTTCCTGTTAAACTGCATGTTATTCTACAGATTTTCTGTGGCAAAATAGGTTTGATATGAAATGATCAGTTCTATAGAATCTTTTTGTATTGTTCACATTGGTGGGGCTACGTGCCAGGTGTGCTACCAATGTTTCATGGTGTAATCATAGTAGGCGATGCATGCGTTTTTGGTCCAAAATCACAGGGTTCAGACGCCTGTCATCACCACTGTGAACCACTGTCCACAATTAAAACAAAGTTTGTTAATGTTTTTTTTTTAAATCTTTTTTCATACAATGTGAGTTGGTGTGTGTTTATTTATTTTGTTTAAAAAAATGGCAAGAAATAATAGGTCATTTGTAACAAAAGATATGGTGACCCTGTTTTGACTGTGACCCATCCTTTAACCCTTTACTTTGTCCTTACTGATGCCCATGCCAGATTGTTTACTGGAAGGGCTGTAGAAATCCAAGTTTCTCCTGCTCCCTTTAAACAGCAGTCGACTGAACGTGACAAAAAAGGCATTTGTCATTTAATCACATTGGGAGTTTTTTTGGTTTTGTTGTTGCTCACTATCATTTGCTGTGTAAAACTACATTGGGTAAATAATAGAATGTCAGGCTGACATTTGCCATTTTTTTTATATATCGGTATCGGCTAATATCCGTGTTTGGTAGCGCCAATTTAAAGTCAGGCATGTCCGTGGGCAGCCCCGTGTTATTGGTTCGGAGGAACGTGCTGCATGTGCTGCAAGCTGAAAATTTGCACACTATCAGTATGTGAATAAACCTTGTTTAACTGGTCCAGGTGGAGGACTTGCAGTTGTGTACAGATCTACCCTTAAAATTAAATCAATACCAAGCTCAAATATGACATCGTTTGAGTGTTTAGCTCTGCTAGACCTGTACTGATTGTGATTATTTATCGTCCCCCAAAACTCTTATCTGTGTTTATCAAGTTTTCTGATTTAATCTCTTTACTTATCCGTGTTTATTCTGATCTGTTGCTACTTGGTGATTTTAACATTCATATTGATTCTGGTACCTGTCTGTTTGCCAAAGAATTCCTAAATGTGCTTCAGAGTTTTGATATTTCCCAACACATTGATTTTCCAACACATAAGAAAGGCCACACATTGGACAATGTCTGTTCTGTGGGCAAATCTCCCTCTAATCTGAATGGCATTGATCTATGTGTTTCTGACCACAAAGCTGTGTTCTTTGATTTTCCACCGTCACATCCTCAGCGAGGGCAGCATCAATCACGCAAGTTTACATTTTGGTACCTCAAAAACATTAGTCCTCCAGCTGTTTTGGAGATGCTCAGTCAGAGTCCCATACCCGATTGTTTAAATCCTAATCTGCTAGTGACTCATTATGACGAAACACTGTCATATATTTTAAATCACCTGGCACGTCTAAGAACCCTTTCTGTAACTTTTTCTCAGCCTGCTCCTTGGTATACTGCTGAGTTGCGCAAGCTGAAAGCTGTTGGCCGTCAGCTTGAGCGACTTTTAAAGAGAACTGGCCTGACTGTGCATGCTTGCGCTTACAGAGATCATGTCCTGTTTTACAATTTACAATTCTAATGTTATTCACAGTGCCCATGATAATCCTAGATTTCTTTTTCAGACTGTCTAAGTGCTGTGAAAAGTTTCCCTCTAGCCCCCTTGTTTGAATTATGCTTTCGTTTCATACATTTTTTCAACCATAAAATAGATACAATTTATTCACAGTTTCGGCCTACTGTAAGTATGCTTAACACACCTCAATCATTCTCCCTGTTCATTAGCAGTTATTTTTCTGCCTTTAATGCTGTAAATTAACAGTATGTTACACAGCTTGTTAAGACCTTAAGGACAACTACATGTGAGCTAGACCCCATGCCAACGCAATGGGTGAAAGCCTGTTCTCCAGCTGTCTGTCCTCTTATTATTAAGGTTATTAATGCTTCTCTTAGCTCAGGTATGGTTCCAGCCTGTTTGAAGCTGACAGCTATTACTCCAGTTCTCGAAAGGCCTGGCTTAGATTTTGAGAGTTTCGATAACTATAGGCCCATTTCAAATCTTCCATTTCTCGCTAAACTGCTGGAGCGAACAGTAGCTGCTCAGTTAAGAGAACATATTTAGTTATGTGATCTGTTTGAGGTCTTTCAGTCAGGGTTTAGGAAGAATCACAGTACAGAGACTGCTCTTGTCAGGGTAGCTAATGATTTGTTGATGTCAGCTGACTAGGGATTGCTTAATCTGCTGATCCTATTGGACCTTACTGCAGCATTTGATACAGTCTCCCACAGCCTCTTGCTATCTCCGCTTGAAAATGTGATTGGCATAACTGGTATTGCACTAGCTTGATTCAATTTTTATCTCTCTGGCAGGCAGCAGTTTGTCTCTATTGGAGGTTTTAAATCTGACACTTGTTCTGTGCTACATGGTGTCCCCCAGGGCTCAGTCCTTGGGCCTCTGCTTTTTATTTTGTACATGCTTCCTCTTGGTGACATTATTAGGCATCATAGGCTGCAGTTTCATTGCTACGCTGATGATGTGCAGATATACATTTACACCAAACCGTCCCATAGCTTGCCACCATCTGCCTTGTTGAGCCCTTAACGGATGTAAGGGCTTGGATGATGGAGAATTTCCTGAGCTTAAATAATAAAAAGTCTGAGGCCATTATAATTGCTTCTCCTGTAACAGTTAGGAGACTTAGTGACACCACTGTTTGTATTGATATTGTATTGTTTTGGTGTTTCTATCTCAACTGAGAAGAATTCTTGGAGTCATTTTTGACTCTACGTTCTCATTTAAATCTCACATCAAAAATACATGTAGGGCAGGCTTCTTTCACCCTAAGTATTGCTAGGATACGCCCCTTTCTTTTAGTGCTGCTGAGACCATAATTCATGCTTTTGTTACATCCAGACTCGACTACTGCAATGCTCTGTGGTATGGCCTCCCTCCTCGGGCCTTGACCAGGCTGCAGTACCTGCAGAATTCTGCTGCGAGGGTGCTGACCCATAAAATATCTTGAGAGCATAGTACCCCGGCCCTATGTCATCTTCATTGGCTTCCAGTGCAGTATCGTATCCAGTACAAATTGTTTGTGTTGGTTTTTAAATCCCTGCATGACCTCACTCCTTCCTATTTAAGTAGTTTACTCCAGTCATACTCTCCAGTTCGACTCTACGATCTTCAAGCCAAAACTTGCTTGTGGTTCCGCCCTTTAAGTACCACTGGAAAAAGAGCATTCTGTGTGGCAGGTCCTATGCTGTGGAATAGGCTCCCTGATGAACTGCGGGGTTGTTCATCGGTAGATGTTTTTAAAACTAGACTAAAAACTCATCTTTTAAAATGTTTGTTAAACGATGTTTATGGTTTTCTTATTCTTATACTTTGTGTGTTTCTATTTATTGTACAGTGTCCTTGGGTGTCTTGAAAGGCACTTTTCAAATAAAATGTTATTATTATTAAAATGTTGTGCATCCACTTTTTATTAGAAGCGGAAAACTTCTAGATATCAGCCCTAAAAATCCACGGCACATATCGGCCATCGGCTGATCTCTAAACATCTGCATTGGCTATAGAACAACCCATATTGGTCGATCTCTAGTAAATAACATGAAATTGAGACCTGAGGTTAGCTGTAGTGATATATGGAATGGTTAGATTTTTCTGAACGTGTAGATGGTAATGAATTAATGACTAAAACCCTAATTTGTAAATCCTACTCTGCAGCGCGCTCTCTCCATGAGGTGTCTCTTCATGAGTCCATCCGCTACGCTCCAGGAGACCCTGTGGAAAAATGGCTGAATGAACTCTTGTGTTTGGACTGTCTGAGTGTGCCGCGCATTATCTCTGGCTGTCCTCTGCCTGAAAACTGCGACTTGTATCCTTTAGCAGCTGGCAGCTTACAATTTTTTGCTTTTATTTTAACTATGTGTTTGTGTGTGCACACAGCTTGCAGTATAGCAAGTAGTATTGTTCTGAATACCTATTCTGATTTTCACAGCAAGGTCAATAATAAGCATGGCAACATTGTTGGCACTGCATCTAGTAGATGCATATCATTAATTTTTAACTATGTACATAACCAACACTCTAAATAATGCCATGATATACAGACATTTTGCGCACAAAAGTGTAGTTTAAATGAAGTACATGTATCCCTTACACTCTTAATATTAAGATGTCGAAAAGCTTCTTTTGTAATTTTTGGTTGTAAGTTTTGGTTCTCCTAAGCAGTGGTCTGTCAATTCTTGAGCATACCAAGACCACCACACCACATTTTGTCCTTTTCCTTATTTAAATTTGTTTGGAACCAAAACTTGGCCAGGTTTGAGAACCACTGCTTTAAAAAATCTTTAAGGGTCAGATCTTTTGAGAGCCGTTTTTAAAAACCTTTGCTTAGTGTTAAAGTTTTGTGAAGATATCTTTTATAGTGTGTCTTGATCTTTAAGCCTTATAAAGGTTCTTGTCTAAAACCTTTGGTGGCATGTTTGATCTTGCTCTTACCAACACTCATGATCTTATTCTAATTGTTATTTGGTATCAAAATCCATTTATCTTAAAATACCGTTAACCTTGTTAACTGGGATATTTAGTATGTGACCATTTGTGATTTTCCTTAGCTTCTAATTACAGGTACTATGTGAACAGAGACACTTTATTCTGTTATCATAAAGCCTCTGAGGCCTTTCTCCAGCGTCTCATGGCCCTCTATGTTGCGTCTCACTATAAAGTGAGTATGCTGTTCTGTCCTAAACCCTCCTAAACGGAGTCAAATAAAATGTACACTTGACTGTAAATGTTTCCCTGCAGAATTCCCCCAATGACCTGCAGCTGCTCTCAGATGCTCCAGCTCATCATCTCTTCTGTCTGTTACCTCCTGTTCCACCAACGCACAACTCCTTGCCAGAAGTCTTAGCTGTTCTACAGGTATACAAATTGGCCCCTTTTATTTGCATAGTTAGTTTTAGCTGTAACAGTGCAAAACAACATTGGGCGATAGGGCAAAACCTGAAGGATTTTCACAACACTCAAGCATCCCTATGTATTGTTTTTTCTGTTGTTTTTAACCACCACATTTAGAATTCAGTATATACAATTACTATTTTAGTATTATTGTGTTTTATGGAGTAGTGTTACTCTCAGATATAATTGGTAATTAATGTCTAGGTAAACAAGGAAACCTTTGAGGTGAATGTGGATTTAGCAAAGGGTCATTTAAACCTCATACTGTTTTACCTTACCTTAAGGTATGTCTGGAGGGAGAAATTTCCCGTCAGTCGATCCTTAACAGCTTGTCTAGAGGGAAAAAAGCGTCAGGAGACCTCATCCCCTGGACTGTATCAGAGCAGGTATATTAAAAAAATCATCAGCCATTATGCCAAGTTACCACTTAGTTGTTACTGAAAGAAAATATAAAAATATAATGCTTTTTTTTGCTTTTAGTTCCAAGATTCTGAGTTTGGTGGCCTCTCAGGTGGAAGGGTGGTCCGAATTGCAGTAAACCCAGACTATCAGGGGGTAAAGATGAATCATCTTGTATTGCTTTATCAATGTTTACTGTTTTCAGTAATGAGGAACAAAATTTAAATTAAGGAAAGTAAAGTGCTGTGTAATTACATTACATTATCATTTAGTCATTGTGTTTTCATGTGTTTTAACTTTCTCAGATGGGTTACGGGAGCCGTGCTTTGCAGTTGCTGCAGCGTTACTATGAGGGACAGTTTGCTCTCCTAGATGAGAAGGAACAGCCAGCTGCCAGAGCAATTAACTCTGTCAGTAGCGAGGTAATTTCACTATCAGAGAAATATGTGGCTCTTAGTTTTTGGGGGGTATAATTATAAAAGTATATTTTATAAAACTGAACAATATCTCTCAACTCATTTATGTTAATATTCTTGTAAGGTAATTTGGTGGAAATAAAATGCATAAGAGCTATTCTGAAGGTGTTTACCCTGTATGTTTACATAGGCTGTAAGCCTCTTGGAAGAGGTAGTATCTCCCCGGACAGACTTGCCTCCTCTTCTGTTGAAACTGAATGAAAGGACAGCAGAGAGACTGGACTACTTGGGAGTGTCGTATGGTCTGACACCACAACTGTTAAAGTAAATATAATGATGGGCAAACACATATACTATGTATACACTTAAAACTTTTCACAAATGCACCAGCTGCTTTTGCTTAGTTACTTTTCTCTCCATTTACAGATTCTGGAAGAAGGCTGGTTTTGTTCCAGTTTATTTGAGACAAACTCCAGTACGGTTGAAGAGCCCTTTCTTTTGTTTTGACATTTATTTGATGGAAATTTGCATTTCTTCTTTTCAACAGCTCTAAGACCAAAACTGAAATGGGGGGTTTTAATGTTGTCTCCACCTCTCTCGTTGTGATTGTTAGAATGACCTGACAGGAGAGCATTCCTGTGTAATGTTAAAGGAGCTGAACACAGAGCCTTCTTCGGGACAGTGGCTGCCAGCCTTCTGGAAAGGTGAGTCTCTTCACATATATCCCTGCAGAATAGATGGCTGTAGTGGACAGAGTGGGGTTCTTGTACAATACAGCTTTATATATATATATATATATATATATATATATATATATATATATATATATATATATATATATATATATATATACACACATACACACACACACACACACACACACACACACACACACACACAGGGTTTGGACAATGAAACTGAAACACCTAGTTTTAGACCACAATAATTTATTAGTATGGTATAGGGCCTCCTTTTGCGGCCAATACAGCGTCAATTTGTCTTGGGAATGACATGTACAAGTCCTGCACAGTGGTCAGACAGATTTTAAGCCATTCTTCTTGCGGGATAGTGGCCAGGTCACTACGTGGTTCTGGTGGAGGAAAACATTTCCTGACTCACTCTTTCCTGACTCACAGGCCATGGGAGATGTTCAACTTCACTTTCATGTTCATCAAACCAATCTTCCACCAGTCTTGCTGTGTGTATAGGTGCATTGTCATCCTGATACACTGCACCGCCTTCAGGATACAATGTTTGAACCATTGGATGCACATGGAACCTCCAGAATGGTTCGGTAGTCCTTTGCAGTGACGTGCCCATCTAGCACAAGGTCACAGGTGCTGTCTTGGTCACAGATGCACCAGCAAGACGTGCACCAACTATTTGTCCTCTTTTGAACTCTGTTATGTCACCCATAATGTTGTGTGCATTGCAATATTTTGAGCAAAACTGTGCTCTTACCCTGCTAATTGAACCTTCACACCCCGCTCTTACTGGTGCAAAGTGCAATTAATGAAGATTGGCCACCAGAAACCTCCCACACTGAAATGACAGGTGTTTCAGTTTAATTGTCCAACCCCTGTGTATATATATTTGTGTGTGTGTGTGCACGTGCTGAACAGGTCAGTAGTTTTGCTTGCATTATAGTTAACAAAAATTTTAGCTCAAAGTTAAATATTTATCACTCTGTCACTAAAAGTGACCTCATCATGACAGAAGCTTGTTGAGTGGTTTATTTAATCCAGAAATATAATGGCACATTATTTGCCCACATTGCTAAGAAGAATGATCAAACCTGCTTGACCTTGTTCTCTCCCCTCCCTATCTCTCTCTTTCTATCTCTCTTTCTCCTCCCAAAAGCAGCACAAAGTGCTTGTTTCTTTAGACTATGTATTTAGTATGAAATGTCATTGAAGTGTTACCACCATGGCCCATCATTGTGCTATGCCAAACTTGACACTAATGCCTCATGCTTTGCACACAGATGTTTGGCTGGATCAGGGAACTTAGATTATGGTTAGGAGTAAAGTCAGTCATGCATTGTTACCCACATTGGTGTTTTGATAATCCTTATTGAAAAGTTGACTGATTACTAAAAAAAAACTTTTTGTGTGGAACATCTCTCAAATAATGATTCTACTCTGCAGATTTTCGGCAGCGGTTTATTTCTCTGCTGTCCTACCAGTTTAGTAGCTTTAGCCCTACTTTAGCCCTGAACGTACTGCAGAACAAGAACATCAGTGACGACAGCCCAGCAAGTATGCATTACAATGGCTTACTTCAATACTCCAACTATGTTTTAGTTTGTTAGTGTAATTGTATATTTCATCTTCATCTCAGCACTCAACAGTGTGGAGTTAGCTGCCCAGTTCAGCCCGTATGATCTGAAGCGGTTGGAGATGTACTCCAGGAACATGGTTGACTATCATCTCATTCTGGACATGGTGCCTGCTGTGGCTCGAATGTTCTTCCTTAAACAACTTGGTGGCATCTCGCTTTCTGCTGCTCAGTCTGTGAGTGTGTGCTTGCCTTTTAATAGTTTCTGCTACCTGTGGGTGTTTGGGTTTGGGTGTATGTTTAATTTTATCACTATCTTCCAGGCTCTGCTCCTGGGACTTGGACTCCAGCACAAGTCTATAGATGACCTGCAAAAGGAGATTGAGCTGTCCAGCTCTCAGCTAATGGGCCTGTTCAACCGCCTCATCCGCAAGGTGGTGCAGGTGAGGAAAACAGCATAACTTAAAGAAAATACGTCTCTCTTGTTGTCTAAACTGTTTTTCATTAATTAAAGACAAATGTAAGAGCTTTCAGGAAAATCTAAATCTACATTGAGAAATGCTTAACCAAAGAAAATTCTTATGCTTTTTTTAATTGGTGGCTAAAATTTGCTTGACTTACAGTGAGCTTCAATAAACTTTTCTTGTGTTTTCTATTCTACATTTTACAATAAAAACAAGCTTGCAGTCTATTATTTAGAATTAGCGTGAAGATAGCAAAACAACCAATTAGGCTGTGCGTTGCTGTGCACTCATTTGAAAACATTGAATACATTAAACACATTGCATTGTAAACCACTATAGTACTGTATAAAAGTTTTAGGTACTTCTTGGGGACATTATATTTAAAAAGCTATTTGTCCAGACAGAAAGCTTTTATTTTCTCAGCAGAACACTAATTAATACAGTAAGTACTGGTATTAGCTGTTATCTTATACCTGCTTTGACTACTCAGTACTTTATTAAGCTAAATCAAGATTGCTGGTGAAGGAATTAAATAAATGTATGTCTGAGGGTATCCAAAATAAATCTGGAACTAAGCCTTTTTCTTCAAACTGGCACACAAGATGCTATATACTTCTTATAAAACAAGATATTCATGCTACTTTGAATTGCCTTTGTGTTTATTTTATTTTTAGTGATGCATGGTAAAAATACACTTATGGCTAAGATAAAGGGTTTTAAACAATGGGCTAAGGTGTCTAAGACTTTTGCAGTTGTGTACATGATTGAGAAGTGTTGTATGAAGCAAAGCTGTTAGACTGAAACTAGTCAAACAGCATTATGTATGTTTAGCCAGTCTTAACAAAAAATACCTAAACTAAGAACACTTGCTACTTCACTAGTTGACACAAACCAGGGGAAAAATTAATTATGGGGAGTAGATAAAGCCAAGAGTTTGGTGAAGACATCTTAGAGAAAAAGGAGATTTTGGGGGGAATAGCCAGTTGTTCTCCTTCACAACTTCATGTATCTACATTTTGTCCCTCTTTGACTTTACATTTTAAAGTATGTTGTATGTTGACTGTTAGAAATGATCTTTTATTTTTTTATGACTTTGAGTTTTCAAATATGAACAATTTCACAGTCAAGATGACACCCAAACACACACGTACCAAAAAAAAGAAGGGGAACAGCATACCTCATAAACATACTCTAACACTAAAACAAGAGTAAATTAAACATATACAGATAATATATGCAATGTAGTACTTAAGTATTAAAGTGCTTCACCTAGAAATTTGCTTTTCTTTGTTCATGCTTTTCTATAGTTCTTCAACACCCTTCAAGAGAAGGCAGTTGAGGCAGAGATGGTTGTTTTCAAAGATATTACCATGAAGCCAACTATTCAGCCACTGCATAAGGATCTGGTATGAAACTCTTCTAAGAATTAAGCTCTAATATTTTAGCAATTAAGTTTTGTCAACTTCCTTCTATTCAAGTGTTCATTCTCCTGGTGTTAAATTCAAAAGTTGCAGCTATTAGTTTCAAGTACAGTCTAAAATGTTCTTTGTCTTCAGGATGAGGCAGCTAAAGAGTTCCAAGAGAAACACAAAAAGGACATGGAAAAGATTAAGGATATAGATCTTTCTCAGTAAGTATCTAAAGTTTCTGTGAGAGAGTGTTTCACTGCACACATGGGTTAAATGTAGAGATCTTGGATTTCCCTCCGTGATCAGTGAAGTATCTAAATCTAAAACAAACAGCTCATGGCTTGTCATGGTTTATTTGCAGCAGTGTTAATATCCCAATTTCACTTGAAGTAAAATTGTAACCTTCAGTTGTGTGGGGTTTTTTTTTTTTTACAATTTTAGAGGGCAAACTAAGATTGAACTAAGCCTAGAACTAAACAACTGATAAATAATTTCTCATTGGCATTACTTATAAATACTATACACAGATACATGATCCGAGGAGACGATGAAGAATGGGACCAAGTGCTGAAGACAGCAGGTCATACAGCTATTGTAAGCATAAAGAGGTAAGATAGAAATGAAAGATCCCTACATGTTATCAAAAGAATGCTGCGTACAGTAATGGATTTTGTTTGTTTTTATGTGCATTTATTTTTAGCATTTTAATTTATTTATTTTTCTTTCCCCTTTCAGTAACAAGAAAAGAAAAGTGGAGGGCACAAATAAAGATCAGTGGCAAGGCAAGAAGCTAAGGAAAAATAAAGATAAAAAGGGCAAATTTGGAAAGAAGTCCTAACCGTTAGACAGAATGCTGTCTGTTTTGCTATATACATGTGTAATGTAACAAAATGTCTTTAACCCAAGCCTCTCTCTCATCTTAAGAATTTTCTATTCATGTTTCAATTAAGTACACTGGTTTTATTCAACATATGGTTTGATGTTTTGTGGATGTACTGAGCAAAAAGTTGTTCAATAGGTACCTGAAATGGAAGAGCTTTTATTAAATTTTCATGCACACTTTTTTTGATAATTCGTCCCATGTACTGTAACTGTACTCTACATGCTACAGTGAACGAATAAACCATTTTCTAAAGTACCCTTATGTGGTTTCTAATTTTTATCTTAGTCGAAATGCCATCTGTTTTTTAGATTGACAGTTCTGTTTCGCTAGGTTTCACATTATTATTGAATAGTAAGCAATTATAAAGACAAATGTCCGCATCAGTTATGCTGCAGGATAACCAAGTGTGCTTGAGTCATCCTCACATGGCTCTCTTGTCTGGAGCAGGGGGGCTTTGCTCCAGGTGGAGATGCTCATTAAAAAAGGCAGCACATTAAAAATGTGTTCCACACAGATTTCAAAAGGTAGTTTTTACGTGCATAAAAGAGACCTAGTTACAATTACATACAAGATGTTTTGATTTAGTTGAAAGGAAAATGAAATATACAGATTGATAAAATCAGGTCTTTGAAACAAAATGTGAACTCACCCTCAGCACTGAGCCCCCTGCTGTTTTCACTGTACATTTACGACTGTGTGGCCACTTCCACCTTTACCACCATTGTTAAGTTTGCTTCTATTGTTGATTTTTCAACAATTTTAATAGTTCTGTTATTTAGAAATATAAAATAAGTCTCCGGTACCAGCATTTTTAGTTAAGGGTAAAGCTTCTTTCTTAAAGATTAAGGCATTGTAAGCATTAATCTTGAGTTGTAGCCAGCAGCTAAAACTGATGAACAAAGAAAATACATCAGTTTTCATGGGGCGAGGTGATGT
Organism: Megaleporinus macrocephalus; assembly: GCA_021613375.1. NCBI lineage: Eukaryota > Metazoa > Chordata > Actinopteri > Characiformes > Anostomidae > Megaleporinus > Megaleporinus macrocephalus. Next base: position 16,742,843 of record CM038711.1, read on the forward strand.
TTCATCGGACTTCCCTCCCTAAGAGTCCATTATTTCTTAATCACATGAATTTTAAATTTGATTGGCAAAAAGTTTAAACTGCCTACTATGAGATCATTCCTATTTAGGGAATTTCCAGTATTGGCATCCCAGAGGCAATTCCCCTTATTTTCGCACCAATAAGCCATTCTGCAAAAAGACTTCATGTTCAAGGGATATGTTATTACAACCATACCAACCATAGATCTGTGTGTAAAGCTAGAGTCATATATTTTCGTTTGGCTTCTCTCTGCAACATGGCTTGTCGTCTCATTATTAAACACCTGGTGTCTTGCAGTTTTAGAAAAACATGATGCTTATTATTGACTTTCACTGCTGCTTGCTCAAATAACAATGCTAGTTATAGCCAATTATAGTGCTTTAAACCAAAATCACATATTTGTTTCAAACCTGATAACATCAATTCATATATTTCATTTTCCTTTTTGTACATGATTATAACAGGGTCTCTTTTAACCCCTCTAGATGCCTTTTTAACAAGCAAAGCCAAGCTGCTTTGTAAATAACACCAGGCCAGAGCTAACCTACCTACTCCAGACTGAGAGCTGGGTTAGGATTCCGATTATGCTTACAATGATCCTGCAGCATAATAAGGTTTACTAATAAATTTAAATCTTTGCATATTGAAGAAAAAAAAAACTCTTCCACACTGAAAACACTGTTGTGGTGGGTCTGATCCCTGTACTGATGAGGGAATTAAACACTTGGAGAAGTAGTACCAGGATAATAATCTCGGGTTTGACATTGAGGGGGACACAAATGAAACAAAGCCCACCCTGTCCCCTAAATATTACCTAAAGGCTGATTCCACTGTAGGTAAGGTAGTAAATCACTATGTATATAATGTAAAACAAAGTTTGTAGCACTACAGTAAATTGCAAATAAATAAACAAAATAACATTATCTGTACGTCTGTTTATTATTAGATAAATCCAATTAAATATCACTTTACAAACTAAACAAGATACTCCACATTGCATGGTGCTGTTAAATTATACATGCAATGTCTGGATTATATACACATATGACTAAAAAATATATTCATATTATGTTCTTTGGTGGCATATTGCTGAAATGAAATGACAAAACAATGTATGTTGAGATTTTAACATACATTGATAAGACATTACTATTAATGTTAAGCTGTGTCCCAAACAGCACATTTTTTATAATGTTAAAACGTTCGGCCTGTAAGAGTGTGATGAGGAAAAGGCTATATCAGAGGCTGATCGATGAAGAGTTTTGTCTGCTTTACTGGAGTCAGTTGCAAGTGTTGCCTGTGGGGAAGATGAGATGTTAGTTAAAGTGGGAGCCACTTCTCCAGGTTCTCCATCTTTTTTCGGCATAAATCTTGGTAGCACTGCTTGCACTGATTTAAGGTTTGTTACTATTGCTTGAACTCCTGCCCCACTGGCATCACTGAGCTACGTTGTTGTCTCGGCATGTTCAGCTTCTTGATACCTCTTCACCTCTAGGATCAGGGACCGAGACAGTGTAGTTCAAAAGAGCAGTAGGGACTGAGTGCACTTGATAGTTACAGAAATATTTTATTTATTTATTCTTTTTTTGAGATCTCTTTTTTGTGTTGTAATTATTCCTTTTGCTTATTTCTTTTTAATCCAGTGTGTATTATTGCAAATTCTACTCGTTTGCTCCTCACCAAAGATTTTATACTGCCTACATCAAGATGCGGCATGCCTGTTTAAGAAATGGGGAGAAAAGGTGTCCAGTTCCTGTCTGCTTAAGTGGGTGTGGTGCTTTGCTCATCCCCTATCATAGGTGTTGGCTGGTTAGACCTGAAACCAATTTAGTTACCAAAATAACCAAAAGCGAAGCTTGGTCAAATACTCAGAAGCTACCATTGTAGTAATGTAACCTTATTTATGTATTTATTTATTTACTTCATGATTTAAAGAAGAAACTTGTGGGAGGTACGTAGCATGGGGCTGACAGACATCCAAAGTAGGGCAGGAATGGGGGGTGGGGGCGGCGATTGAATTGTCACCATGGCATGTATTGGGTCTGTGTGGGGGTATAAACAGTTTTCAAATGCACCCACAACCACTATATCATTGAACATTAATAGTTAATATTTTGAATATTTAGTAGCAAGGAAATTCCAAGACTGGATTTTACTAAGCTCCTGACTCCTTTACAAATGTTTGGAGAAGCAGCCTGCCTGTCTAGGTGCTTGGCTCGTGCTTCTGGGTCACCCCCGGAGCTTTGAACTGTGTCCGTTGAGGTGTGTTCTTCGGGAATGGTGTTGCTCACGTAAACGTTTTCTGTCGTCATTTTCTCTTATTTTGTTCTCACTGCTCGACTGTAAACGCCTGCAGTAACCAAACTACTAGCACGCGAGTTAAGCTGCTGCTATGCCTACACTCTGTGCTGTGTGCTTCAACCAAACTAAAATGGCTGGAACTCTAGTTTAGCCACCTGATTGGTTTGGTGCAGCGCTATTCTCGTTCTTATTGGCTATTGGTGTTGTCTCTCAAAACGGACGGAACTAAATCCTGTCGACTTTCTATCGACTACGTCTTATAGTTCTATCGAGGAAACGTCATGCCGCGATAATTATTGTTATTGTTTTATCGCCCAGCCCTAACCTATGGCCATGGAAGTGCTTGGAACACCCATTGTGACCAGCAACAGTCCTGTATTTTTTTCCATTTGTAAACAAATGGTCTAAGCTTTCGTTTATGCCAGGGGTCTCAAACTCATCTTACCTGGGGGCTGCTGGAGGTAGAGTCTGGGTGAGGCTGGGCCGCATCAGATATTCCACAATAAAAGGACAACTAATCCAATCTTCTCTAACTTCATTAATAACAATTCAGAACATTAACAGTTATTCAGAACATTGGCTCCTCTGTCTTCCTCCTACTCGTTGCTACCAGAGACCTGGCAGCGCTTCATCTTATACTGCTGAGCCACATCTGGCTTGAGGGAAGAAGCAACTGAGACCCTCAGTATGGCTTGAGGATACTCATGAGTAAGTTTGGACCGGAACTTTGAACTTATTAAAGTTCATGGTGGAGAAGAGCTTTTCGCAGAGATAGGTGCTTCCAAAAAGGCACATGGTCCGCTTGAACATCCTGGAAAGCTCAGGGAAGGTGGGGGGCAATTCTCTCAAAAATTGTCCAAGCTTCTCTGCTTTTCCACTCACCTCCCTGAACTTGGCTTTGAGTTCAGAATTGCACTGCAGGTCAATTAGCTCCATTTGCAGCACAGGGGGAGCATCTTTCACATCGAAGGAGAAGGGGTCAGCAAAAATTTGAAAAATCTGTGTGTCTTAAAGTCTGCAAACCTGTAATCAAATTCTTCCTGCAGCTTTACAATGGCATCAGCATACTTCTCACCACTAAATGGTGTGCCTGAATCCACGAGTGCCTTGCATGCTGGGAAATGGTGGAAGGTTTGTCTGAGAAAGCTGGGCTTTCCATAACACAAGTTTTGTGGAGAATGCTCTGATGTTGTCATAGGCAGCACTCACAAGCTGCCCCTGGCCTTGTAACTTCTTGTTCAGTACATTCAGCTTCTGTGTGATGTCAACCAGAAAAGCCATGAGCAACTTGGTTTCACTAAGTACAGGAACAGCCATCCCATCCTTCTCCATGAAGGCTTTCACGTCTGCTCTCAACTCAAAAAACCCCTTCAAGACGTTTCCCCTGCTAAGCCAACGTATCTCTGTGAAGTAGAGCACATCCTCATATGAGTCTATTTCCCCCAAAAAGGCACGGAACTGACGGTGCTTCAAGCCCCTGCTTCTGATATGATTGATGCATTTCACAACATCAGACATCACACTGTCAAACTTCAGGCATTTGAAGGGCCTGCTGATGAATAACACAATGCAGAGCAATAGCCTCTTCCACACCTTCCTCCTCCAGTTTTCTTTGAACAAGTGCCTCGAGTCCATTTTTTCTCCCTGTCATTGATGGTGCTCCGTCGGTTGTTATTCCAGCAAAACTCTTCCATAGCAAGCCAGCATTCACAATGGCATCGCACAGCTTCCGAAATATCTCCTGAGCAGTGGTCTGGCCATGCATTGGAATCACTGTGAGCAACTCCTCCATTACTTCAAAACAACCGTCAACACCACGGACATAAATTGCGAGCTGCGCAGTGTCAGTGACGTCTGTGCTCTCATCAAGAGCGACAGAGTATGCATGGAAATGTTTAGCTTTCTCACGCAGTTGATCATAAATGTTACCTGACAGGTCAGAAATGCGTTCTGCCACTGTGTTGGCTGAAAGGCTTTTAAACTGACCCTTCTTTTCTGGACAGACTATACTTGCAGCATTTAACATGCACTTTTTGATGAACTCACCACGTAGCTAACTTTTCTTGATTTCTTGAAAAAATCTTGTTGCCACAGTAGACATGTTTTAAGCTTGGCGGCACGGCACTTTCTCTTTTCTCCCTGATATTTTGCATATTCCTTAGCGTGTTTAGTTGTGTAATGACGTCTGATGTTGTATTCCTTGTGCACAGCAACTTTATGTGTGCATATAAGACACGTTGGGATGCCCCCTGTGCTCCTGATATTGTCTGTGCTCATCGCTAACCTTTCTCTTCACAGCAGGTTTTGAAAAAAGACAAAAAAAGTATTTCCACAGGGTGCCAACATATGCTTTCCCTCCACTATCGAATCACTTTTCAAGTGACGAACGTTGCTAATTCGCGTTGAGCTATGGTGGCCCACAAGTGATAAAAAATACTAAATGCGCACTAGCACTTTTCTTTCAAGTAGCGGGCCACAAAATATTGTTCTGCGGGCCGCGAGTTTGAGACCCCTGGGCTAAACCGACCGTCTGCTCGCTGCCTTGAGACGTCACCTAGGTACAACTATATTGAGACTGTTTCATTGCCCCAAATTAATCACAAACTTATAAAAGCTTTAGTTAAGATAACAAATGATCTTCTTGCCTCTGATCAGGGCCATGTATCTCTACTGGTGCTACTAGTTCTAAGATCATGTTATTCTTTTGGACAGACTAGAAAATATGGTTGGAATCACAGGAACAGCGTTATCCTGGTTCACATCTTACCTTAGTGATCGTTTTCAGTTTGTAAAGATAAACAATATATCATCTAATTATACAAGAGTGAAATATAGAGTTCCACAAGGTTCTGTTTTAGGTCCTCTGTTATTTACACTATATATGTTACCATTAGGCTCAGTTATAAATAGACATGGAATCAGTTTCCACTGTTATGCCGATGATACACAGCTGTACATATCAGCCAAACCAGATGATAGAAGATTGTGTAAGAGATGTTAGACTTTAGATGCTGCAGAACTTCCTTCTTTTGAACCCTGATAAAACAGAAGTTCTCCTTCTCAGCCCAAAGGCTGCTCGGATTAAATGTTCAGATTTAATGCTAAATCTTGCTGACTTCTCTGTAGTTCCTGGTTCAGTAGCCAAAAATCTTGGTGTAACAATTGACTCAGATCTGACATTTTATCTACACATAGGTAATATTACAAGAACAGCGTGTACCAGAAAAGATATCAGTTCAGACGTTGAGTTGTTTTGAGAAGTCTGATGGCTTGGGGGAAGAAGCTGTTGCAGAGTCTGGTCGTGTTTGACCGGATGCTGCGGTACCTTCTTCCTGATGGCAGGAGGGAGAACAGTCTGTGTGAAGGGTGGGTGGGGTCAGGACTCAGTACACTGCCCTGGGGTGCCTCAGTGTTCATGGTGATAGTGCTGGAGCTGCTGTCCCCGAACCGGACTAACTGGGGCCTCTCTGTCAGGAAGTCCAGGATCCAGTTGCATAGGGGGGTGTTGAGGCCCAGCAGGCTTAACTTTCTGGTGAGATTCTGTGGGATGATGGTGTTGAATGCTGAACTGAAGTCTATGAACAGATCTGAACACATTCTGACGTAGGTGTCCTTCTTCTCCAGGTGGGTAAGGGAGAGATGAAGGGTGGTGGTGATGGCATCGTCCGTGGAGCGGTTCGGACGATATGCGAATTGCAGGGGGTCCAATGAAGAGGGCAGTTGGGTCTTGATGTTCCTCATGACTAGCTTCTCGAAGCACTTCATGATGATGGGCGTGAGAGCTATGGGGCGGTAGTCATTGAGGCAGGACACCGTGGACTTATTCGACACGGGGACGATGGTGGTGGTCTTGAGGCACGTTGGGACAGTGGAGCTGCGCAGGGAGACGTTGAAAATGTCCGTGAGAACATCTGTCAACCGGTCTGCACACTCTCTGAGCACTCTGCCAGGGATGTTGTCTGGTCCTGCAGCTTTCCGTGGGTTGACTCTGCGCAGAGTTTTCCTCACGTCCACTGCAGTCAGGCACAACACCTGCTCGCCTGGCTTGGGTGTGATCTTGCTCACCAACGTGTTGTTCTGTGCCTCAAACCGTGCATAAAAGTCGTTCAGGGCATCGGGGAAGAAGGCATCACTGTCACAGGACGGTGGCATTGTCCTGTAGCTTGTGACTTCCTGAATGCCCTGCCACATGCGCCGCATGTCAACCGTGTCCTTGAAGTGGTTGTGGATTCTCTGGCCGTGTGCGCGCTTTGCATCTCGGAAACCTGCGAAACATTTCAAAGTTAAGAAATGCGTTATCTATGTTTGATGCCGAAAAGTTAGTGCATGCCTTTATAACCTCAAGGCTAAATTACTGTAATGCATTATTGTCAAGATGCTCCAGCAGGAACCTGAATAAACTTCAGTTAGTTTAGAATGCTGCAGCTAGAGTACTAACTAAAACCAGGAAATTCGATCACATCAGTCCAGTTTTATCAGCGCTACACTGGCTTCCTGTCAAATTCCCCCCCAAATTGTGGAATAATCTCCCAGTTAATGTTCGGGACTCAGTCTCAATTTTTAAGTCTAGACTGAAAACATACTTGTTTAGTGTAGCTTTTGGTGGTTAATCTTCCCTTTTCGATAAAGGCAGGAGATCTGGGGCTTCATGGACACAGAGGTTTATGGTAAACTGAGATGTTGGTGCTGTTGTTCCACCCTTTTATGTAATCACACAGGTTTGTTGATGGTGGAGTGGGGGGATCCCAATGTCTCAGGGTGCTCTCATGTCCATGTTACCTTCTTGTTCTCTCCTTTTAGTTTAGGCTGTTATAGTTAGATCTGCCGGAGTCACCAGCCGCACTCTAAAATTCTGAATATTCATATTCTCTACAGTCATACTCCCGAGCCGAACTAACTTTCTTTCTTTACTCTTCCTGAGGTAATGACTGTCCTCCTGTCTGTTGAACACTGTTGAAGGACTGATCATCAGGGCCTCCTCCCCACCCATCACCAGCCAGCTCTCCTGTCCATCTGTGTCAACTGCTACACCCTCAGTTACATCACTGTGCCATCCAGGTGCACCCTCATTGAGATAGGATGGGACTGTTTCAGCTCACACCCACTTTACGTAAAGCCTCAGTCAGAGACTACCTCTACCTGTGCAGCTTCTAAAGTTTTGCTATACAGATTTCAAACAGAGACTCTTTTTTTAGTATTTAGTTTAAACTGTAAATAATGGGTCTCCTCTTGTGAGTCTGGTTCCTCCCAAGGTTTCTTCCTCCAGTTGAGGTAGTTTTTCCTTGCCACTGTTGCCTCTGGCTTGCTCACTGGGGGATATATGTTGTAACTGTCTGTTTTCAAAACTCTGTAAAGCTGCTTTGAGACAACATTCTTGTAAAAAACGCTATATAAATAAACTTGACTTGACTTAAAGTCTTACTGGAATAAGAGGCCAAAGATAATGCCACTTACATTTGCTGTTTATTTAGTTTGATGAATAAGAATAGCTAATTACTCAAAAGTAATATGAAGGTCTTCAAGTTAAATGAACAACAAAGCCTCAAAAAAATCAAACCATCACCCACTGATCTTTACATGCAGTTGTACTGACAGTTAACCGCCACTAAAAGTTCAGCATTTTTTGCCTTGAAATGTTCTATTTGTTCCACTGCCTGATTAACAGAAATTGTGTTTGGGTTAATGAAGGTTCCTTCTGCTATAATGAATTACTACACAGGAAGCAAACTAAATGCACAAATGGAAAAGTGCTCATGCATGCATTTTAACATTCTCCATTCAGATATCTGGCCCTTTCAAAGTTTCGTAAAAACAAGAACAGATTTTAGTTTGCTGTTAGTCTGCTGCAATATCTAAGTAATCCACCTGTGTAGCATTTTGACATCTTTTGGAACTGATTTATTATTTACAGCATGTAGTATAAAACATACAATTGTTTAGTTAAAACTGGTGTAGAATGCAATAAAGTTTGGTTTTATTTCTCTAATTGCACTACATTCAGACCTTAAAAGTCTTTATTTTAATGCAACACAATGAACGTTTTCAGAGGTATCCCTGACAGTTTTTTTGGCTATGATGGACCAAGTGGATGAACCAATTTCTAATAGTGACACCCAGAGGCTGGCCAGTGCTGCATCTCTAGTTGGGAATACCAAAAACAGAAGCTTGCTGACTGTGGCTGAGGTAGCATTTCATTAATTTTATATTTCAATGTCTAATTTATCATAATGAACAGCATAAAGAGTTCCTAAAGAATTTTGATTTATGTTCATACAGGTGGTCCAAGTGGTCGATTAAGGTGTCCCAAACACCCCAGCACTATATTTCACATTTTGGTTTATCAAAATTATAAGTATGTGATAGATCTAGGTTTTATATCATGATGATAGTGAATGTTAAAACAAAAAATTAATTGTTTAATGGAGGCAAATGGAACATTTTTATGGCGTGCTGCTAGTGGTGCTGAATTTTATGGGGTCCTTCAGCACAGTGGGCACCACATACTAAGTGAAGAATCGAGACGATGCTATTATCAGCAATGTCATATTTAGTAAATAAATATATAGTATAAGTAAATAGATAAGCTGTGTAAAATATATACTTTAAAAATGTAATTATTGTAGGTAAACTTCGATGTTGAAAGAGGCTGTACCACCTTTTGAGCTAACTAGGCAAGCTCTGTAGCTGACTAATGGCTGTTTTTGCTTGAAGATTGGTCAGGTTGGCAGAGGGGATTAGAGAACATCCGTGGATATTGCTGACAGAATCAAACATCAGACTGTGCTTGGGGGGCGGCAGAAACCACTACACTTAAATCGAAGACTATGAGAAAACAAGAATTTTGTCTTATCAATGATATGATCTATTAGACCAAACATGCCAGTGCAATGCAACACTCAACGATGTGTTCCGCCAAGTTGGGGCAGTTCATACTGAGTGGCTTCATGTCAGAAGATCTGCCACTCCAAATCAGTTGAAAAGGCAGGCGACTGCCCTCTTCAAAAATGAACAACCTATGAAAATCTGCAGAAAGAAATTAGGATGGCAGAAGAAAAAAGTTATTCCACATGTAAAAATGTATCAACTACATTAACAATTATAAAACAATTACTGGAAAAATAAGACATTTATCTGATAGTATCAGATCAATTTATCACAATAATCTTTTTGAAAAAATAAATTTGAGTTACTCTTACTAATTATATTTGCAACATATATGGACACTAACATTTTGGAAACTTAACATTTTGTTTGTGGATTTTTTATTGTATTTGATATTTGACAAAATAATTTGACTCCATAACTGATCACCCTACTGGCCAGAGGTGAAGTGTCAAGCAAAGAACTGTTATAAGCCAATGTAAAATTAACCAAAATTTGAATGATTCAGATAAAAACTTTTAATAATAGAGGTAATCCATGTGGGGACAAATGTTGTTTTAAATTGTGATTTCATTTATTAAAGGGAAAATGCTGTTCCACCCTACATGCCCCTATGTGAAAAAGTAACTGCCCCTTAGTTACTAAATTAAACAGGTAAAAACAGAGTATACGATTAAAATCCAATACATGTTTTCTCAAATTCCATGAATATCTCCTGTCTGCTCGCTGTTCTTTTTAAGAATGTGCTTTCAAACAAACAAACTCACTGGTGTCACATGAAAAGTGACTCGGTCTGAACATCACAATAATTCTTTCAGCCTATGAGGAACAGAGAAAATTTGAACAAGAAGCTAAGGTGCTGGAATATGTGCTGCACAATTCAAGGTGGAACAGGAAACAAAAGGCCAACTTCAGCTTTACTTTACTTTGTGCTATTCTGCTGAAAAGTTGGGTACTTTGGCAGATGGTCCCAGCATGCCTAAAGATTATAGTAAAAAAAACACTTTTTTCTTTCAATGTTAATTTGTCTCTCACAAGCTGGAAATGTTAAAATCATAGAGAGTATATGGTTAAACCAATTATTTTAACAATGAAAAGTCAGCAGAAATTGTATGATCCAGCTTCTCTTTTCGCGTCGTGCGCACACACAGTATCAGTGCTTTATCTGACTGGTGTCGTCAAGTTTTGCAAAGGAGTATTTTATACTTTATCACTCAGAACCAACACATTGCCGTCATTATCAGCAGTGCATATTTCTGATTCACTCTTTATTCTGTTATTGTTAACTACAATTGCCTATCTGATGGTTTATTTTAGTTTAGCAGGCTAATGCTGCAGGTGGTCTGTTTACTGTTTATAAAGGAGTAAGAGAAGCTATAGCTGCTGTGCTGTTGGTTCGCCTGTGTGTTATTAAAGCCAAGGTGCTAGAATAGTGCTGTCTGTATGTCTATTAGCTAATAAATGTTACAGAATGATAAGATATGAATGAGATGAGATGATGCTATAATGTACCTGTGTGTGTGTGGTCAGCAGGTCAGCTATAGTTATTTATTTCTTATATTTCGAGTAAGGCCAACATGATCTTGATCATATGCTCAGAATCTGTTGATAATGGTAATAATATTGATAACTAATTATTAGAATTGGTGTTAATTATTCGAATTCTGTTCTAAATTGTTCTAATTGTTCTGTCATGACACACTCACCCAAGTCTCATGCCCTGAATTTCTCTCATTCTCATCTGGTCACCCGAGCCCACAGAAGCTGAATAATCAATGAGAAAAAAGTGTTAAACTAATATGGTTCTATATGTTTTTCTCTTAAATAAAAAAAACCCCAAACAAATATATTCTTTATTATATTTTACCTTTAATAAAATGTCTTAATACATTTTATAACTAAGCTTTGTGAACAAATTTTTTTTAAAAAGATTTGTTGGTGTCTTCCCAGTCACAGTGATTCCCCAACACTGATTTCGAATTGATGGTCCAAAATTACTTCAAAATGTAATTTTTTATTATGAGCTGTTCTTATTTAGGTGCTCAGTTAAACCTCTAAGCCTACAATGGCCCCTGCTGCAAACTACTACACTAAATACCTAAAAAATAAAATATAACAAATAATATGCCCTTGCGTTAAGTATCCATCCCTGACGGCTATCCAATCGAATTTTACAAGAAGCTTTGACCAGATTTATGCCCCATCTTTATGCCCATGGTTAATAGTAATAGTTCTTCAAGAAAATTCAGTTCCTGGCTCATGGAAAATGGCCCATAATAGTTTATTATTAAAAAAGGGCAAAAACCCAACAGAATGCGCTTCCTATCGACCTATTAGTCTTCTTAATGTAGACTATAAAATTCTAACCAAAGCGCTGTCTTGCCGACTAGAAAAATTTCTTTCATACATCTTTAAACCAGATCAGACACGATTCATTAAATCTAGATAAGGATCCGATAACGTTCACCGTTTTCTTAATATTATAAATCTTCTTAGCAAAAGAAAATACCCTGTTTTAATTGTTTCCCTAGATACTGAGAAAGCGGTCAACAGGGTTGAATGGAATTTTCTTTTCGCACTAATGAAGAAAATTAATTTAATTTTAGAAATTTGGTTAAACTGTTGTATTCAGACCCCATGGCTTTTATAAACACAAACAATCTTTTATCTGAGGGTTTTACAATTAGAAGAGGATGCCGACAGGGCTGTTCTCTCTCACCACTGTTTTTTGCCCTAGTGATAGAGAATCAGATCACTGCATCTCATTATTTGCTGACGATATACTTCTATTTTTAAAGAATCCAGCGACATCTGTTCCTGAAATCATAAACTTCTCTAACTATAGTGTGTTATCAGGTTTTAAAATCAATTTTGGCAAATCTACAGCTATTAGGATGAATGTCCCAGATTATATCAATCTAAATACGCCATTCCAGTTTACAAGTATGGGATTTCGGTACCTTGACATAACAATTACTCCTGATCTGAATAATTTGTATAGGTCTAATTATTCTCCTATTTTGGAAACCATAAAGAAATATGTTATGGAATGGTCATGTTTACCTATTAAATTTTTTGACAGAATTAATGTAATCAAGATGAATATCTTACCTAGATTGCTTTATTTATTTCAAAACCTGCCCTGCCATTTGACCCCCATATTTTTCAAAAAGGTAAACAAATTAATAAGAAGGTTTATTTGGGATAATAAAAAACCCAGATTGAAATTCTCCATCCTTCTAAAACCTAAAAGTCTAGGGGGTGTATCCCTACCAAATTTAAATCTGTATTTTTGTGCAGCACAAGCAAAACAGATGTGTAGTTGGTTTTCGAACAGACCAGACTCATTATGGGTTAGTATTGAAATGTTTGTGTCATCCGAGATCCCTAATTTCTTTGCCCTTTATTTATAATTATGATAAAATACCATCTTTCTCAGATAACTTTGTAATGTACAACATGTTGCTTTCTTGGAGAGACGCTAGAAAATATATGAAAACCTGTATAACTGTATCTTTATGGTCAGCACTCACCCTGAATCCAGATCTACCATATCAGCTTAGGGACATTGGGCTTAACAATTGGAAATTAAGGGCATAGAAGATTTTTCTAGCTTATTTACAGCAGGAGTTTTAAACTCATTTGAATAACTCAAATAACTATTTGGACTCCCTAAAATATTGAGCTTTTCAATTTTTTTTCAAATCAGACACTTTATCCAGTCTTGTCAGTGGCAAGTTTAGATTTCAACTTAATGAATTGGAGAATCAGATTACCTTGAACAGTTCAGAAAGTAGAATCTCCAACCTTTACACTACTCTATCCAACATGGATTTTTTCATAGGATGTATCTTACCCCAGTCCGTCTGCACAGGATATTCCCTAACACCTCAAACATGTGCTTTAAATGCTCTGCCAAAGTGGGCACGGTTCTACGTGTTTTCTGGTCATGTGTCAAACTACAGAATTACTGGACTACAGAATTATTTTTTTTTATCTCGCTAGAAAGTGTATTCTGTTATTATTAAGCAGATTGACAAATGGTTACCTAAGGAAAAACTAACTTGCGAGTTGCACCAGAAAGATTTATCAGAATTTGGTCCCCTTTACAACTGTATCTGGAAAAGGCCAACTGAAATTCCTTCTAGACGCTTACTTCGGCACCAGAAGAAAAATTGTTTTTATACTTTTTATATTAAGACACACAAACTTTATTTTATTTTCTATTATACTGTTACCCCGGACTTACTTGTATATTTTTGTATTTCTTTATATTATGGCAAATAATGTAAAACCCAATAAACAGTTGATAATATATATAAAATAAATAAATTAATAAATAAATAAAATTGCACCAGCGTTAGAAGTGCTTTCAGTAGTGCACTATGTTCCAGTGTGTGCTGTTTGGGACACAGCCTTACTGTCTAACATTAATGTTAGTTTTGTCTAGTCAAAAAACCTTAACATACATTTATTTGTCATTTTATTTCAGCATTATGCCACCAAAGAAAATAATAATTGTTCAGATAATGTTGTATTTTGTTCATTTATTTCCAATTTACCGTAATTCCACAAATGTTGTTCTACGTCACTATACATCATGTTATAGGTAATTAAGTTATAGGTAATATTTAGAGGATAGGGTGGGCTTTGATTCATATTAGCAAATGTGTCCCCCCCAATGTCAAACCCTTCTACACCCTTGGCTGGGTAACATTTTTGCTGTTTCACAGGATCAATAGGTCAGTATATTTTTGTTTTGCTTTTAGAATCACAGTAGCTGCACAATGTATGTACATAAAATGAAGGGTTTTGTAAAGGGGTTTTCAACCATAAATATCTTTTTAAAAAATTAAAGAAATTTAAAATACAGATCTGAAGCAAAGTCACTCAACTCTGCCAGTCTGGAAAGGGTTACAAAGCCATTGAAACTGCAGACACCACTTGCCTGAGTTAAGGTCAATGTATAGGCAAAAATGACATCTATGGGAAAGTTGCAAGACACAGAACATTGCTGACCCAGAAGGAATGCTCATCTATTTTTTGCACAATATTTTCAAATTACACTACACTGCAGTAAAAGTTATGAAAATGAACCTTTTTGTAAATAGTGCTTCATGTTCATCAAAGTAGCCATTGTAAACTAACTTTATTATACAAAGAAAGTACAGCATCATATCTGACATCTTTCAACGTCCAATCTTCCGATGTCAGAGAGAGGGTTCTGGCCTGGATGTGAAGTTCCTCTGAAGACTCTGCATTCAGTGTTGTGCTTAAGTACATGATTTCAGTCACCCAGACATATGGTCCAAATTACCTTCCCATACCAAACGTGCAAAACAAAGAAAGCTCTTATGGTACAGAATTACTAAGCCAGATGTTTTTCCAAATCATAGATATGATAGGTTTGGAAACTAAGCTCTCTCCTTGGAATACAAACCCCGTTCAAAATGAAAAATACACCTCACCATCACCATTTCTAGAGCTAGGAGAGGTAGAGGTAGTTACAGTAGGCAGAACAAGCAAAAATCTCTGGACAGCATGTTCATGAATGATTTTTAGGGTCCAGGCACATGGTGCAGGACCCCTACTGTAATAGTTTACCCATAATGTAGATGGAAAAGTACAAGAAAAAAAACATCATGACTTGGTTTCATTTCACTCGAATACCTTTTCCTCCTTCATTGTCTTGTTTGGATTTTATTAGGGTACGCAGCCTGTTCACCTCCTGCTTCTTTAAATGACGGTTTGGTTTTCACATAATGGATAGTCCAGAATGTCCAGCTCTTTAGCAAGCTTCCTTTGCTATTTAAAAAAAAACAGTGAATAAGAGGGTTAACTTGAGTAGTGTGCAGGAAGTCGAGGATCTCTCTAAGGTAGCAGTCATAGTGCAAGCCAGTTGCCCTTAAGACATGTTAGAATTCCTTTGTTTATTTGTTCTTTATTTTTCCTTTTTTGAGTTTTCTTTTTGTTCTTTTTTCTTTTTGTTACTGTTTACCGGTTGACACTGAGTGAGAGTGCAATAAATGATCTGGACTTTCTGTCTTTTATAAGCGGTCTCACATGTGTTGTCAATGAGGCCTTGTCAAGTTCCCGTCTAGGTTTTTTTTATATTGTTTGATGCATTTTTGAGTTTACATTATCTTTTGGTTGGCTGACTTTGGTGATGGAAAAAAAAAATGTGCAAAAAGCACACTGCAATACTTTGCAATACTGCAATAAGTTTCTCCACATCTAAATACACATTCGCAAATCATAATTAACAAACATGCTTCCTCCATCAGTGTCAGTACTATTACCATTTTTAAAACCTGTTTTACTTAAAACAGACATTACACAATTAACCTGTTCCAGTGTTCCAGTTTGCTAAAGTTTTTATTCACATGAGTAGATTGGGGTGACATTTGCTCAGGGGTGTGTGTGTTTAAAAATTGAGACAGTGGTGCACTGCACCTAATAAATAACAACACAGTACTGGACATATTGGTGTAGTGGAGGTTACTTTATGTTACTTAACCAAACAACCAAAACAAAAAATGCCATATCTGATGTTTGTCCTTCTTCATTCTCTCCTTTCTCTTTCTGACACATATTTGAAGCCATACATCAACATATACCAGTTTCTTTATATATACTGTTAATTTGGCCACTCCTAACACTTTTGCTATATTACTGATGAAATTGTTATTTTTTTCAGTTTAATTATGGTCCCTTGAAAAAGAGGCAGCTACATATTATTAAAGAGCTGTCATTCCTAAACCCTTTCTCCAATTAAGATGTAGTCTGTACTTTAAGCCCACGTTAATTATATAACAATATCTTGAATATGGTTTAGTAAACAGTTAAAATGCCAAAATTTGTGTTACATGTTTTGGATGTAGTCAAGGTGAATTCATGTTCAGGATGGATAAACATTTACTTTTAAAGAATAAAACGTGAAGGAACAATGTTTTAACAATCAAAGTTAATTACATTAATAATCCTATGTTAGGGATACCCAATACTCTACAATAAGTGTACATTGTAAAAATCTCGCAACACTGCTGCACTTGCTACACTTGTACCAGTTTATTAATAGAACAAATAACT
Organism: Megaleporinus macrocephalus; assembly: GCA_021613375.1. Lineage (NCBI taxonomy): Eukaryota > Metazoa > Chordata > Actinopteri > Characiformes > Anostomidae > Megaleporinus > Megaleporinus macrocephalus. The sequence goes on from CM038711.1 coordinate 16,759,134, forward strand.
ATTTCATTTAAGACAGAAGTTAAATTTTAGTTTGCAGTTAACAGAGGCAACTGTCTTTGAGTTGTAAACATAGATGAAAGGGCTCTGTGGTAATTGTTCTTTCAGACTATACACAGCAAATGACATACTAGTTAACAAAGTATACATACACAGACTGCTCAACAATAATTAAAAGAAGTCCTAATCCCAGGTTTTTCTGAGCAAATGGAAATTGACTTTTCATCCTCTTGCTTAGCCTGGATGGTTTACAGCCATAGCATAATCATTTAAACTTATTGCACAGATAAGGATTATGTCTCTTTCTATTTGTATTGGTTTAAATAATAGTACATTAGTACTATTAAACTACTAGTAGTTTGGTACATTTGGCTGCCCCCACTTAACTGCCTATCTAGATGTATCTCATGAACGATTTGGTCTCTAACCCTACCTTATATAATGGTGTGGATGGACAGTCCCCATAAACTCATGGACTTCTGTCGTATTAATACAAGTGGTAAGGCAGCAAATTAAATGCCAATGGCATGCTTTGTGCAGACACTCCAACTACTTGCAGAATAAATTACTGTTTAAGAACTGACAAGGAAAAAAGAGTTAATTGGTGTGAATTGATGTTCCATGTTGGGACACATACACATACAGGACAGTTTAGGCCAACTTAAGTGAGAGCACAGAATAAAAACCTTTATTGAGCTGCTTGATAATTTACCCTTCTCTATTAAGAGTTTCACAGTTTAACATATCCATGATTTATGTACAATGATGTGTATTAGCAACAGATGTTGGAAAGGTGATTGCTCTCCTACCACTCACAGATAAAACTATTGTCTACTCTTATCTACATAAATGTAAGGACTCATTTGGTCAGTAAGATTAGGCTGGTGCATTGATTCACAAAGCTGACTCTACACTCTTTACTTTCAGCTCGAGTTGGCTCAATGCTCACTGTAGTTTTCCTGTAATAACATAAGTCCCACTTTCTCATAACATTGTAGTCAACAAACATATTCACACTCTTCTGAAAATAAACTTTAACTAATTTAAAGTCCAATCCTTTTCTTCACAGTGAGATAGAATTGCAATGATATTTACAATCTTTTTATATTACAAAGCTATTTGCTTTTTTCCCCTAGGTATCTGCAAAATGACATCTAGATAATGTACACATTGTCTTACACAGAAATAAAATGGACACGAATCACATATTATACTTTTGGGTACTTGCTAACATTTGCAACTTTAATACATTAAAATGGTCAGTGGATAAAATCGATTCTTTAAGGATTGTCAGAGGCTTGAACCCAGGTGATTACTACTAAGGTTTATACCATAAAACAAAACATTAACTAAGACAGCACAGCACTGGATGAGAACAAAAACCTGTGCATTGTTGTAATTCTTTTTATATTTAAACCTATCAATTAACCTTATAACGTCACAGTGTTTGAATGGGGATCTAAGGTAAGTGGTCATCAAGTAGATGCAGGGTAAAACATTCTAATACAAATGCATGTGGCTATGTACATTTAGCTGTGTGAACACTGTCTATTAATGTGCAGAAAAGGAAAGATGAAAATCTCTTAAGTTTATCTCAAGTCTATCTTGTGGATGAATAAGGTTTATTACAGGGTTGAAATGTGTAGATACAATGTCTTTTGGGGTGTGGTTGGTGCTTGAAATTTGATGGCAGGCTCCTTGATTTCCAGGCCTTCCATCCTTTTTCTTCAGCAAAGATGAGAGGCTTTCATGTACACAATCCAATATTCTGCACTAATAGAGGGAAAAGAGAAAATGACGCAATAAGGAGGAATAAATGTTTGGTGTTAGTTACAACAGCTGTTTTCCTTTATTAAGTGCACATTTGTACTCACTGTTTTGTTAGGCATTTCCACCATCTATTAGAGAAAGGGAGAGGGAGAGAGAGAGAGAGAGAGGTCACCAACATTGCTGGTGGAGAGCTACCTTCCTGCAGCCTTTACCTCCAACCTTAATCGACCCCACTTGTCAATTTAGACGGGGGAGGGTTAGTGATAGATACAAAGGGTAAGTGCTAAATAAAA
>CM038711.1:16766193-16963693 GCA_021613375.1 Megaleporinus macrocephalus
GCCCATCAGTACTATATAAAATATAAACTAAGTGCAATTGTTAAAGTGTTAAAGTGTACATTAAAATACACAGTGAGGTACTGTAAAGTACCAATAACTCAAAGTTTGCAAAAGTCTGTCCTTTGTGGTTTATGCATAAACTATGCTGTACACAATAGACACACAAGATGGCAGCAAAGCGGACAAATGCATGCACCTTATGGTGAGTGTCTTGTAGTGGGGCCTTTTGTTAAAATAAGCAAGTAGTTCTAGCTGTTTAAGCAGAGTCCAAAAAACTACTCAATTAGCGCATTTCTGATGATGAGAAAGAGAAGAGGAAATTGCTGTAGTTGATAATGCGAGTTACTATGCTTAAAATGATGAAGAAAACAAAGTTCGTTGCCAGTGTGTTCTAATGCCCCTAAATTGCCCGTTTGCAGATACATTGATACAGACTATGGGTTTTATAGTATATTTCTTGCTATAAAGCCACATCTTTGTGTTGCGGTTGTCAGGTTTGTTGGCCAGACAAGGGCTGATGAAGATAGCTAGCTCTCTAGCTAAGGCTAGCTATCTTTGCCTTAGCCAAGCAGCACATAAAATTAGCTAACAACTGCAACAGGAAGATGTGGGTTCATAGCAAAAAAAACCCTACAAACCCCCTTGACCAATATCAATCTGCAAAGAGTCAGTTTGACTTTTTCCTAATGTTAGCTAGTTAGCTAACACTGGAGCCCACCAGGCATCAATCTATGGTTTTCTTAATTTGTTTAAGAATTGTAACTTACCTTATCAAAAGCAGCCATTTCCTCTTCACTGTCTCATCATACATAGAACTTTAGAATTGTGAATGTAGAGGGCAGTGTGGACAGGGCCAATGAGTTAAATTTGTTTTTTTAACAGATTTGACACTGCAAGCCCTGACCTCCCCCTCCCTGACTCCTCTGCTGCCAGGCCTCAACAGCCCATTCCACTCCCGCCCCCTCCTGAATAGTCCACTTCACACCTCCTCTCCTCCCCCATCAGTCACCTCTACAGTGAATCTCACAGCTGACCAGGTGAGAAGATAGCTACAGAGACTCCACACGAACAAGGCTGCAGGCCTGATGGTGTCCCCCCCAGGGTGCTTAAAGCCTGTGCCACCCAACTTTATGGAGTCCTGCAGCATGTCTTCAACATGAGCCTGAGTCTCCAGAGGGTCCCTGTGATGTGGAAGACGTCCTGCATTGTTCCTGTGCCAAAGACTCCGCGGCCCAGTGACATCAAGGACTACAGGCCAGTGGCACTGATGCCCCACATCATGAAGACCATGGAGAGACTTGTCCTGGATCAGCTCCGGCCCATGGTCCAGCCCCTACTAGACCCCCTCCAGTTCGCCTACCAGCCTCGTCTGGGAGTGGAAGATGTCATCATCTACCTGCTGAACCGAGTCTACACTCACCTGAATAAGCCAGGCAGCACTGTGAGGGTCATGTTTTTTTACTTCTCCAGTGCATTTAACACCATTCAGCCTGCTCTTCTGGGTGACAAGCTGAATGTGATGCAGGTAGACGCCCCCCTCGTGTCCTGGATTGTTGACTACCTGACTGGCAGACCACAGTATGTACGTCTGCAGCATTGTGTGTCAGACAGAGTGGTCAGTAACACTGGAGCCCCGCAGGGAACTGTCCTCTCTCCCTTACTCTTCACCCTCTACACCAGTGATTTCAACTACGTCAGAATGCTGTTCATAGACTTCAGTTCAGCATTCAACACCATCATCCCGCAGAATCTCACCAGGAAGTTAAGCCTGCTGGGCCTCAACACCCCCCTGTGCAACTGGATCCTGGACTTCCTGACAGGGAGGCCCCAGTTAGTCCGGTTCGGGAACAGCAGCTCCAGCACCATCACCATGAACACTGGGGCACCCCAGGGCAGTGTACTGAGTCCTCTGTTGTTCACCCTGCTGACTCATGACTGTGTTGCGAAACACAGTTCTAACAGCATCATAAAGTTCGCCGATGATACAACTGTGCTGGGTCTCATCAGCAAAGGCGACGAGTCAGCATACAGGGAGGAGGTACAGCAGCTGACAGACTGGTGTACAGTCAACAACCTTCACTGGAATGTAGAGAAGACCAAGGAAATGGTTGTTGACTTCAGGAAATCAAGACCGGACCACTCTCCGCTTAACATCAACGGCTCCTCTGTGGAGATCGTTAAGAGCACCAAGTTCCTTGGTGTCCACCTAGCGGAGAACCTCACCTGGTCCCTGAACACCAGCTCTACAGCCAAGAAAGCCCAGCAGCGTCTCTACTTCCTCCGGAAGCTGAGAAAGGCCCGTCTCCCTCCACCCATCCTCACCCTCTTCTATAGGGGAACCATAGAGAGCATCCTAAGCAGCTGCATCACTGCTTGGTTTGGGACCTGCACAGCCTCTGACCGCAAGTCCCTCCAACGCATTGTGAGGACAGCTGAGAGGATCATCGGAGTCTCTCTCCCCTCCGTCTTGGACATTTACACCACCCGCTGCATCCGCAAAGCAACCAGCATTGTGGATGACCCCACCCACCCTTCACACAGACTGTTCTCCCTCCTGCCATCAGGAAGAAGGTAGCGCAGCGTCCGGTCCAACACGACCAGACTCTGCAACAGCTTCTTCCCCCAAGCCATCAGACTTCTCAACACAACTCAACGTCTGAACTGATATCTTTCTCCAACCATTTACCCCAGATAAAAAAAGGGAAGCATTTTTTGCACAAAGCATTGCACTAACAACTTTACTACCTCACTGGACTCTATTTATTACACATTGCACAATTTGCACACAACCAGCAATTATTTATTATTCTCTGTCTGTACTGTGTTGTGTTGTCTGTCCGTACTTGTTTGTTTGTGTTGCACTTGTGTCTGTATGCACTGTCTATGTTGCACCATGGTCCTGGAGGAACGTTGTTTCGTTTCACTGTGTACTCTGTATGTAGTTGAAATGACAATAAAAACCCACTTGACTTGACTTGACTACTGCACAGAGACCTGCCACCTTTGTTGCGTGGTGTGAGCTGAACCATCTACAGCTCAATGTGACAAAGACAAAGGAGCTGGTGGTGGACCTGAGGAGGGACAAAACGCAGGTGACCCCGGTTTCCCACAGGGGGGACAAGGTGGACACTGTGGAGGACTATAAATATCTGGGCGTGCACATTGACAATAAACTGGACTGGGCTAAGAACACTGACGCCCTCTACAAGAAGGGCCAAAGTCGTCTCTATTTTCTGAGGCGTCTGAGGTCCTTAAACATCTGCAGGCCTATGCTGAGGATCTTTTATGAGTCTGTAGTTGCCAGTGCCATCCTATACGCTGTTGCATGCTGGGGCAGCAGGCTGAGGGTAGCAGACACCAACAGACTTAATAAACTGATCCGCAAAGCCAGTGATGTTGTGGGTGTGGAGCTGGACTCACTGACGGCAGTGTCTGAGAGGAGGATGCTGCAGGCCATCATGGATAATGGCTCCCACCCTCATTATCACACAGTGATGAGACGCAGGAGCACATTCAGTGCAAGACTCATTCAGCCAACATGCACTACAGAACGCCACAGGAGGTCATTCCTACCAGAGGCTATCAGACTTTATAACTCCTCCTTTAACGTATGACACCTTTCACATGTACAGTGATACCAGTAGAACAATAATTTAATTATGTGTGCAACAACTCAAATGTGCAATAACCTTCGTACTTCTAAACTCTTACTGCTGTATACACTATATCTGTACTTATTATTATAGCCACAGTCACTTTACATGGTATTCTTCTATTGTATTATAAGACTTATATATGTGTACATATTACAAATTTCTTTTATGTTGTAAATTATTATTAGAGTGTTTATTCTTCTACATAACCGGCTGCTACTGGAAAAACTGCAATTTCCCCCTGGGATCAATAAAGTATTTCTGATTCTGAAAGCTTTGACTTTGTCTACCAATTTCTTACACTTCATCCCGCTAGTCGGGGTCACGAGGGACTGAAGCCAATCCCCGTGTCATTGGACGAAGGCAGGGTACAGCAAGGACAGGTAGCCCGTTTGAACCTGGATAGTCTTGCTGTGAGGTGATACACCACCACATTACAATAACATGTTTATCTAATTACAATATTTAGCTAGATAGCTAGTTAATTACTTGGTTCTTGATGCTGCACTGCTTAAACGTAGATCAGCATGAATTTCATGCTAGTAAGTCTTTGTCTGGTTTAGCTTGTCATCAGTTAAAACAAGATTTTTTAGTTTTCATACCGGTTTCCCTTGCTGGTGACCAGTATACTAGGGTTTAAAACTCAACATATGGTGGTTTTGCTTGCGGCCAGCAAACAAAGTTTCTTTGGGGGTAACCAGCAAATGAGCAAACAATTTATGGTTTATGCTAGTCTATGCTGTTTTTTGAGGTTCTGTCAGCAAGAGCTGACATTGCAATGATTATTTACTTATCATAGTTTGTAATTTTGATAAAAGTGAGATTGTCTCCCATGGTATGAACGCATAGCAGTCAATGTATCACATAAATTTACTTATCACAACACTACTTATGCAGTTTCAGTTATTTTACAGCATTCCTGTTGATTTTTCATGTAAATCACAGAGTAAGAGAATATGTTAAACAGAATAAACGTTACATACTTGGTGAAATAAGTTTAAATTTACTGGCTTTTGAAACAGGCAGGTGGAGCTCATTACCTTATAACCCACCTCAGAACAGCAGAATTGAAATAAAATGTGTTTCTTTATGTATTATGGGAACCCATCAGGTAAAAAGTGTGGGTTGTTTCCTGTAGACATGGTTACCTTGTGACAACCTATCATTTTGATGTCCACAACGTTGTCACAGCATTGAAATGTAATTCCTTAGAAAGTTTTCTGGCAATGTCAGGACAACAAAGGGGCACGACTGTCAGTACATTGTCACAACCTCCTAGAATCCTTCTTAAGTTCCATTGTATCTGTTTAAGTTGCCAACATAATATCACACGACAACCTTGTTAAGACAATGTAAACAGGACAAGACAAAGTAAACAGGACAATGAGTACCCAAATAATATCTGTGATTTGGTGTTATTTTTTGGGTCATGACCATTGGAAAACAGAGTGATGGGGCTAACAAAGTATCCAGAGAATCAGACGGATTAGATTTTAGCATTAAATGCTATATACTTAACCTATACACCTATAGATTGAGTATATATATATATATATATATATATATATATGCTCAAATGGTGGCGCTAACTAAATTAGACAATAAAATGTAGAAACAAGGATTTTAATGTTATGGCTGATCAGTTTATACAAGGAAAAAATATAACCCACATAATGTTGTTTGTCATTGTGAAACCACAATGAGCTTACATTACATTAAATTAGGTTGAAGTTGGTGTTAAAGACGAATAATATGTATGTAAAAAGTCGACCCTATGAGTACATTCACAGTTTGATCAACCATAATGATTTGCTGAATCAAGTCCTAATCTGGGATAAGATTTTCTCTGACTAATCACAAGACTGATGATACTTGTACCATATATCTTTTAATTTTCATTTTTGAGCAGTGTGTATTAGTGTTGTTAATACAAGTAATTTCACCAGCAATAAACACAATACCTATAAACCAAACTTTTGTTGTGAAAAAAACACGTCTCGCCTATTTCTTAGAAGTTTGACTCAAACCCAGGACACATTGTTTCCAGATTGTTTCTTTTCTGTTAAAATGATATGTTTACTGGAAGCGTTTACTTCATGGAAGTGTTTTATCTTGCATTTAAAGGGGGAACAGCAGAAAAATGCTAGTAGTCAGAAACTGGTTTTGATCATTTAAAACAGCAATATCGCAATACAACGCACACTGCCGGCCCGCTGGTACAGACATTGTCTGCTAGACAGCTTCATTATTCAGGTGATGCTTTAGTTTTGTCGTTGCCAAGATATGAAAGAGTTTGTCGTAAACCCCAAAGCTAACATTGCTTTTCAGTCCTGCACACGCAGCAGACTGTACATAATGTTAATATAAATGTTAATACAGTATACAGTGTACATGTGATTAATTACTTCTCTCAAACTGTCCTAGGAATAAATTGATTTATTACATTTGGAAAACAAGGAAATGAAATAAATACAAATATCTTTACTTCTATGTTACTCTGCAATAACTTATTGAAATAGTTCCTAGTCTGAAATAATCACTATTTGTAAAATGTATACATATATTTTATAATTCATGACTGAATATGCACAAACCTTTTTTTTTGTTTTTATGGGGCCCTCGGCTCTACTGTCAAAGAGGTAAATTTACATAATTCAAATATTTCCAGGTTAACAAGCAGGTAAAATATCTGTAAAAAAAATAGATTAAAGCTGAACACCCAAAAAGCTCCCAAGCATTAATCCTACTGTAGCGCTCCTATCCCATAAATATTATCCAAAGTTACTCACAAGTAACAAATAAGGACGGGGCACAGGGTTTGATAAATATGTGTTACCTCTGTCTCTGTCTAAACTCTAACTGGACTGCAGCATGTATAAGAAAACACAAGCATTTACACTGTATTAAAATTTCCAACCTGGCATATTTTACATTGGTTTAAACCATTAACATTTAAACCAATGACATTTCAATAAAACAGTTAAGAACAAGCTAAGATTATTTATTTGCTGTTTTTTTTTTCAAGGGCTACACTACACATTAGTGGTCAAAGCTCCGCAAAACCAACGTGCGTTGGGGTTTCATAGGGCATAGACATCATCAGATAATTAGTTCTGCAGTAGGGATGAGGCACAATATAAAAATTTTTGAACAGCCATGAAGGTCTAATAGGAAAAAGCACAACAAAAATCACATACTTCTACAGATTTAAACGTATTAAACTTTCAATATCTAAGTGAAATTATCAAGTTGGGTATCAGCATTTGCGGGAAACATACAGCTTCTGTGTTTGATTAATCTGTTTTATTGTATATTAACCATCTGTAGACCCTTACAAACTATTTTCACAGGACTACATACCACAGAGAGCGGAGACTGCAGTTAAAGGTGCGCATTCGGGGTTTAATCAGGGATAGAGAGCAGAGTTCAGTGTTGTCTACCCCGGGTGCCTTAGGGAGAGTTAGAGTCCCAGCGACTCCGGCTGTAGAGCCCCCACAGCAGGGCGAATGGGTGACGGTTCGGCGGCATGGTAACAAAGCTAAAGCTAAGGCTGAGGCCAAAGCTAAGGCTAGCCCACCTGTGCACCACGCACCTATTCGCGTGTCAAACAGATACTCTCCTCTCGGTGAAACACCCACCGAGGAGTCTGTCAAAGGTACTCTGGTTATAGGAAGCTCTATTGTACGACACGTGAAATTAGCTACTCCTTTAGGGGCACCAGCAGCTAGAGTTATCTGCTTACCAGGAGCCAGGGCGCCGGACATTAGCAGCAACCTTAGGGTGTTAGCGAAGAATAGATATTCGAGGATAGTGATTCACGTAGGTGGTAACGATATCCGTATGCGGCAGCCTGAGGTCACTAAGAGTAATATTAAAGAGGTGATCAAAATAGCCCATACAATGTCCGATGCCGTAATATGATCTGGCCCTATTCCAAGACGGCAGGGTGCTGAAGCTTACAGCAGGCTTTGGGCGCTACACTGCTGGATGTCCAAGTGGTGTGCAAAAAAATCATGTGGGCTTCATAGACAATTGGTCCAAGTTTAAGGGGAAGTCTGGTCTCGTAGGGCGGGACGGTGTCCACCCCACGCGGGAGGGTGCCGCTCTGCTATCGTGCAGCATAGCCCTTAGCCTGTTAGTTAGTCGGCAGAGCAGCGTAGGTAGTTGCTGACTGTCCAGAGCCGAGACCAGCCAGCAGACAAACAGGCTAACCCGACCGTCTGCTCGCTGCCTTGAGACGTCACCTAGGTACAACTATATCGAGACTGTTTCACTGCCCCGAATTAAACACAAACTTAGAAAATATAAATCAGTTTGTTTAAATAACTTAGTTAAATAAGAATATTAGATCCAGTGTCTAGCTGCAGTGTTTCTGAATTAAGGTTTGGTTTATTTAATATAAGATCACTGAACTCTAAGGCTGTCATTGTAAGTGATACAATAACGTATCATAAAATTGATGTGTTATGTCTCGTAGAAACATGGATTAAACCTGAGGAATATTTGGCATTAAATGAAGCCACTCCCATAGGCTATAAGTATGTACACAGCCCCAGACTGTCCGGTAAAGGAGGGGGTATATGTGTCATTCATAAAAATTCATTAGACATGAGTCAGAAACACAATCTCACTTTCAATTCTTTTGAAATTCTTCTCATAAACATCACCAATCTGACCACTAATAGAAGTGTACTCACCCTAGTCAGCATTTATAGACCACCAGGACCATATTCTGAATTTTTAAAAGAATTCAGTGACTTTGTTACAGATCTAGCAGTGAGCACTGAGAAACTAATAATTGCAGGAGATTTTAATATTCACTTTGAGAACTCAGAAGATCCATTAAAAAAGGCTTTCTCATCTATCTTAGACTCTGTAGGTCTCACTCAGAATGTAATAGGGCCTACACATTCCTGTAATCACACACTAGATCTAGTTTTGATCTTAGGTGTTGATATACATAATCTTACTGTTCTTCCACAGACTTAAGTAGTTTCAGATCACTACCTAATTTTAAATGAATTGAGTCTTAGTAAAAATGTATGTACATCACCCCGTTATTGCATGAAACGTTCAATAATGCCAAATACATATCAGCACTTTATTGAAATCCTTCCAGATTTATCAACCATAATTTTTCCATCATCAGACCCAACAGAGCTAGACAGACTAACTGACTGCGCAGAAAATACGCTCCGATTAACTTTAGACAACGTTGCACCTATAAAAATTAAAAAGATGCAACAGAAAAAGCTTGCTCCGTGGTACAACAATGAAATACGCACCTTAAGACAGACAGTACGGAAATTAGAGCGCAAATGGAGAGTGACCAAGCTGGAGGTATTTCACTCTGCTTGGAGAGACAGCCTTAGCAGTTACAGAAAGGCACTTATTAAAACACGCTCAGCATACCTGTCCACACTCATCGAACACAACAAAACCAATCCTAGAGTTTTATTTAGCACCATCGCAAAACTTACCAAAAATCAGGCAGGAACAGAACTTCAAATACCCGCCAACAGCAGCAATGATTTCATGGACTTTTTCAATAGCAAAATCGAGAATATTAGACAAAAAGTTCTACCAATACGAGTAACCTATTCTTCATCCGGTTTGGCTCAAACAGCACGAAATGTGGTTTTAGAAGAAAGACTAGAAACATTTTGTCCACTCCAGCAGACAGAACTAGAAAAACTTATCTCTTCTTCAAATTCTGCTACATGCACACTCGATATGATTCCAACAAGCCTATTGAAACAAGTATTACCAGCTATTATTATTATTATCTTAACTATCATCAACTCTTCTCTTAGTCTGGGTCATGTACCTAAGTCTTTTAAGCTAGCTGTGATAAAACCCTTGATAAAGAAGCCAAATCTTGACCCCAGAGAACTGTCCAGTTATAGACCGATTTCCAATTTACCTTTTATCTCTAAGATTTTAGAAAAGGCTGTAGCTCGACAACTCTGTTCTCATCTACATAAGAACAACATATATGAAAAATTCCAATCTGGTTGTGCTGCCACACCACAGCACAGAGACAGCTTTAGTTAAAATAACAAATGATCTTCTTCTTGCCTCTGATCAGGGCCATGTATCTCTACTGGTGTTACTCGATCTAAGTGCAGCCTTTGACACTATAGATCACGCTATTCTCTTGGACAGACTAGAAAATATAGTTGGAATCACAGGAACAGCGTTATCCTGGTTCACATCTTACCTTAGTGATCGCTTTCAGTTTGTAAAGATAAATAATGTATCGTCTAACTCTACAAAAGTGAAATATGGAGTTCCACAAGGTTCTGTTTTAGGTCCTCTGTTATTTACACTATATATGCTACCATTAGGCTCAGTTATAAATAGACATGGAATTAGTTTCCACTGTTATGCCGATGATACACAACTGTACATATCAGCCAAACCAGATGATAAATCCAGATTAAATAAGATAGAAGATTGTGTAAGAGATATTAGACTTTGGATGCTACAGAACTTCCTTCTTTTGAACCCTGACAAAACAGAAGTTCTCCTCCTCGGCCCAAAGGCTGCTCGGATTAAATGTTCAGATTTAATGTTAAATCTTGCTGACTTCTCTGTAGTTCCTGGTTCAGTAGCCAAAAATCTTGGTGTAACAATTGACTCAGATCTGACATTTAATCAACACACAGGTAATATTACAAGGACAGCGTTTCTTCACCTACGAAACATTTCAAAGTTAAGAAATGCGTTATCTGTGTCTGATGCTGAAAAGTTAGTGCATGCCTTTATAACCTCAAGGCTAGATTACTGTAATGCATTATTGTCAGGATGCTCCAGCAGGAACCTGAATAAACTTCAGTTAGTTCAGAACACTGCAGCTAGAGTACTAACTAAAACCTGGAAATTCGATCACATCAGTCCAGTTTTATCAGCACTACACTGGCTTCCTGTTCAATTCTGTATCAACTATAAATTTCTATCACTGACGTATAAAACCCTGCACGGTCTCGCACCAGAGTACCTGCAAGATCTAATTTCCTATTATGAACCGCCACGTTCACTCAGATCACAGGATGCTGGTTTTCTAATAGTTCCAAAAATTCAGAAGACTACAATGGGGGGAAGAGCTTTTTCCTACAAAGCCCCCAAATTGTGGAATAATCTCCCAGTTAATGTTCGGGACTCTGACAATATTCTCAATATTTAAGTCTAGACTGAAAACATACTTGTTTAGTGTAGCTCTTGGTAATTAATCTCCTCTTTTAGATAAAGGCAGTAGATCTGGGGGTTCATGGACACAGAGGTTTATGGTAAACTGAGATGTTGGTGCTGTTGTTCCACCACACAGGTTTGTTGATGGTGGAGTGGGGGGACCCCAGTCTCTCAGGGTGCTCTCATGTCCATGTTACCTTCTGGTTCTCTCCTTTTAGTTTAGGCTGTTATAGTTAGATCTGCCGGAGTCACCAGCCACACTCTAAAATTCTGAATATTCATATTCTCTACAGTCATATGTTGAACGCTGTTGAAGGACTGATCATCGGGCCATCACCCCACCATCACCAGCCAGCTCACCTGTCCATTTACTGCTACACCCTCAGTTACATCACTGTGCCATCCAGATGTACCAGCATTGAGATAGGATGGGACTGTTTCAGCTCACGCCCACTTTACATAAAGACTCAGTCATAGACTGCCTCAGCCAGAGACTGCCTCAGCCATACACTGCCTCTATCTGTGCAGCTTCTAAAGCTTTGCTATCCAGATTTCAAACAGAGGCTCCTTTCTTTGGTATTTAGTTCAAACTGTAAATACTGTTTGACCAGAGGAGGATGGGTCTCCCCTTGTGAGTCTGGTTCCTCCCAAGGTTTCTTCCTCCAGTTGAGGGAGTTTTTCCTTGCCACTGTTGCCTCTGGCTTGCTCACTGGGGGATATATGTTATAACTGTCTGTTTTCAAAACTCTGTAAAGCTGCTTTGAGACAACATCGTTGTAAAAAGCGCAATATAAATAAACTTGACTTGACTTGACATTATCACGCTGCTTTCTAGCTAAAATATGGGAATTTAAATGGCTAGGCTATTAACATGATAACTGAGATAACACAACATTTGTATTTGTCTTATTATTGTATTGTATTACTCTTGACTGTCTGCTTTTCTCACTGTTAACCCATTGGTTTAAAATGTTTGGACACTAGCCATTGTCTGTCGACCGTGTGGTAACATTAAGAGTCCTACATAGAACTTGTTTAAAAAGAATAACATTGAGTGTTATTGGAAAACACCCAACAGATTTTTGGCTTTGTAAATGTTATGTGAATAAAAAAAAAACACATATCTAGTAACAAACTTTTATGTAATACAGTTCTAAATTCATGACTATAGATATGCATTTATATTAACTTCATATACATACAATTTGCAAAATTAATTTAAATGACATCACTAGTAGCCTGTTAGTGAATACAGAGAAACACACATGGTTGTACCTGTCGAAAAATCCTGTTCCATCTACCATCTGTTCAAGTCCTTTCAAGCATCGTTGGTATGTTAACATTTCTGACATGTTTATCTTGTGGTACAATGAGGTATTTTACATGCTAGGTGTTGCATCTTTAATCTCTGTTAACCTTTGATGTTAGTGATGTGCTAATAAAGATGTAGGAATTGCAATATGAGTACTCATGCTAGTCATTTGTGACTTAAGTATCCTCTAATTGTAGCACATTTGTTTTTGTCTTGTTTCAGTTTTACCTTTTCTCAGTTTACTACATTAAACAAGTAAACTACTTCCTCAGTGTGGTAAATGGGAAATGAGTTATCTGCCTGTCAAATTATACACGGCGTATAAGGAGGACAGAACAATCTACAACAATAATAGTGAAAGCAGTACATACTTCTTTATAATGTTCTGATTTGTGAGGGACACAAGCAATGGTAGAAATTTTGGGCTCTTCTTATATTTTAAGCTTGGGCCTCCTGGTGTTACCTTATTTGCCTAAAGTGAACCCATCACAACATTAAAATGTGCACCTTTTTTAGCTTCATAATTTCAACTCTTATTTTTACCATGCTGGCATCTCTTTGCATGTAGCAATCTTTGAATATAAATACAAGTAACATGACTGCATATTAGTATTCTGTATGCAACTGACTACAACTAATGTATGTTGCATCACAAAAGTGTTTAATCATTTCCTCTGTCAAGAGATTATCTTAAAACAGAGAATATGTACCACTGATTTATGAAAGAAACTCAAATAGCAAAACTAATCCAGCGTTGCTTTAGCTGCACTCATCTGACATATTTGGAGTAACACTAGGCTTTATTCAAAAATACATCAAGACAAAGTGATTTAGTAAGCAGCAGCATAGAGTATGAGTATTTAGGAAGCTCAAAACCATTAACTTTAATCAATATGTGAATATTCTTTCAAACATCTGATATTGATAATTAATCTTAGCACTATGCCGAGTTTCCCCACATTCTCACTCTCACAGACTCAAAACTTGGTCATCTTTTTAGCTCCCCCCAATCACCTTCCCTGTGGGTGTCTTATGACCTATGGCTGATTCTTGGTCAGGTGTTTGTTCCCAGTCATAGCCACTTGTTTCCTTAGGCAGCATATTTCTTTTCGCAACTTATTCATAATGCATACTTCATGAAATGAACTAGGTTCACTTTAATGCAGTGATCAGGCTTTAGAATCCCACACTGTAGTGGTCCAAAAATGGTTTGAAAAGGGACTGCTTTACATTAAGGAGAACCTATTGTTTAAGTTCTTTTATTTAACTCAGCAGGTTTTGTGTCAGTATTTCAGTGGCTCCTATATGTAGGCCTAGTCAGTGTCTTGACTGATATTTTTTCTGCACCTGGCTTTAAAAGATGGATCATATATATATATGTTTGAGAACTGTCAATATGAATGTAGGCCAGTTTAATAAGAAAATGGTTTATGTTTACATTAATCAAAGAAACTCTGCATGTTTAGTTACTGCATGTTAAAGCAGCTTGCTGTCATGGTTTGCAGTGCCATCTGAGGGGTTGAAAGTCACAGACATTTAGTTGTGGTATTCACCCTTGTACCCTTGTACCTTTACACACAGAGATCTTTGGATTGCTTGAATCTGTTGATTTTATGGACTGTAAAAATGCTATATATTTTTAAATATATACTGTATAGCAAATATATAGTAACATACTATATTTTTAATAATAAAGTTTTTAACATTTACATTTTGCTGATGCATTTTGACGAATAGAAAATAGAAGTCTCTGTTTAAGATTTTTTTTTTTACTTTGTTTCTAGTGTGAAAAATGGAATGTGTTTCAGAATGAATGTATATTTACAAAAACAATCAAGTTAATAAGGTAATGTAGTACATGTCTTGTGTTTGCATTGTTTTATTTAAGTACATGTCAAATGAAATGTACATTTCACTGCTTTCTGGTAGTTCTTTTGCATTTTGTCCCAACTTTTTCAGAACTGGGTTTGCAGTTTTGACATAGATTGGCCAGGTTTCAGAAGAAAGCAATCCCAGTGTTCCCCATTATTTTTCTGAAGCCTAAATTGTTCCACTACAGTTTCACACTTCATTGAAAATATCACATTCTCTTTTGCTCCATACTTTTATACTTAAAAAATACTCCTGGCAAACATATTACAAACCAATTCCAAACGATTTAATCACATAATGTAACATTAAGTTAGGGCGATTGCTCCAGTAACATAACATTAATGTTATAATATTACTAGATTACTAGATATCAAAAAAGAACAGAATTGTCTCAGAAATTGACTGATGCAATCAGATTTGCAATATCTTGTGGTTCAACCGTTATCAACACAGAAATTTGCAACAACAACCACATTGAATAACATGATCAGTATGCTGTCCCGGGTGCTGAACACAGATCTGAAGGAGCAGTTCCAAAAAGAATTTCAAACTATGACCACAAAACTATTTTTGATTTACTGCCCAGGATGTTCACCAAAGGCCAGATAAGGACCAACTGTGTCACAAAGGCTTTTTACAAATGTATCTGGTGCAACTGAGAAGCTATTAAGATTAAGTATTAATGTAGACAATAGGTTTCTAGCCGCTTTTGGTCTAAGAAGACAAATTTTGGTCTTATCTGAGTAGAGTAACAGGAAGTTACTTGACATTAAGTCTTTTATACAGTCCTCTAGTTTCTTAAGTTGAAATGCATCATCTGGTTTAGCTGTAGCAATTAATATTTATACCATGTTTCCTGACAATGGTACCTAGTGGCAACATATATACAATAAATAAGACAACATACTTTATACATACATCATTTACATTTAGAAACTGATAGAGATTGCTTAAGTAGGATCTAAACCAGCCAAGAGCTACTCCTGTTATTCCAACAAGGTTTTCTAGGCCGTCTAATAGGATAGAGTGGTCTATTATGTCAAATGCTGCACTAAGATCAAGCAGAACCAAAAATTATGTTTCCTTGGTTAGCAAATAAAAAAAAGATTGTTTAGAATTTTCACTAGTGCTGCATCAGATTTTTCATGTATGTTAGTTCTAGGCAGGTAGGTGAGTAATTGTGGTGCCACAGCTTTCTTTAAAATCTTTGATGTAAAGATATTTAAGATCAAGATTAGATTTCTTAATTTGTGGTTTAATTACTGCTAATTTAAGCCGAGAAAATAAAGCCAAGGTTAAAAGGGATTTTTTTTAATTGTTAGAAGAGGTTTGGTTATATCTGGCAGAACTATTTTAGGTAAGCTTGTTGTAATTGGATCCAGTATACATAAGAGTACATATACATAAACATATAAATATAATTATGTGAATATAAGTAAAGTTTTGAGGAAAAATTATTTGAGCCAGCTCAGTCTGTTGATCTGAAGATCTAGGTTTAAAGGGTATTTCACTTGTAGTTGCTAACTACTTTTTCATTGATGAAATTCATAAAATCATAACTACTGTAGGTTGGTAGTACATGGAGTTCAGTAGCAGTTTGGTTCCTGGTTAATTTAAAGATTGTGCTAAATAATCATGGATTATTTGTGTTTTTCCAGTCAGGGAAGAGAGATAAGCTGAACGTGCTACCATTAGTTCTATAGCCTATTGTGTCATTCCTAACACCTTCCTCAAATTAGGATGGGAATATCCTTAAATTAAAGCTGAAAGTCTGCACTTTAAGCCCACATTATTATATAACATATCTTGAATATGTTTTAGTAAACAGTTAAAATGCCAAAACCTGTGTCACTGTCCAATTATTTCTGGGCCTAACTGTATGTGGTGTCTCAAGGCAGCCAACAGACGGGTGGGTTAGCTTGTCTACTGCCTGGTCTTGGTCCTGGTTTGTCAGTGATTAACTATCCTACAGTCGTGGCCATAAGTTTTGAGAATGGCACAAATTTTGGTTTTCGCGAAGTTTGCTTCCTCAGTTCATATGGTGGCAATTTGTATTAACTCTAGATTGTGAAGAGTGATCAGAAGAATTGCAATTAATTGCAGTCATTCCCTGCCATAAAAATAACCTTAGCACAAAATTACTGCATTTTAGCCCTACAAAAAATGGCCTGCAAACATCATTTCAGTGATGATTTCATTAGCTCAGAAGAAAAGATTAATGAGGACAAGACAGCTGATCACTCTGACATCACATACTGATTAAAAGAGTAAACTGGTTGCTTTAAAAGGGTAGGTGTGCTTTAAGTTTTAAGGTTCTGTTAACCATGGTTACCTTGAAGGAAACACGTGTAGTCATTATTGTATTGCATCAAAAAGGTTTCACAGGCAAGGACATTGCTACTTATAAGATAGCACCCCAATCAACCATTTAACAAATCATCGCTGTTCAATGAAAAACCTTTATCTCCATTTTTGTTGATTTTGAGTTTTCTACATCATTTGAACACACCAATGATTGTTTACATTGTGTGAGAATTTCATGACAAATGGACCAATAGAAGTGCTCCAAAGTATCTTGGGAAAAATTCTGGTTCCTATGCCTTACATTGAAAGTAAAGTAGGTTTTTGGTCTCTCCTGAAAAGTTGCAATTTTGGAGATACTTGTTTTTCATTGGACAGCAAAGAAATAATTAAGAACTATAAGGAGAGTGGTTCAATTGCAGTGAAGAAAGCAAGCGTCAGGACTGTACCCTAAAGAGGATGCAGCTACGAGATCACCACCAATGCAGAGCTTGCTCAGGAATGGCAGAGGCCAGGTTTGAGTGCATTTGAATCCACAGTGAGAAAGGGGCTTCTGCAGGATGACTTGGTGTCAACAAGGGCAGCAAAGAAGCCACTCCTCCCCAAGAAAGGGATCAAAGACAGACTGACATTCTGCAGTGAGTATAGGGATTGGACTGCAGAGGACTGGGGTAAAGTTGTTTTTTTCTGATGAAGCCCCCTTCAAACTGTTTGGGACATCTGGATTGTCCGGAGAAGAAAAGGTGAGCGCTACCATGAGTCCTGTGTCATGCCTACAGTGAAGCATGCTGGGACCATTCATGTGTGGGACTGATTCTCATCCAGGGGAGTGGGTTCGCTCAAAAGTTTGTCTAAGAATGAATAAAGAATGGTGTCAAAACATCCTCCAACAGCAACTTCTTACAATGATCCAGGAGCAATTTGGAGATGACCAATGTTTTTCCAGCATAATGGAGCAGCATGTCAGAAAGCAAAAGTGATAACCAAGTGGCTCAGTGAATAAAATATTAAAATTTTGGGTCCATGGACAGGAAACTCCCCAGATCTCAATCCCATTAAGAACCTGTGGTCAAAAAGAGGGTGGACAAACAAAAATCCAGAAACTCCGATCAACTCCAAGCACTGATTAGGCAAGAATGGGTTGCCATGTTTCGAGATTTTGCCCAGAACTTATATCTATAAAACCCACATTGTTTTCTGAACCTGATTTTCAGTCGTTGACTGCGTCACTACCATCTTCTCGTCCATATTCGCTCCTTTTTCTTCTTTATGTCATCACTGCAAATCAGCGCAGTAACAACTCACTTGTTTGTTTGACATCTGTTTTGGAAATAACGTATGTTCTACGTGGTGTCGCTAGTTCTCACATGCATTTAGTTCTCACAAGGGTTTAGTTCTCCGGTGTTCTTGTTTTTGGACAGCAACCAGATGGGTGGGTGATTCCCAGGGTAAAAATCTTGTAATTGGTGACTGCTGCAGACAAACATCATTAGTCCTTACATGGGGGCGAACTCTATCTAGCTCAGGCATCTGAAGCCACTAACTGCGAGTCTGAGCCCGGCTGACTAGACCTGCTTTTCTCTAAATTCCAGATGAACACTTCTAACTGTGCAATTCTCATCGTCAGACAAGAGACTAACTTAAATTTCTCATAAATAAAGTATTTTTGCTGCTCTCACTACAGAAGCAAAGAGAAACATAGCTAAACATGTTGCACTCAGAGCAAAGTCAAAATTCACGATCTGCAAAAATCCTACTTATGTCTGCATTGCTGCATTTGGTGATTTGAGTTTTTCCATGCATCTAGAATATCCAACAACAGAAAGAATATCCTCCAAACTCTTGTGGTCCACAACAAGTGTAAATTCAGCAAGAACACAGAAGGGAAATGCTGCAACACTTCAGTTAAGCTATTTCGAAAACAGGAACTACTACTATTTAGTACAGTAGAAAAACTTGTATTTAAGTCAATAGTCAAAAATTTTGACAAGCAATACAAGTCACCTGGCAAAGACCTACTCGGAGACTGCTGTCCTACAAACATACAACAAAGTAAAGGCATTGGCAAAAAGCGAGCTCATACATTTTGGCTACTCTGCAACATATGATATATGGTCAAGTGTCAGTATGGCTCCTAATATAAATCTTATCAGTACATTCTTGAATTAAACTGCCTCAAAAAGTTTTTTTCCCCAGAATCAAATGGGTGACAAATGTTTGCAAACTCCTTGCCACACATTTGATGAGTAATGAAAAGAAGCTGGCTTACATCACTACAGACAACAGGGCAAACGCTTTAGCAGCTGTTGAACTGGATGTGGAAGAACTGTTTTGTTCACTATTTATATTATATATGCATAGTTTATATGCATTTATATATATATATATATATATATATATATATATATATATATATATATATATATATATATATATGCATAGTCCACTCAATTTGCCTGTCAGACTCCTTGGTCAGTATGTTCTCTTAGAATTAGTTGGAAGAAAGAGATATGGCAAAAACCCAGTTAGAGCTCCAAAACAAGTACTCATAATGGTAAGATACAAGAGCAATTTATTTTAGACAAGTTTATCATTGACCAGTATTGCACTAAATAAAATCCTTGTCATTTAGGCTACATTCAAATCTATAAACACAGGCCTGGGTTACCAAAACTCTTAACAAAAGTTAATATGATATTCTGAGCTGCCTGGACTTTGTTGTCCTTATGTCTAAAAACATGACCTTTATACATTTACACGGATCTACTCTCGAGAGAGCTAAGTTATTGTATCATCAATCAAACTCATCCTGAAACTCCTGACTATAGATGTTCTGAAACCATCAAAAAAGACACCACCAATCAATCAATAAATCAAACTTTATTTATATAGAACCTCTCAGACAAATAAGATTGAAATTCAAGATACTTCATAGGTGATTGAAGAAAATATAAATCAATTATTCACCTTTTATTTTTATATTAAATTATTAATTTTATGATTAAGATAGAAATTAATTAATAAAACAAGAGCAAACTAAATAAAAAAATCAATTAAAATAAAATAGTAGATAAAATAAAACAAATTAAATATAACAGATAATAAAAACAGAAAATAAAATCAAAGCATAAAAGTAAGGATATTATGACTAAGAGAAAGTTAAAAAAAAAAACACTACATAAAAGCCAGACTGAACAAATAGGTTTTTAGTTTATGCTCAAAAATTTTAATGTTTTGATTAGTTGGAAAGTTGTTCCAGCATTTTGGAGTATAGTGGCTAAAAAGGCATTACCTGAGGTTTTTGTTTTTCTTTGTGGAACAACTAAAAGATCTAGAGGATCTGAGGAGCCTAACTGGCCCATAAGTCGAAAGCATTTCAGTGAGGCAGTCTGGTGCAAGACCATGTAGTACTTTATAAACTAATAAAACAACTTTAAAATCTATACGAAAACAAACAGGTAACCAGTGTAAAGACTTAGGTGTAATTTGTGCTCTACTTTTGGTCTTAGTCAGAACTCGTGCAGCAGAGTTTTGAATTAACTGTAGCTGGTGTATTGTAGCTTTTGGTAGGCCAGAAAGGAACGCGTTACAATAGTCCAACCTGCTAGTTATAAAAGCATGAATTAGTTTTTCAGTGTTGCTCAGGGAGAAAAAAGGCCTCTCTTTGGAGATGTTTTTCAAATGGTAAAAAGCTGTTTTTGTGACACTTTGCACATGAGTCTTCAAATTAAAATCAGGATCAAAAACTACTCCCGAGTTTTATGCTTCTTGGCTTGTCCAAGCTTATTTAGTTTGGGGGTCAGTTTCTCTCTCTGTTTTTGAGCCAATGAGCAACACTTCTGTTTTGTCCTGGTTTAGCTGCAAAAAGTTCTGTGGCATCCAGGTCTTTATATCTGAGAGACAAAAAAAATTCTTCCAGAGAGAGTCAAACCAGTTAAAAACAACACCAGTTAGAGGTTTTACTACAGCTGTTTTAAAATCAGAAGGGAAGACACCAAGCTGTAAGGAGTCATTTATGATGGCCCAAATGTCTTCACACACAGAATTAAAAATAGTTTTAAAAAGGGGAGTTGGAATTTGATCAAGGGAACACGTGGAGGGCTTCAATTCTGTAACTATTTTTCTGAGAGTTTCAGCCTCAACCAGGTCGAAACGTTCCAGCTTGACATCACTCGTGTGCACAAGATACCAGTGAAAGTACAAGATGGGTGTTCTGCTGATAGATGGTGGATCTAATGCTTATTATTTTCTCCCTGAAATAGCCAGCAAACTCTTCATATTTAGAAAGTGGAGGCCCAATTCAGCAATTTACTGTGGGGTTTACTAATGGATCTATTGTACTAAAGAGCAGTCTAAGATTATAAATGTTGCTGTTAATCAAATTTTTCAGTTTTTCAGTAAATATACTGTGATGAATTTCTAATTTAGATTTTGCCATCTACGCCCAGCAATTCTGCATTCTTTTTTAATTCCATGGTTTGATTATGTTTCCATGGGATAGCCTTTTTGGTGGTAATTTTGTTTGTTTTAATTAGGGGGACTGCGCCGAGTACTGTTTTTATTTTATGATTAAAAGTCCTCACAGGGTGATGGTAGGACATTTTTGTGAGTTTGGAAAATGTGATGTGAGATTCTTGGCTATTTTAGGGGTAATGTAGCATTTTTTAACATTATGTTTTGTATTTTTTGGCAGTGAATAATCAAGACTATTAATAAATATACAGTAGTGGTCAGACAGGGCAAGATCAATGACAGATGATAGATTAATGTTTACATCATGGGATATAACTAGATCCAGAGTGTGTCCATGTTTGTAAGTCGGTTCATTTACATGCTGTTTAAAAAACATACATTACAGCAATTCTAAAAACTCTTTAGCTTTGGTATCTGCCAGACTATGTAACATATATATAACATATATATATATAGATATAAAATCCCCAATTAAAATGCAGGCATCATGGCTAGTATTAAAAATAGATAATAATTCTGAGAAATCCTTTAAAAATGATGCCATAAATAATCATGGAGATCTCACATCCCTGGCCTTGAGTGTTGCTCTGTAAATTGCAGCTGTCCCTCCACCCTTCTTTCCTTGACGGAATAATATGAAAAGATATAACTGGGTGGACAGGCCTTAGTCAGTGTGGTGGGCGCACCAGTGCCCAACCAGGTTTCCGTAAGGAAGGGACAGTCCATATTATAATCATTAATAAGGTTCTGATACAGAAAGATTTGTTTGCTAATGCTCTGACATTGAAAAGAGCCATGTTAATCACTGTCTGTTTTGTAGCCAAAGTCAGATTTCTGTTTACGGGAACTACAACCAGGTTCTTTATGTTAGGCCACTTTGTAGTTGTCTTTACAGCATTGCGACGATTTGAGATTACAGGTTTAATAGAAACAACTGGGTACAGGTGTAACATGTAGTCATAGTGAAATGCATTTCATTATATTGCAAGCAAGCATCTGTGAGCCTCTATGGTTTGGGTGTAGACCATCATGCTTGAAGAATTCAGGTGCCTACGTGTGCACATTGGCGTAGGAACCGGGGGGGATGGGCGGGACGTGTCCAACCCAATATCAGAAACAGGTAAATTTGTCCCACCCAAAAATGAAACAACAGAAAAAGCAGAAAATGTTTAAAAACACTATTTTAAAAGTGTGTTTTGGCAGCCTTCACAATTCACGCGCTGTGTTTGTTGTTAGAAACTTGTTTGTTAGGTGGTCTTTAACTTTAAGGTTTGTGTTGAGATGCCTGTTCAGAAATATCCTGCAGCCAGTAACTTTACTGACCCGAGCTCTTTCCTCGCTGGAGCACCGGGTAGCTCGTGCCAGCTTTAAACGCAAGGTCAGTGATGAGAGCCATGAATAGCAAAATTTACTGCAATAAAAACAGCTGTTGGATAATGTGTTGTTGTGGTGACAGATTAGGAAGGTTTGGGTAAGCTAACGTTTATATTAACTTTAGTCAGAAAGTACTCTCTGGCCATGTCCCAAACTGCAGACCCAGTGCGTAGCTAGCCCTAGTTTAGATTTAAATTGAGT
Source organism: Megaleporinus macrocephalus (assembly GCA_021613375.1). Taxonomy (NCBI): domain Eukaryota; kingdom Metazoa; phylum Chordata; class Actinopteri; order Characiformes; family Anostomidae; genus Megaleporinus; species Megaleporinus macrocephalus. The sequence continues at coordinate 16,788,571 of CM038711.1, forward strand.
CTCAGCACCCCTAAAGATTAGAGGAAAAAAACGACTTTTTTCTTTTAATGTTAATTTGTCTCTCACAAGCTGGAAATGTTGAAACCATAGAGAGTATATGGTTAAACCAATTATTTTTACAATAAAAAGACAGCAGCCACCCCATTGGCTTGCAAAATGGTATGATCCAGCTTCTCTTTTCGCATCGCGCGCGCACAAAGTGTCAGTGCTTTATCTGACTGGTGTCGTGTGTTTAGTAAGTTTTGCAAAGGAGTATTTTATACTTTATCACTCAGAACCAACACATTGCCGTCATTATCAGCAGTGCATATTTCTGATGCATTCTGTTATTGTTAACTAAAAGTGACTATCTGATGGTTTATTTGAGTTTAGCAGGCTAATGCTGCAGGTGGTCTGTTCACTGTTTATAAAGGAGTGACAGAAGCTATAGCTGCTGTGCTGTTGGTTAGCCTGTGAGTTATTAAAGCCAAGGTGCTAGAATAGTGCTGTCTGTATGTCTATTAGCTAATTAATGTTACAAAATGATAAGATATGAAGAGATGATGCTATAACCTAACTGTGTGTGTGTGTGGTCAGAAGGTCAGCTATAGATATTCAATTTTTATATTCGAGTAAGGTCAACATGACCTTGATTATATGCTCAGAATCTGTTGATAATGGTAATAATAATGGTCTCATGGTCTCATGGTCTCGGACTAGCCTCTACAGTGACTATCATACAAGAAATTAGTACCACCAGCGTGTGGCTGTGAGGTCCTTTGGATGCTGCGTTTTCAGCACAAGTTACACGCAAGATGTACCTCAGCTGTGGTAATCTTCCCAACTTCAGGCTCATGTTAAACATGTGCTCTATTACAATCACAGCTCAGCTGGTGAAGGACCATTAACTTATAAATGTAAGTTAGATATAAATAATATAGATATAGATAGATATAAATAATTCCAGAGATTACTACAAATGTAAGATTAATAATTCTTTTTAAATCCAGAAGCAAGTTGTTTACTTATTCCTGACTAAGAGTTCTAAATTATTTAAAAAATAATATTATATATATATATATATATATATATATATATATATATATATATATATATATATATATATATATATATATATATATATATCAAGAAGCCCTTTCCTAGCGTATAATCTTTAGTTTTAGTAATATAAAAAAAACATTGCATAAGACTATAGCCAACAGTTTACATAGTTACTCAGTTTTCAAAGGCTCCAAAGTAAATTTAACTATCAGTTATAAAGATAAGGTTTACAGTTCCCTTAAGAGTTCTTAACCATCACAGCCTTATCAGTTTTGTGGCAACCAACTGAATCCAGTCACGTCATCAATAAACCCCCTTTCCTCAGTTCCACTGGCAGTTCATATATGCCCATTCTATAACTCTGTCTCCAACATGTTTGACAGATGCTGTAGTATACTTTGAATCACAAGCCATTCCTTCCCTTCTTCATACTCTACTTTTCTCATCATTTCTGGTTCAAGTTAATCTTGATGTTATCTGCCTAAATAACTTTGTTCCAGAACTAGCCAGGTTTTAGGTGTTTTATAGCCTAGCCTTTGAAAGTCTAATCTGGCCATCCTATTCATGACTATTACTAGTTCTTTGCATCTTTTTATTTATTTATAAAGGTGTCTCTTGATCATAAGCTTTGACAATGCTGTGACAATCTCTTTCTCTTTTTTTAACCACAAAACAAAAATCTATCTAATGTATGTAAATTATCAAGTGTTGATATAATATGGCCTGCATGTTCCAATTCACAATTACAAATTACATGTTGACAACAGCAAATTGAATTACCTGCCAGTTTGTTACAAGGGTTTTGGTGTGCACAGCTATATTGATAATGATAACCATAATAATGTAAATCAATTTGATACACTATTAGGCTATTATTTATACTATTATTACTCTATATGCAAGTTTGATCCAAAAAGACGAGCTGCAGTAGCACAAAAATTATCAGCCAATAGAAATGTAAAGATTTTATTATTCCGAAAAAGGTCAAGGAATAGCAGTAATTTTCATGTTGGACAATTAACGAAAGATGCCTCATCAGATGTAAACTAAAACTAAGGCTTACTGGTACAACACTAGGTACTGATGAATTCTGGAATTAGAATCCATGAACTCAAGAACACCAATGTTTATGAATATTGTCCAAAAAAACAATGTTTGTGAATTGTTGCATCCACAAACACAAGTTAAAACTCATGCCGCTGCCTTCTCTGCACCCAAGCTTGTTTAAGATGGACCGAAGGCCATCTGGCCTGTTATCAGCGCAAAGTTCAAAAGCCAGTACCCAAAATGGTATAGGGGTTCATTAGTGCATATGGCATGGGTGACCAGCACATCTGTGAAACATATGTTGCCATCCAGATCTGAACATCTGTATCTGAGTTGTGACATAGTACACTGACTGGACAAACACAAACATGTGGTTTATACAATATAAACTTGCAGATTGGGCAAGCTTATATCAGCTTATATCAGCAACCAGTCTGACCACTGGTTAACAAGTCTATATAACTTACAATTTACTGTATAATTTGCTTTGGCGAATTCCTAACAGTTTCTAGCACTCATGCTTGGACCTCTTCCATAGTGTCAGAACAATAGTTAGTGTCACGTTCCAAATATGTGCTTTCAGGTAAAAACAAGTACTGTAGTGTGAATGTAAAAACTCATAAGAATGTCAAAGATATGCCATATTGAGCAAAACATCACTGATAAAAATAACCTCCCTAAATAGCAACCCATTTTCTTACTTCTATTAGCCAAAAATTTAAATAATTTTTTTATTCACTTAAGAAACAGAAATGTACATCATTCAGTTGTAGCAAAAACATTTTTTTAAAAATCAAGTAGCAGATGGACACAATGTTGTTACCCCTGTGATCTCTCATAAAATCTAAAAATATAGTTTGATGTGTATTTAAGTGACTGATGAGTGTTAATAGGTTGCATGTAAACGTCAAAGCACTTACCAGAGCCAAGCTGCATCCAGCCGCAGATTTTGTAAACGGTGAGCGTGCTACAGAAGAAGAAGAGTGCAAAACAGCCAATACAGGACAGCACAAGGACCATAGACGTTCCGACAAAAAAGGATGCGGCCTTGAAAGCGCCCGAAGGAATGGAGCCAAACTCAGTGAAGCTACCTTTACAGGTCAGATCCCGGGATAATCCATTTCCAATGCAATAGTGGAAAAGGCCAAAGTAACCAGCCTGGGGGGTATCGACACCATCACCTATCCAGTACGGCTGAATAAAGCACACAACGTTCACAATAGCAAACAAGATTGTGAAAATGGCCCACAGGACTCCAATAGCACGAGAGTTCCTGATGTAGTTAGTCTGGTAGATTTTAGCGGCTTCAGAAGCAGGAAGCATTGCTGCCGGTGCTCCAGGTATCATGCTCTATAAAAATAAAACTGTAACGTGTCTGATCGGCTATATTGAGCCTTGCTTCAGTGTGCTGGGTTGTTTTAATATAATAGTTAAATATTATAACGGTCGCGGATTATTAGTGTCCCTGCAACTTGCTGTTCAGCATCTCTCCACGGCTAGAATCCTAATGGCAATGCTCACCTTTCCTCCCATCCTCACTCTGCAAGGCGCTACAGCGGCCTGGCGCTTCGCAGTAGCCTGTATTTAGTCTGGTAAGGGGAAATAGACGTTTAATATTTTTAAAAAATCTATTTCCCTATCGGCATTTCATTTGTTCCCACACGGCGGTCTTCATTTGTCTCCGTAAATTAACGTCACGTCAACAAGTCAGCAACGACGTAGATTTTCTTTTTTACGACTCAACCGAAAAGATGTCAGGCGCGTGGCGGTCTTTTCCTCAGGAATAACGACACACAAGCACCGTGTCCGAATGCCTATTACAGCATCAAATGCAGCCGCCTGTCTGCCATGAAAATCATCTTTGCGCCGCGCTGCTGGCAGCCTCTTTTGTGAAGATAATAATTCCAAGTGCAGGGACGAACGAATGGACACGAAGCAAGAACGACGGCCTATATGTCTCTGCCTAAAATGACATCGCCTAGGTTCTAACTGACGTTAAAATAACAGGGTACCTTTGCTCGCACTATCAAACGCAGGTGTAATTCGCACGCGCAGGCGTTGTCTGCAGCCCAGCAGTGATGTCTGATTCGTGAACGATAATTGAATCTCTTGAGCCGGTTCTTTTCAATGAATCGATTGAACCGATTCAAGAGTCCAACTGAATCTATTGTTTCAGCAGCGTTTACGTTTGTGTTACACGCTTAAAAATTCAAATACTCATTTCTGAAAATGTAAAACTTAAAATTGTAACATGAAATGTCTCATCCGATTTGATTTTGCTAATATTTTCCCGACGTATGCTGTACCTTGTAGCTTTTTTGTTAAGTGTCTGGCTGTGTATATGCTAGTCCGCTAGGTGGCTCTCTGCGTGTACAGACGGTGTGTTGCACCAATAAAACAAAATAAATAAATATGGCGCAGGACTATAAATAACCTCTTAAGACCTGGTAATTCATTTTTGTCCTCTGGAGGTGACATGAGTCTCCAAAAGATATTTCAAAAACTAAATAAGGTACATTGCCAAAACCTACATGTAGAGGACATCCTGGCCTTTCCAATGATGTATCGTGTTGGGGTGTGTCACTCACAACAGAAGTTCCGCCTTTTAAAAAATGGCTGCCTCTCAGGAACAACATTTTATGGGAGCAAGAGAGATATAGTTTCAAATAATATGCATTTATTATGTTTCTAAAGCCTACAATTGATATATTTTAGGTATAAAAACTGTTGAAGCTATTTCCCAAAGCACCTTTTATTGATATGCACAAATGTTTAACTACCTAACAGCATACTTTTTTGATGTCCTTTGTAGTGGACATTGGGACTTACTAAATCTGGTTTTATATAAAATTAATTGTGTCACAGGTGACAGGAATTTGACAGAAATCATTTTGCAACATGTAAACTCTGTAAATTCATTACTAATTTATTTTTAATTCATTACTAATTTGATTTATTCCTAATTTATTACAAAATGTTACATAATTGTAAAGTTAAAAATAGAACATCAAAATAAAATGGACCATAAGAGAATTTGGGTACCATGTGTGGAAAGTGTGAAACTTTGGCTCAAGGTTTGGAGTGATTAACACAGGTTTAGCTAGTGTGCCTAAAAACTTTTTAAACCTGGATTTATTTTATTTTAATCAAAGTAGCTTTAACCTTTGGAATAGGTTATTATTTGTTCCTGTTTATGTAAATATACAGTGCATTTAAAATATTTCTTATACTGCCATAAGTGGAAATGGTATAAAAAAGTTAACAATGTTTGTTTTGGTCTGATGCAAAACAGAAAACAAGAAATATGTAATAAACAATGATTTCCACTATAAAGGACATTCCATAAAAAATATTAATTAAAAAACACGGTAACATGTTTTTTTTTCGTCTAGTAGACTTATTTTAAGGTTGAAATTACTGAAATTCTCAAACTTTAATTTTTCTGGGTCTCAGGAGGATAAAAGTGGAGTAGGAGTTTTAAAAACATTTAACACTCATTAAACAAGTTACACCAAACTTTGTAACTTCGTTTAAGCATCAAATCTGAGAAGGGCCATTAGGTAGATTTAAGTATTGGAAGTGTATGAACACTGTCTGTTTAAAGGCAAACACACTGTCTGTCATTAGTGATTTTTTCTGTTTGTTTTCCTACTTGAACATCACTGAAACAGCAGTTACAGCATTATTATTGGTTAAAATACTTATTTAACTAAATTAAAATTAGCTTTTTGCTTTAGAGGCCATGTATTGTTATTTCTGGTAAAAGTGTAGCCTGAAGCTAAATGTGTGCTGAGAATAAAGATGAAGAACAATCAGTTTTTATTATTATTTTTTTTAATAAATAATGCCCAACTCTTAACTGCCAGCTTTAGTGGAGGTGGCACCCCACATGGATAATCACATTCCTGAATGGGTGTGTGCTACCTCAGTCTCCTAACATGTAACTGAATAACACTCCTGTGCAGAGCATATCTAGATTGCTATGTGTGTGAGTCAGTTTTGTGAAGTGCCTCATATCTAAAAATGTTCCAAAGCCGATCATACTGTGTTATAGTCAGAGTATACAAAATTTATTGGCTTTGGAACATCAGTTTCTTGGCTTTGGGAGAGGCTGTACCCTGAAGGGCAGAGGAATTTAGCATGTTTGTTTACCAAGATGGTGGGGGGCTGGGGTGAGGGGCAGACAGGTAATAGAACGTCCACATCACAGGGGGTCTGCTTGGATTTTGTGAGGTCACCGAGACATTTAATTATAGAAAAGGGGTTTCTAGTATCCCACTACCAGCTTGTTCATCCATGGACACGTGGGCGAAATTAAACCATGAACTACCAAAATATAGACAAGATATTAATTGCCCCACCAGGAATAATAACACACTGGTTCATTGCTACACTATTCTTAATACAATGGCTGGCTAAGGCCAAAGATTCGGACCCCCGAGTCACCCGTTGGTTCCTTTCGCTGCAGGACTTCTCATTTTAAGTGCAGCATAGAGCGTGGGCCTTGAATGGCAATGTGGATATCCGCGCCCACCTGCTGGTTTGTTGGGCGTCAAGCAGCCTTCAGTCTGGTATGCCTCTGGTATGGGGGTGGGGGGTGTACTGGACCTGCAGAGCAGCCAGCATAAAAACACCATATCTCTCTCTCTCTCTCTCTCTCTCTCTCTCTCTCCCCTAGATTTACAAAGAAAGGACAAAATAAGAAGAGTAGGTGTAAAAGAAATAGAAAATGATATTTGAATCAACAATTGCAAATCAGGATAGAAAATTTCCTTTCTTTCGAACCTTTCATTAAAATAGTTAATTACATCATGGGAGACTAAACTTCAAAATAGTTCAGAAATCTGAGTGTAAGGTTGTCTGTCTTGCTTTGCTCTTTGTCTTCTTTTGCTTTTGTGTCTTATTTTGCTCTTTATCTGTCTGGTTGTTTTTGCTCTCAGTAAGTGTCATGTTGTGTCATGTGCACCTTGTCTCTGCCCTCGTGTCTCCACTCCTCACCTGTTTTGTGTTTGAGTTTCCTCTTGTTGCCAGGTGTTCATCATTTTCCTGTTCCTACGTCTGTTCTTCACATCTATCACCTCCCTTGTGAAGCTTTATACCACACGCCATTATAGTCGAGGTGGACTCGGCCTGCTCGCTCTGGGTTGTGTGCAGAACCTCAGTAAGCCCGGCTGGCAACCGGTTACTGACTTTACCCCTTTGTCAGGGTTTGTTTTGTTCTTGTTTTTATCACTGCTCAGACAGGAAAACGCTACAGATGGTCTGCTCTATTCACTGCATCTGACTATGCCAGTCCAGATAAAGGCTACCATCTACTGCTGCTGTCTGTCTACTCTGCACGGCCTTTTCCTCCCCCATGTTTAGCTGTACATGGCTGGCACCCTGGTTCCCTGGCTTTCCCCAGCCCAGTACATTGCTATCCACTCTGCCCTGTTATTTAATAAACAAGCCTGCTAATGGATCTTACCTTTGTTCCTGAGTGTTCTGATTCGTTACACTGAGAAAGTATAATTTTTCTCTTCCGATTAAGGGGCGAGTGACTGTTGTGAGGAAGACTAGCAAGAAAAGCACGGTTACAACTACACCAGGCTCAAGTTGCAACAGTGGGCAACACATTGTGCTGCTTGTTTCACTGGCTGCTTTTATTTGCATTCTAAGCATGTAGTATCCTCAGATATCAAAGAGACACAGGAATGTTACTTGGTACTCATTCCACAACTATAGTTGGAGACGTATGACAATTTATACTATGACTTTGGTTTATAGAAAGGGCTAATATCCAAGTTGCAACACATTACGCTATCTAATACATTTTAAAAACACTGCATTTTGGATGGATGGTTTCTCTCTTTTTAAGACCTATATGCTTCCTTTAAGCTAATTCTATCTATGATTAACTGCAACTTCAGAAAGCCACGGCACTGTTGGTTTCGTTTACGGTACAGAAAAACCAGATACGTGAACATCTGATGGCTTTTGCAAGTAAGCTTTCCAAACTGGTGATTCGTGAATCATACAGCAGGAGAACTTTAGAGAGTAGTGTTTTCTCCTTTGTTTGTGATGCTTTAAAGTGGACATGAAACATTTTAGTTTGTATGGGTTCTTTACGGAATTAAATATGATGAAATATATTTGGGAGGGAAATTTTTCATATAAAATGTTTACATGTTAAATTATAATATATTTAAGTTTGCTACTACCCTATGCTTTTGCGCCAGTGCGCCGCCATCTTGCCCGTGCAGAAGTGATGACGTCATGAGGTTGGTTGGTTGAAGACAGCCCAGGAGCATAGCGGTCGCGGTTTAGGAAAAGAATTTGTTGTTTGCCACACTATGGAGGAAGACGAAGATGAAAGGGGTTTTGATCAGATTCCTAGAAACCATATCGCTTATGCGTTAGAGTCGGTGAGGAGAAGGAGATTAGGGGTACAAACTCCGATTTGTACAGAGGAGCAGCCAGCGGTTCCCGTACAGGTGGAGAGGGTCGGTAACACTACCTGGTGCAGATGCGGTCACTGCACTGCAATGCCGACTGCAACCGAGTGGATTTGCTGCCAGGAGGCTAACGTGGACCATCAGCTCAGAGACATTTTCTGCATAACCCTGAGCCGAACTTATCAGATGCTTTGCTGTGAGCGAGAAGTTTTGGAGGTGTCCGCGCGGAAACCCTGGAGAGGCCCGTCAACAGCAGGTAATGTCATCCAGCTAGCTAGCTAGGTTATATAAATTTAGCTATTTAGCATGTAAAGTCGGTGGAGGTGTGCTTCGGGAAATTTTATTTTGTAAGATCTGACTCCTGTTCTCTTCTGCTACGGTAAGAAAGCAAGAGTTTTAATAGTTAAGTGGAATGTGTATCATACAATATACAATTTCCTTTACCGAGGAAAAAGCTTATATAGCTTATATAGCTAGATTGTACCTCTTGCTGCTCTGCTAGGGTGGCGCGTCGTTTGGCTCGTTCCTTGCGACTCACAGCTACTGCTTTCCTCGTGCCCTGAGTCGGACGGTCTGTACAGTTAAAAACGGAGGGAACAGCCTCGGATTTCAGGTTGTTTGTGCGGCGGACTACTAATACTCCAGACTCAAAAACCCCTCCACGTAGTCCTCGTCTGGAAAGGCTAACCGGAGGTTTCTCGCGCTTCACCTTGTAAAATTCATTGCTGCACCCAGGGGCAATACAAAACTGTCCCCATTTGCATCGATTTTTGGTTTGACTTTTATTATTCATTAAGAAACGAATGTGCGCTAGTAGTTTATATGAACTAGGTGTTCCTGAACCAACCTCGTGACGTCACACCCAGCGCTGGGAAAAGATGGCGCTACACTTGCTTGGAAAATGACATTTAGATTGCTTATTATTTTAATTCAGTTTCACTGACAAGTGTTCAACCTATAAGATTTGTTAGAGTGAAAATACATCTTGTGAAATACTTTAAGTGTTTCATGTCCACTTTAACATGTGTATTTATGAAGGAGATTAAATCACTTTAAATTTGCTGCTGTGCCCTGACTTTTGTACCTCAGTGGTAGATGTTTCCATACAGACTGATGGTAGGTTTTGTTAGTCATTTTGGAGAGATGTATGGTTAGGAGGAGGTGGAGTATACCAGAGGTAATCAACTCCTGGTCTCCAGGTCTCCAGTATAATTTGGCAATTGCCCCACTAAAAACGCGGCCAGCAAACCATTTGAATCAAGAAAATCACAAAATTGCATTTGACACTTTTTATCATGAAAAGTGAAATTTATGAGTTCCAACTGATATACGTTTCCTCTCTCTGTGATGGGCACAAAAGTGATTTGAGTGCTAGTATCTCCCTCTAATGGAGAATCTTCAGTCTACAATTTCAGCAGTAATTAGAATAGCCTGATTGTTATGGACTAGCAGCCTGCATTTTTACTCACATCTAAATGTCTAAGTCTCCGCAATGTTGCTCACACATCAACAAACCCATAATGTCTGATTGGACCGATTATCTGTATCTCAAAGCTTTTAGGTTATGAGCATCAACATAGTTTTCAGGGAAGGTTGCAGTAATGGTGGTTCTGAGAGAGCCCCGTTGATCGTCAAACTAAACACTTGTACCATATACACGTGCCACTCACTCACACCTGTATACTGTAGGCACATGCATGTAGTAACAAATACCATTTCAGAACATTCTAAGGTTAGTTCATTCAAACATGAGAATTTTATCATCCAAAGTGGCTAAAGTTGCTCATTATCTTTTTATCTCATTTTGGGATGGCTGTGTATCTCAAAGTGCAGTTCAAAGGGCCTTGTAAGTGCTTAACCATATTTATTGCTCCTTTTATCACCGCACACTAAACCAACTTTAAAGTTCATTGGTCGAGTTTTTGTAGAACAGGAATGCCTCAAGGGAGGAAGAGAGGAAAAGAGGGTGAAGTTAAGATTAGCCCTTTTTTACCAGCTTCCAAATTTTCATTCCACCTTTAACGGCGCTGCAGTTAAATTTTGCCTCCATGAAGTTAGCTGCTGCATCACTTAAGGTGGGTCGCAAAAGCTGAATCTGATATTGGCAATTATGAAACCACTTCAGTCTCCATTTCTTCCCCTGTCTTCTAATCAGCGGTATTAACTGATATATAAATAGATAATAGTACAACTAATACATATATTATCTAATAATATAATCTGTGAGAACAGCAGGCTCGGTAAAACGTTTCTGCATTACAGCTTGGAACCTCAGAGATCAGCCCAAAATCAGTACAGATCAAAGCATGTTGATATACAGCATGTTGTATTTCTCACTAAGAATAGCGAACCCTGTTGACTTGTTTGTGTCATTGCAAAGACACAGTTCATTGTCCTATCGGGTCTTTCAAATATACAGCCATGTGTTTCTTGTAGACAATAACCCCTTACATTAAGCAAAATGCATTGTGTTTTTTGGTGAGCCTTTTTTCCCCACAAAGGCTACATTTTTGAAATTGGATTCAGTTCTACCAAATCTCTTATTTATGTGGTTGTACAAGTTTGTCATTGAGGGTTATTTTTTTTGCATTTAGGACTATCTTTTGTGTTCTTGTTGCTTGTAGCCCCCTTAGCATACACATGCATTTCATGCTGTTAATAGTTCTCCTTTTTTCCAGCCATGTCAATTAGTGTAAAATCCCTAAGAGCTAGCTAGCAGAATTTTTTGCACTGATTACTAATAAAATGCAACCTGATCGGTATTCTATACAAACACAATCTACGTAAACTAATAACACAAACAGTTGTACTTTTTATATTTTTAATTAAGCACATTATGTATGTTTTATAAACAGGTGAGATATTTGTGATATTTCAGCACAAATGCTCAATGTTACGTTCAGAGGACAACGAACACTGCACTCCAAGCTTTACAAACATTGAGGGAACAATCAAAGGTGTTTACATTTATATTACATTTATATTAAAGGCTAAGCACCAGTTAATATGAAAATGTCAAACACATAAATATAGCAGATTTTGAGATGCTTTTACTCGTAATTATTAATAGTCAGAAAACGTTTTATTTTTTACATGGGACATATGGCTTACACGACGGCTGGATCTTAAGACTTGCGCTTTTCCAACTATATGAGCATGTAAGGAAACCAACGAGAGGTGTTCAAGAGCCTCTGTGTATGTGGAGGTAAACCGGGTAAGTGAAATTACTTCGACTGCTGCTGTTAGCTAACATTAGCTTCACTTGCTATGTTCAGTGGCTAAAATTATACTACGATAATGTACTTGAATTACGAAGATTAATAGGATAGTATGAGTGCAAGTTCAACTTTGATTATATTTTACAACATTAACTGTACCTCTATATTTGAGTTTAGCTAATTGCTATTCATGTCACTGTCATGAATAATCTTTGTTATGTTTTGTCAACTGCTTTTGTGTGTGTGGTTTGATTAAAAGTATCACGTGATATGGTAGTCTGTTTCGCTACATTACAGGCTCTTTCAAATTTAAATTCAGAAATAACGGAATTGGAATCTGTTGTTCTCTGTTGTCCACCAGTGATGTCACATGGTAGCGTTCAGGATTTTCTGTAGGGAGCTTGGGTTTTTCCAACAATTTAATTAAAGTAATCTATTTTAAAGCAAATTAAGTGTGTAAAATTCATTTTAAGTTATGTTTATGTATTTTCAGTATCTAAAACAATGTGAAATCACTAGAGGTGTCCATAAGTGGTGCTTTGCCTTTAATGTTTTTGGTATGATTGCTGATGGGAGTCCATTTAAACTTAATCTTTTTGTAAAAACAAACTATTCTTTTAAAAAACAGTGCTTTTAAGGAGGAATTGTAGAAATTCAAGGTGGATTTCCAGAAATTCGCAGTAGTCAACATACTCACACTAAAACACAGCAATAACAGCAGGAACAGTGTTTTAAGGGGGATTTCTAGAAATTTAAGGTGGAGTCCTAGAAATTTAAGGTGGAATTGTAGAAATTTAAGGTGGAGTTTTTTTTGTCTAACCAACTACACACTGTTGGGCATAATGAAAAGCACTTTCATCTTTAGCAATCTCTGCCATAATACTAAAATAGTCCAGATGGATCACATTGACAGAAATATTTGCAGATACACAAACATGCTGCTGTTATTCTTTTATTTTTCACCAAACAACATATGCACATCAGATATATTTACATTGGAGTGAACAAAAATGTGCTCTCAAAAAACAGCAAACTAAAAAAGAAAATTACAGATAAAATGTGGAAAAAATTATATATTAGTTTGCAATAGCAGCTTCCTCTATCTTGATGAACATTTTGCCCCTTCTTCCACCATGGTTGCATCTCTCAGAAAAACAGTAGACTAAATTATACAGAAAACTTGTACAGTTAGTGTACAACATCAGCAATTCATAAAGTAAAGAGGTGACACCCAACTGGTACACTATGATATGGGGTATACTAAAGAAATTCTGGTTACATACACATACTCCAGTCTAAATGTCAGGATGACAGAGGCGAAAGTAAAACAGCTCAAGTTGGGCTGCACTCTCTGTCCCGCCTCTCGCATTGTCAGCACATGGTTGATGACATGGTCAACTAAGGTTATTCAGATTTCATTTGAAAGTTGTTATCTTCTTTGGCTATGAACTCCTCTACCAGCTCTACCCCTACCTCTCACTCTTCCTTCCCTCTAAATCTCACCCTCCCTCTTCCTTTTCTGCAACGTCTTCCATTGTTGTTGTAAAATAAGTTGCTCACCTGTGGTCTTTTTATAGTGCTTACTTCCTGATTGAAGTGGTAACAGTTAACCATTGAGGTGTTTGGCCCGGTGGCACATATATTTGCCAATTAGCTCATGTAGTGTCATTTTGAATGGCAGTGTTTTGATATGGCAAACATGTGACTTTGTCAGATTGTTGTGTTATGCAGAGAATTGTATGAAGTGCGTTTAAAAAGAGCCATTTTAAATTGCAAAATGTGTGTATAGCAGAAAACAAGTTTAGAGTTTTGGAGACTTGAGAAGAGGTTTTTCTGTGTGTCAGACCTGGTCAAGACATGCGCAAGACATGGTCCAGCGTTGTTAAGCTCACCCTGCCAATATTTTGAAATATCTCATTGTTTTCTATTATTTTTCTTTGTATTTGCTGTAATTTTATGTTAATGTTATTTTTTAGGATATTGTTCATGATTACAGTTTCCTGTTCAGGACGCAGAGGATGTTCCTGTCCACCTTGTGCTGCTAATCTTTCAGTTCTGCAATACAAAGAGTAAAATACTGTAAATACTGCGCCGGAATACAAAGTATGAATACATTTCCCAAATACTTGAAACATACTTTATTTTTACAGTCGAACAGAACAGAACAGTCCACAGGCAGTACTGTACTACTGTACTCATTAAGTACTGTATTGATATGCAGCACTGCAGTTTTCTAGTGAGAGTCGATTTTTGTACCTATTCTCATTACGAAAAGTCTGTCTGATGGATTCTACAGTGTACCTTTTCAAATTTGGCTGTACTCTTTGCCTAGCCTCCCTCATTGTTGGACCATGGCAAAGTGGCTCAGATCTCATCAGAGATTACAATCCTTGGCCTTCCTCGTCCTCCCCATCCTCCTCCTCTTACTCTCACTCCTATGGCTCGGCCTCTGTTTCCAATGTTGGCATCCATTGTTCCAAAACAGAAGAGCTTAAAGTTCTGATTGCTAATTGTAAACCTGTGACAGGTGTTTGCCCATGTGATGAGTCAGTGTGCATAGTAGGGCAATTAACTTTAGGGTTTTGAATAGTAGTGTGTTCCTTGTGAAAACAAGAGATTTCTTCATAAAAATTGTGTGTAGTGTTTTGAAAATAGTGTGTTTTAGAACTTTATTAGGAGTGTAAAGCAGGAATTGTGCTTGTAGTTCAGCAGAATTGGTTCAGGGGGTTGGTGCATGAGTTACATGTTGTGGTCATTGTGTTTCAAGTGCCTGGCTCTGTAACTGCAGTGTTACTTTATCGCCTACCCAATTCCTCTCTGAACTTTCGGAGCTACTCACACTTGCCTGTACTATCTCTGCCCGCCTGTTACTAGTTGATGACTTTAGTATTTATGTAGACACCTTGGACTGCAAATTTGCCAATGACTTTCTCTCAATTCTTGATTGCTTTCATATTGCACAGTATGTACATTTTCCAACTGGAAAGGTCACATTCTTGACTTGGTCTGCTTCTCCACCTCTGCTGTTCCCACTCTCTATTAAAGTTATTCTGTTTCCTGATTCACTTGCTCCTTCCCACCACTCCACTCAGAAGCGCATTTCTTTCCATAAGATTTAGTCTGTTGACTCCTTTATCCTTAACCAGTCCATTTCTACTGTCTTTCCACTAGCCCCTCTGAAAATCAAAACATTGTTCTTTTCCATTTCTTCACTTTGGTATACTAGCGAGCTCCATGCCATGAAACAGGTTGGTCGCCAACTGGAACAGCTTTATAAGAAGTCAAAGCTCACTGTTCATGCTGAGATCTGTACAGCATTTATCTGCCTACAGAGATGCCCTACACCATGCCAAATCAAATAATCTGTCCATCTTAATCAACAACCAATCCTTTTATCTTTTTTTGACTATGACCAAGCTTTTTAAATCCTCGGATAGCCCTGTAGGTGCTTCCCCTGCACTTTGTAGTGCATTCTTATAGTTCTTTGACCATCTTTATCCTTTCCCCTTCTGCTTCTCATCCTCTGGACTGTTACTCAATCTCTCCCTCTATTTCTGCCTTTAAGAATGTTGACCTTCACTTCATCAGTAAATAACTATTTCTAAGACCACAACTTGATCCACTCACTCCAGCATTCTTTTACTACTTAGATCTAAGTGCAGCCTGAAACGGTAAGTCATTCCATTCTCTTGTCAAGACTTCACAAGCATTGATGGCTCTGCCCTAGACTGGTTCCGTTCTTACTTAACTGACAGAAAGCAGCTTATCAGCTTCTGTGGTCATACTTCCTCCTTCTCCACTGTCACCCAAGAGATCATTTCTTGAACGTCATTTGTTCATTACATACACGTTGTGGCCAACCCTGTGCCACCCAGCGCCGGCCAGGCAGGACGCACGTTCTCTCCCAGGACAACGGAGTTTTTTCAGGCGCGGAAGCCACGTGTTGGTTCAGCACCAATGTTGTGGACAGCCGAAGCCCGCATGTGACCAGGGGGCGGGGCTCGTTAATCACGCAGGGCCCGCGAACAATAATCGCCCCACCTGAATCCGCTCACCGACAGCAACAGCGGGGAGATAAAAACCCCAACGCCAGGACAAGAAATGAGGTGATTGGGACGAATGCTGCCGCTCTGACTAACCCTGCTCTGTGTGTTTTTTCTCCTTTTTCCCCCTCTTTCTATTGCCGATCTGAGAGGAGACTGAACGCCTTCTTGGTCCTTCTTACCTTTCTGATCTCCTTTCCTCCTATAAACCATCTTGCTATCTCAGATCCTCTGCAGCAAAATTACTTACAGTACCTCCATCTTACCTTCATGGCTTTGGTAAGCAGATTTGCTCCCCACCTCTGGAACACTCTTCCATCACTGGTTGAACAGTCTAATTCCCTCCTCATTTTCAAACCCACTCTTGCATATCGTCGCTGTGGAAAACAAGTATCTCCAAAATTTTACAGAAGAGGTCTTCACCTTCAATGCAGGTCAATAGAACC
Source organism: Megaleporinus macrocephalus (assembly GCA_021613375.1). Lineage (NCBI taxonomy): Eukaryota > Metazoa > Chordata > Actinopteri > Characiformes > Anostomidae > Megaleporinus > Megaleporinus macrocephalus. The sequence continues at coordinate 16,804,800 of CM038711.1, forward strand.
AGATTTTTAAAGTACTTTGGAGCATTTCTTTTGGTTCATTCAACATGATATTTTCAGGCATCCCAACAAACACATAATGTCACGTTCTCACAATGTAACTACTAAATAACATTATTTCATGATTAACAATGCTTATTGTTACCTATTGGCAACTTATAGTTTCATGCAGATATAAGGGATCGTATAAAGAAATCGTATAAAGGTTGTGAAAACATACTGATTTTGCAGTAAGCCACTTATAACATCCCAGGAGTTTCCTTTTCTGATTTGGGTGGAATTGTCAGTGGCACGCTAGTTTATTACATTTGCTAGGATGGAAGAAAATGTAATAAACTCTGTAGAGCCCTGCCTGTCATAGCCAGTACTGGACTAATCTCTCTAGACTGGGAGCAGCTACAACATTTAAGGTACAACAGTTAATGAAGCTGTGCAACTTCAATTACATTTAGCAAATGGAGGCTGTGTCACTAGAGACATGGGTCACTGGTTTAATCCTTAAAATGACAGTTATACACTGTAACTTTTGTAGTTTGAGCATTTTTGTGCATATGTATGTATGTTTATTCATTAGGTCATAGTAAGCAGCCCAAAACTCTAACGGCCCAGCAGAAATTCTTTTTGTCGCAAATCAATGTGGTTGTGTTGGTCACACTGGCACAAACAGCACGCCTGCTCATCACACAAATGCATGAGCTGTTTCCTGAGTATTGGCAATAAAACCTTGCGCATGGATCTGATTAATCTGCCTGAGAGTGTTGAATCGTTAATGAATAACGCGCCAAACATTGACTTGGCTGTCTCCGACATCCAAGAAGCGGTGATGGCCCAGGCTTGCCTGCTAGGCTCCCACGAAAAGTACCTACAACAGCTGACTCACTCCATGTCGGAGCTCCTCAACACTGTTCAGGCCCTGCAGGCTCCACCACCACTCTCAGTCGCTGCTTCAGAAGCCTTCCCAGCTACACCTCAGATAAAGGCTGATCTGTTCCCGTTCCGGATAAATTCGACGGATCCCCTGAACTTTCTAATGCAATGATCCCTCTTTCTAAACCGCTCGCCCTACTCCTTTCTCACTGAGAGGGCAAAGGTGGCATTTGTTCTGTCTCACCTCACAGGGAAAGTGCTGCGTTGGGCTGCCGCACTGTGGGGAGCTGATTCACCAGAGCTCCACTCCTACATGCTGTTTGAACGTAAGTTCCGGGAAGTGTTCAACCACTCTGCCACTAGCAGAGACCGCCAAGGTAGGAGCACTGCGTTGGATTACTCACTAACGTACCTTAGCAGCTGAGAGCGGGTGGAACGAGCCAGACAAAGACACATCCGGGAAGGGCGCTGGGTTTATTGCGGCATCAAAGGTCATTCCAGGGAAACCTGCAGCCAGCTCAAGAAAGGTCTGCAACCAAATGCAACCAAACTCTCCCCGGAGGTTTTTTCTATATTGTCCTGGAACAAAACCGCAGTTGCAGTGAATGCCCTCTGGAGCGGCTGGGAATTTCATAGACCGAAAGTTTGCTGCCGACAATCACCTCCCTCTACAGCTCCTCACATCCCCTTACCGCATTAGAGGCGCTGACGGGAAACCCTTGCGCTGACTTTGTCACTTCTAAGACATTAGTATAATAAAGCGTCCGCCAGTGCCCTCAAACCGCTAGATTCAATCTATCACTCTGCTCTGAGATTTATAACTGGAGACCCTTACAGTACTCACCACTGCTGACTATATGATAGAGTTGGTTGGTCCTCACTAGCTGCACGAAGAGAAGCTCATTGGCTTATTTTTATCTATAAATCACTCTCCGGCCATTTGCCAGCTTACATCTCTTCTCTGATTTCAATAAATAACAATAATTACCAGACTCGCTCTAGTGGCTGGATCACCTGTCAGGTACCGAGAGTTTTTAGTGAACTGGGAAAATCTGCTTTTAGCTACAGTGCACCAGCGAGCTGGAACTCTCTCCAGGAAACTCTGAAGCTCAGCTCGCTGGGATCACTAAACCATTTTAAACTTTTAGTTTCTAATCACCATCAGAAAGCCTGTGACTGTTTTAAATGAATAAATCTACTAGGATTTTATTTTTATCTTATTATTATTATTATTATTATTATTATTATTATTATTATTTATGTATTTAATTTTTATTTTTATTTAATTTTGTTTTTTACGTTTGTTTTATTTTACTTTTATTTTAGTTTTTTTTTTTTTTTTTTTTTATTATTACTATCTTTTTATTTATTTATTTATTATTTGTATTATTTTTATTATTATAATTATCCATTTTTTATCGTGATTGTTTTATTGAGTATTTTTTATTAGCATTTCAACTTTTTATTATCTTGGTGTATGTAATATGTTTATTTTATATTCTTTTATATTCTTTTATAATAATTTTCTGACATTTTTTACATTGTATTTTTAATGCATCTATATTAAATGTTTATTTAAAATTGGTATTTAATTTATTATTTTTGCTCATTTTGTTTTCAATCCCTTTAACTGTATATACTCGGCTGCATTGAAAATGAGGGTCATCCCTCAATGTATTTCCGAGATTAAATAAAGGTTGATTGATTGATTGATTGAAGATGCACCCTTTAGAACTCACAGTAGGTTCTAATCATATTGAAACTATATCCCTTTTTGTCACTGACACACCTGAACACCCAGTCATTCTGGGATACGCCTGGTTAGCACAACATAGCCCACAGTTTTCTGGGGCCAAAGGCAAGCTTATTCAACAAGCCTCCTTCTGTGAATCCCACTGTCTGACCATTCCCTGTTTAACCACATCGATACAAAGCCCAGATGTGGATCCACCTTTCCCTATTCCTCTTGAATATCTAGATTTCAAAGATGTGTTTTCCAAAACTAGAGCAAAGCAGTTGCCTCTTCATCAGCCCTGGGACTTGTGCTATTGAGCAACTGCCTGGTACTATACCTCCCAAAAAACGTGTTTACCCTTTGTCTATTCCAGAGTTGAAGTACTTACTTAGATCTAAGTGCAGCCTGAAACGGTAAGTCATTCCATTCTCTTGTCAAGACTTCACAAGCATTGATGGCTCTGCCCTAGACTGGTTCCGTTCTTACTTAACTGACAGAAAGCAGCTTATCAGCTTCTGTGGTCATACTTCCTCCTTCTCCACTGTCACCCAAGAGATCATTTCTTGAACGTCATTTGTTCATTACATACACGTTGTGGCCAACCCTGTGCCACCCAGCGCCGGCCAGGCAGGACGCACGTTCTCTCCCAGGACAACGGAGTTTTTTCAGGCGCGGAAGCCACGTGTTGGTTCAGCACCAATGTTGTGGACAGCCGAAGCCCGCATGTGGCCAGGGGGCGGGGCTCGTTAATCACGCAGGGCCCGCGAACAATAATCGCCCCACCTGAATCCGCTCACCGACAGCAACAGCGGGGAGATAAAAACCCCAACGCCAGGACAAGAAATGAGGTGATTGGGACGAATGCTGCCGCTCTGACTAACCCTGCTCTGTGTGTTTTTTCTCCTTTTTCCCCCTCTTTCTATTGCCGATCTGAGAGGAGACTGAACGCCTTCTTGGTCCTTCTTACCTTTCTGATCTCCTTTCCTCCTATAAACCATCTTGCTATCTCAGATCCTCTGCAGCAAAATTACTTACAGTACCTCCATCTTACCTTCATGGCTTTGGTAAGCAGATTTGCTCCCCACCTCTGGAACACTCTTCCATCACTGGTTGAACAGTCTAATTCCCTCCTCATTTTCAAACCCACTCTTGCATATCGTCGCTGTGGAAAACAAGTATCTCCAAAATTTTACAGAAGAGGTCTTCACCTTCAATGCAGGTCAATAGAACCAGATTTTTAAAGTACTTTGGAGCATTTCTTTTGGTTCATTCAACATGATATTTTCCCATAATGTAAACAGCAGCTGCACTGTTTAAGTAATGAAGAAAAATATAAATCAACAAAAATGGAGATACATGTTTTTCATTGGACAGCGACAATATAATGTTCCTCAAGTTTGTCTCTTTTTTCATTATGTCTTGTCCATGTCTAGTACTGTCTATTGTTTTCTTGTTGTCTGTATACTAATTGCTTTGACTGTCTTTGGGTTTTTGAAAAAACTCTACCTAAGAATAAAGTATTATTATTTGTAGGGGGTGAAGCAGATAAAAGGAATACATATTTACATCTACCCAATTACAGAAATATGGCAGTAAAATTTAGATGGCCTGTTTAGTCATACTGGTTTTTGGATAACACTTTATTATTTATTTTACTAATGCCCAATGACATGTTCAGAAAAACACTTGGGAAAGAGTGAACAATGTGCTGAAGCTGTGCAGGGGAATCAAAGGAAATGCAGGAAGGACAACCGAAAAATACAAAGATTATAAATTTGGCCAATGCTATTTAATAATCAACTTAACTGCTATTTAAAAACATTACAGTCAGCATTGATGACTGTGATGACTCACACAGAAGTCAACAGAGATGCTACAAGTCACCAGAGCTCCAGAGGAGGATGGGATCCTCCAATAAGCCTGGGTTCCTCTCAAGGTTTCTTATCTAGGGAATTTTTCCTTGCCCAGTTAATCCTAACACTGGGTATAATGTAGGTGATGGGTAATGGCAGTATTGTCATTGTCATTGTGCTAAGAGAATGCTACCCTAATGATATTGTATGTAGTTATTTATGTAATTTCTTAATTATTCTTACAATAGTCCATCAGAAGTTTAGATGAACAAGAGTTCTATATTATAAAATTGCACAGTGTTTACAGTTTACAGGTACAGTTTTAGCAGTCAGTCCAAGAGACCCCAAGAGGACGTAAAACTCCACAAGTGAGCTGTTTGTGGTGTTTGTCTGTTGTGGTTGGCCCAAGGACTTGCTTGTTAAAAGGGCGGCAGAGTGGATGGAACTCTTGATTCTCCTTGTTTGCTCTGCTATGTTCAATATTTATTTGGGCTGGAGTCTGCAAATATCAAAACCCAATCATCCTCAAGATATGTGACTTGATAAATGCAACACCACAATTCATATCTAAAATCTAGAAGATGCAGCTACACTGTTTCAGGACTTGTGAGAGTGGAAGCATGAATGTTGGAAGACTGTCAGTCATGCATGTTATTTGGAATATTAAGACCATGCCAGACAGTTATCAGAGAAGAAGGATAAACAAATTAATAACACACACACACACACACACAATCTAACTAAACTAATAACACACTCACACACACACAATCTAACTAAACTAATAACACACTCACACACACACAATCTAACTAAACTAATAACACACTCACACAAACACACAATCTAACTAAACTAATAACACTCACACACAATCTAACTAAACTAATAACACACTCACACACACACAATCTAACTAAACGAATGACACAAACACACAATCTAAATAAACTAAAGCACACTCACAAAAACACAATCTAAATAAATTAACACACACACACAATCTAACTAAACTAATAACACACACAATCTAACTAAACTAATAACACACTCACACACACATACACACATATTTTATCATATATATTTTTTTTTTTCATGGACATTTTGCTGGATGTTTAAAGAAAAATGTAAGACAATGTGAAAAAGTCAAACATGAGGGAAACAAGATGTTCTTAATGACTTGCCTGGTTAAATAAAAAAAATAATAATGTGACACATTGTAAATAACCCCAAATGGTAACAAGGATGCTTTTATTTATTTATTTTGTTGTTGTTTTTGTTAACATGCCTTTTTATTACTTTTATGACTGCAAAATAAAAACCCATATACTTTGCATTTCCTTTGAAAATGATAGACTTTTTGGCAATTCTGAGTTGAAGGTAAATTTGCAGTATTAGAAAATGCAAAAGCTTCAGTCAAATATACATACAAAGCTGTGTTTTCTGTCTTTTTAAGTTCCTTAATTTATCAGTCACTGTTGTGTAGCACTACAATGTATAATACAAGGTTACTTGTACTGTTTGTAACACTAAAGGCTTTTTGGATCATGCTTGTAGTAGGTTGTGATGATGGCTTAGATAACTTGTTCAATGGATAAAGTAAGATCCAGCCAATAGTCACAATGCAATGCACAAATGAATCATAAAACTAACTTGACACTCTCACAGAACCTTAAACAATTTGGGTTTGGTTTTTGTTTTGTTTTTTTTGGTCACCTCAAAACCACCTGTACCCACTAGATGGCAACATAAACTTTCTCATTAGCTACATACTGTCTAGTATTTGTGGTTCTCTATATCCAGGAGTTCATTATAAATGTCTTCTTCAATAATGTTATTTTGCCTCTACAATGACTAAACAATCAACTGCGGTCATAAACAGATAAACTGTCATTTATCAGTCTGTGATTGGTGATTGGACAGGATAACTGCAGGATAACTATGCGACTAGATGAGATGTACCTGAGGAGCACTAAGCAACTGCCAAAGTCTTTAAGGGGATTATGTAAAATGGGCTGTTTTTATCCCTTAACAGTGGAATCCCTGCAAACACAGTTATGTTGCTGCTTGATGGAATTCTTTTTTTTAATCATATACATTTGACTATGAAGGTTTAGTGGCACTTGCCATTGACAGGCATCCCAACAAACACATAATGTCACGTTCTCACAATGTAACTACTAAATAACATTATTTCATGATTAACAATGCTTATTGTTACCTATTGGCAACTTATAGTTTCATGCAGATATAAGGGATCATATAAAGAAATCGTATAAAGGTTGTGAAAACATACTGATTTTGCAGTAAGCCACTTATAACATCCCAGGAGTTTCCTTTTCTGATTTGGGTGGAATTGTCAGTGGCACGCTAGTTTATTACATTTGCTAGGATGGAAGAAAATGTAATAAACTCTGTAGAGCCCTGCCTGTCATAGCCAGTACTGGACTAATCTCTCTAGACTGGGAGCAGCTACAACATTTAAGGTACAACAGTTAATGAAGCTGTGCAACTTCAATTACATTTAGCAAATGGAGGCTGTGTCACTAGAGACATGGGTCACTGGTTTAATCCTTAAATGACAGTTATACACTGTAACTTTTGTAGTTTGAGCATTTTTGTGCATATGTATGTATGTTTATTCATTAGGTCATAGTAAGCAGCCCAAAACTCTAACGGCCCAGCAGAAATTCTTTTTGTCGCAAATCAATGTGGTTGTGTTGGTCACACTGGCACAAACAGCACGCCTGCTCATCACACAAATGCATGAGCTGTTTCCTGAGTATTGGCAATAAAACCTTGCGCATGGATCTGATTAATCTGCCTGAGAGTGTTGAATCGTTAATGAATAACGCGCCAAACATTGACTTGGCTGTCTCCGACATCCAAGAAGCGGTGATGGCCCAGGCTTGCCTGCTAGGCTCCCACGAAAAGTACCTACAACAGCTGACTCACTCCATGTCGGAGCTCCTCAACACTGTTCAGGCCCTGCAGGCTCCACCACCACTCTCAGTCGCTGCTTCAGAAGCCTTCCCAGCTACACCTCAGATAAAGGCTGATCTGTTCCCGTTCCGGATAAATTCGACGGATCCCCTGAACTTTCTAATGCAATGATCCCTCTTTCTAAACCGCTCGCCCTACTCCTTTCTCACTGAGAGGGCAAAGGTGGCATTTGTTCTGTCTCACCTCACAGGGAAAGTGCTGCGTTGGGCTGCCGCACTGTGGGGAGCTGATTCACCAGAGCTCCACTCCTACATGCTGTTTGAACGTAAGTTCCGGGAAGTGTTCAACCACTCTGCCACTAGCAGAGACCGCCAAGGTAGGAGCACTGCGTTGGATTACTCACTAACGTACCTTAGCAGCTGAGAGCGGGTGGAACGAGCCAGACAAAGACACATCTGGGAAGGGCGCTGGGTTTATTGCGGCATCAAAGGTCATTCCAGGGAAACCTGCAGCCAGCTCAAGAAAGGTCTGCAACCAAATGCAACCAAACTCTCCCCGGAGGTTTTTTCTATATTGTCCTGGAACAAAACCGCAGTTGCAGTGAATGCCCTCTGGAGCGGCTGGGAATTTCATAGACCGAAAGTTTGCTGCCGACAATCACCTCCCTCTACAGCTCCTCACATCCCCTTACCGCATTAGAGGCGCTGACGGGAAACCCTTGCGCTGACTTTGTCACTTCTAAGACATTAGTATAATAAAGCGTCCGCCAGTGCCCTCAAACCGCTAGATTCAATCTATCACTCTGCTCTGAGATTTATAACTGGAGACCCTTACAGTACTCACCACTGCTGACTATATGATAGAGTTGGTTGGTCCTCACTAGCTGCACGAAGAGAAGCTCATTGGCTTATTTTTATCTATAAATCACTCTCCGGCCATTTGCCAGCTTACATCTCTTCTCTGATTTCAATAAATAACAATAATTACCAGACTCGCTCTAGTGGCTGGATCACCTGTCAGGTACCGAGAGTTTTTAGTGAACTGGGAAAATCTGCTTTTAGCTACAGTGCACCAGCGAGCTGGAACTCTCTCCAGGAAACTCTGAAGCTCAGCTCGCTGGGATCACTAAACCATTTTAAACTTTTAGTTTCTAATCACCATCAGAAAGCCTGTGACTGTTTTAAATGAATAAATCTACTAGGATTTTATTTTTATCTTATTATTATTATTATTATTATTATTATTATTTATGTATTTAATTTTTATTTTTATTTAATTTTGTTTTTTACGTTTGTTTTATTTTACTTTTATTTTAGTTTTTTTTTTTTTTTTTTTTTTTATTATTACTATCTTTTTATTTATTTATTTATTATTTGTATTATTTTTATTATTATAATTATCCATTTTTTATCGTGATTGTTTTATTGAGTATTTTTTATTAGCATTTCAACTTTTTATTATCTTGGTGTATGTAATATGTTTATTTTATATTCTTTTATATTCTTTTATAATAATTTTCTAACATTTTTTACATTGTATTTTTAATGCATCTATATTAAATGTTTATTTAAAATTGGTATTTAATTTATTATTTTTGCTCATTTTGTTTTCAATCCCTTTAACTGTATATACTCGGCTGCATTGAAAATGAGGGTCATCCCTCAATGTATTTCCGAGATTAAATAAAGGTTGATTGATTGATTGATTGAAGATGCACCCTTTAGAACTCACAGTAGGTTCTAATCATATTGAAACTATATCCCTTTTTGTCACTGACACACCTGAACACCCAGTCATTCTGGGATACGCCTGGTTAGCACAACATAGCCCACAGTTTTCTGGGGCCAAAGGCAAGCTTATTCAACAAGCCTCCTTCTGTGAATCCCACTGTCTGACCATTCCCTGTTTAACCACATCGATACAAAGCCCAGATGTGGATCCACCTTTCCCTATTCCTCTTGAATATCTAGATTTCAAAGATGTGTTTTCCAAAACTAGAGCAAAGCAGTTGCCTCTTCATCAGCCCTGGGACTTGTGCTATTGAGCAACTGCCTGGTACTATACCTCCCAAAAAACGTGTTTACCCTTTGTCTATTCCAGAGTTGAAGGCAATGGAGAACTATGTCCAAGAGGCCTTGGAACGGGGATGTACACGCCCCTCTACTTCTCCCGCAGCTGCGAGGTTCTTCTTCATGGAGAAGTAAGACGGTGGTCTCTGGGCCTTCAGCGACTACTGGGGGCTGAACAAGATTACAGTGAAGTATTCCTACCTGCTTCCCCATGTTCCATCTGCTATAGAACAGCTACTCCAGGCGCATGTATTTACTACGTTGGACCTACGTGGTGCCTATAATCCTATCCGCATTAGGAAGGGTGATGAGTGGAAGACTGCATTTGTCACCACTAGTAGGCACTACGAGTACTTAGTGATGTCATATGGTAAACGCCCCTTCCATGTTCCAATCATTCATTAACGAGGTGTTGGGTGAGATTGATGGGTGATTGTGTACATTGATGACATCCTCATCTATTCAAGGAATCCGGAGGAGCATGTGACGCACATTCGGAAGGTCCTCAAACACTTGCAGGCACATCAGCTATTTATAAAACTAGAAAAATGTGAATTCCATCAAACCCAGATCTCCTTTTTGGGGTATGGTGAAGAGGCTTCAGAGCTTCTTGAGGTTCGCAAACTTCGACCACTGTGTTATCTGGGACTACAGCTCGGTGGCAGCTCTGCCCACGTCCTGTTAAGGGGCAAACCCAAGTCCCTGTCCTGGACGCATGAACGCATTTGCGGACCTCAAGGCTTGCTTTACTTCAGCCCCTATCCAGAAACATCCGGATCCCACTAAGCCCTTCGTGGTGGAGGTCGACGCATCCAGCACTGGGGTCGGGGCTGTCCTGTGGCAGGGTTATGGTTCACCAGAAAAACTGTTCCCCTGTGCTTTCTTTTCCAGAAAGTTGAGCCCTGCTGAGCGGAATTATGATGTGGGAGATTGGGAGTTGTTAGCCGTGAGGTCGGCATTGGGGGAATGAAGTCATTGGCTGAAAAGCTCAACATCCATTCACCATCCTGACCAATCACAAAAATCTGGAATACATCCGGGCTGCATAAAGGTTAAACTTCCGCCAAGCTTGTTGGGCTCTGTTTTTCTCCCGTCTCCATTTCTCACCTACAGGCCAGGCTCCCGTAACTCCAAAGCTGATGTTCTTTTCGCCTTTCTGATCCTGAGACCCCTCCAGCCAAAGGGAACTTATCCTTACATCCTCCAACATCCTGGCGCCTGTTCAGTGGGGGATTGAAGACAGTGTGAAAAGGCCCGGGATGCAGAGCCTTATCCTCCAGGTTGTCCCGTTTGCTGTGCCCCATTCCCTTCATCAGGAGGTGCTCAATTGGGTCCATGCCCTTTCTGGTTCTGGGCATTTTCTTACAGACCTCCCACCGTCAGAGGGTGACACGGTCGTCATGTTTGTGGTGGATCGAATCTCAAAGGGGTGATGCCTCATTCCCCTCCGGAAGCTTCCATCCACCTTAGAAACCACTGAGACTCTGTTCAGGGAGGTTTTCCATTTCTATGGCCTGACTGAGGATCATGGGGTCCAGTTCACGTCACATCACGTCACTATTCCAGCAGGACTGGAGCCAATATCTTCCCTGGGCAGAGTACACCCCAAATTCTCTCATACATACCTCCACTAAACTCACTCCATTCCAGTGTTTCCTAGGGTACATTTATTTCCCTCCGAGGTACCCGACGCGGATGAATGGATTAAAAGGAGCGAGCAGACATGCAAACAAGCCCATGTCCACCTTCAGAGGGCGGTCCGCCGCCGGAAGCACTTTGTTAACGGGTGTGGCTCTCCACCAGGGATCTAAAGCTGAGACTGCCCTCTCAGTCCCAAATTCATAGGTCACAGTCTCTGGAATTCTAGGACACACTCACCTCATACACACAAGCACCCTGATTACATATACCTGTCACACATTACTACACCCGGCAGTGGCTCATTAGCACTGTCTTCTTATTCCCCTCTCGCACTGCAGGCAATGTGCGTTATTGTCTCCTGTAACCCCGTGTTTAGCCATCTACTTACCACTTGTCAGCTTCTAGTGGCTGGCCAGCTCCCTGTCGGATCTCTCTTAACAACTCAGCTACGTACCTTGTTCCAAAAGCGGGTCCCGTCGTACCCTCTTGGAAACGTGGATGTTCCTGGATTTCTGGATCCAGCTGAAGGAGCTTCTCCATCGGGTGAACTCACCCTGATGACTACTTCCCTTGGTGCTCAGCAAGAGAGGTTTGTGGCGGCTTGCAGACGGCATTCGGACTGTAGCAGCGGTGTTCCCATCATCAGTCTGCCTCACTGGTTTGACTCTATTCACTGCGCTAACATTCCCTCTATGGGAGTGGTTTTATTTACCCCCACAGGGACCCTCTCCTGTCTCTTTTCTGGGCCATGCAGAGGACAGACCCCTGTGATGACTGTTAGTACAGGATCTCTATCCTGGTGATTCAGGTGGCGAAAGGAGACCTTTGTTTTCCATTGTCCAGATGGAGACGCAACACCGGCAGCACCCGGGATTCCACAACCATCTCCTTGGGCTGTTTCCCTTATTTTTTAAGTGTTTCCTAAGTATTGTTAATAAAACCTTGCGCATGGATCTAATTAATCTGCCTGAGTCGTTACATCTGCTTTAAAAAAGTAGTGAGTAAAAACTACCGATTTTTAAAAATGTATTGAGTAAAAAATAGACTTAAGTGACAGAATTAGTACAGATAACATTTTCTTTATGTCCTTGAGGTTTATGTTTTCCCCTTTTGTAACACACCAAATTTAACTCATAATTAACTAACTAATTATCTGAGGTGTTGCGCCATGTTCAGCGAGGTAATGTCCTAAATTCAGGGCATCCCGTGTAAGAAACATAAAGGTGTGGAAAGATGTGGGCTAGAGGAACTGGGTACATACTAACAGTATACACTGCACACAATATTTTTTGCAATACATGCATTTCTGTGCATTCATAAACTCTTCTGCTGCAGATTTATGGTGACTAATAGTGTCCCTGCTTCAGAAACCTCAGACTGTAACGTGCTCTAAATGCTGAGTTTTCCATTGTTACAGTCGAGACACTGTGGACTTTAACTAAGCATGTGTACATATTTAACATTTAGCAAGCTAGTCATTTCTTTTTCTCAGCACAGTGGTTTTAAGCATCATTTGTCAGTATCTGTGATGCCCAGTTACACCACTCTATAACTTAGGCCTCGATGGCAGATGCTGCTGAACAAAGCTAAATGTATTGGGAGAACATGGTATAGCATAGTGAAGTCAGTAATAGCCTGTTACCTACTTTTCAGATTGCCCCATTGTATTGTGGCATAATAAACATTGTTGACTAATGGCATGAATTACATGTGCATCTAATCTGCACCGTTAAATTCTACTGCAGTGTTTGTGGCCTGATACATACAGATATTTATTTGAACACATGGATGGAATGATAAGTTTTTTCTTTTTGAGAACACTGATCTTGTGTATATTTACTGCTGTTTCATGTGAGGTGAGTTTATTTTTGGATAATCTACGTTAATGCTCAGTAATATCAAAATGTTAAGGGAGAAATCATTTGAATAGCATGTTCATGTTATTCTTGTATTATTTGTAGACATTTTACATCAAGTAAAATAGTCTTTTTGTAAAATAGGGCAGTGCAGAAGTTGTTTTTAATTTATATATATATATATATATATATATATATATATATATATATATATATATATATATATATATATATATATATATATATATATGTATATATATATATATATATTAAAATCCTTTACTATTAACTGCACTATTTCTGATTAATAAAAGAAGTATTAAACAGATCATTTGTTTTATTATCATCATTGTTGGTTGCAGCCTTAGTTCAAATGGTAGTTATATATATAAATGTGTGCATGTATAAACATAAAAAAGGAAGTAATACATTGGTTGAGTGCAAACTGATTTGTAATTTTACTTGTATTAAACTACAACTGTTGTTAATATGAGTTCTGATCTTTTAGGAAAGACACACACAGCAGAAAGTGTTAGACAAAAAAAGACAGTGATTTGTTGGATGAGAGAGGTTTTGGGGCTTAGCTCCTCTATGCCGATAAAAAATAGCCACACAACCAATTAACTTCCAGACACACTACTTGGCATGGGAGAGCAGTGCTCTGTCTATTTGGGGGGGGGGGGGGGGGGGTAAATGGGAGGGCTTCTGTATATGAGAGAGGATGCCAAAGCCAGAGTAAGAATGCCTGGGTTTGGGAAGATAAGGGGAGGTCGCATGGAGGTTGGATATTCTATGTGTGTGTGTGTGTATCTGCATCAGAGTGAGCTGGGCAGTCAGATGCTTGATGGTTTGTGCTGTGGGACAGTAGCAATGCCTTCCAAATGGCAGCAGACCATTGTGCCATTTTTGATAAGCTTCTCCTAGATTCCTTTGTCGAAGTAGGGCTTTTGGAAAAACATAATTTTCTTTAATCATTCCTCTTCTAGCTAAAAGTATCTCTTTTTGCCTGTGCTGAAGATGTGATGTCCTTTTTTCAAGTAAAGAACAATGTAAATCCAAAGGTTTTCTTTTCTGCAAAGTAGAAAAATAGAACAGTATATGGGTAAACCTTTTTAATGTTGCTTTCTAACTCCTCCCCTTGGACCTGACAAAAGTGCAAAATATGCTTTTATGTCTACATTTCTGCAAGTTTGTTTGTTATTAGCTGTTTGTTTGAATTTCTAATTCAAATACAAGTCGCCCTTTCCACCTTAAATAGTGTAGAAGTTAAAGTCTGCTGTGGAAGGCTGAACAGAAAATTCAGCTGGCTTACCAGAGCGAGCACAATGTGTCACACAAATGTGTTTTACTTTTTTTTTAAAAAACAGAATGTTTATGCTGTGTTTTTATTTTGCTAACAAGGTAGCTAGTTAGAGGGTGTAAACTAACCGTATTGACACTTCTCTGTCATCTCGCCCAACTGCTCTCCAACGCTTTGGAGCTCTGCCTTCACCTCTCACCTGTCAGCAATCTGTCCCTGTGTATATACCTCCTCAGCCACATTTTGTGTTTCCTGTTTGCGTACTAAGCCTGTTTTCGATGTATATATTTGTCCGTATGCCCTGACCTACAGTTTCTATATTGTATATTGACCTGTCTACGGTTCTACGGTTTTTGACTTTGTGTTGTTATGTGGATTTATTAAACTGTCTACATTTGCATACAGTCTTCTCTGTTTTGTAACACGAAGCTTGATATGTCTATCACACAGCGTGGCTGTCCTATACAGTTACACACAGCATTCTCCTTTTAGTTTTGCAGTGAAGCAGTTCATCAGTATTACTCATATTATGACATTTATTCAGAGAGCACCTAGCTGAAATATGACTCAGTAACATGTTGCTAACACAATTAACTATTGATGTGCCTTGTTAGGGAATGTAATATTAGTGTTAACAATTGCTTTTAACTAGCTTAATTCTCCGACCTCCCCAAATAAGGCAGAGTATAAGCAGGTGCAGCAATATGTGCACATCTGATACTCACTTTTTTAAAAGATGTCCCTACAAAGCATTACAGAAGGATTCCCCTGATTATGTATGATTTAGTCATTGGGAGTGGTTTGATGTAAAATCAGTGAAGGAAGGTGCCATCTCTAATTTATTTATAGTGGTGGTGAAAGAAACCAGGTTTTACCAGGTCTACAACACAAATATATCCATCTTTTTTACTATTCCAAACCATCAGGAACCTACATGTGTTTTTCAGAGCACTTTAGATATCTGGTCTTTTTCATCCCCACTGTAAACAATTTTGACTCAGAGACTCTAGAATGGTGCATTTCACCCCAAACCACTTTACTTTGTTTACATTGTAACTGATTTAAACAGAGACTGTTGCCAGACTGAAATGTAATTTTTTATGCTTATTGTTTCCTGCTCAATAAAATTGTAGTTTATGTGCTGTCATAAGATGTGTTGTCTTATGTTTTTTTAAATGCATGTGTGTGTGTGTTTTGACCATAAACAGGTACATTAATTTACCATTTGCAGTATTGCTGAGTTTAAATAGATCATACACTTGTAAATGCCAGATTTTTTTTTTTTTTACTTTAATAGTTAACTTGCTTCTTTATGTATTTATGGAAAATTTCGGAACATTCAATAAGGAATTGTATAAAAAAAATTACCTCAGCTTTAACATTCTCACCGCATCTTACACAGTGAGAAAGAGTTTTATGTCATTACACTCAATTTTTTTAACCCAGATATTATTATCATGAGTGTCACTAGATGTCCTGCCAAATCAGTGTTTGTATTACCCCAATTTTCTCTGAATAACACAGCTCTGTAATGACTCTGACAGTAGAGAACTAGCCAAGCAATTAGTAAAGTTCTGCTCTGTCTCAAGATTTGTGTCTTAAAGATATCTCCACACTGTGTGAAAATGGATTGCACAATGACTCTGCACTAACATTTGGATTTCATGATTCTCTTGTCTTATGCTAATCCAAATAAAGTGTTTAAAATATTTTTGTTAACATTCCCATAAATTTCCTCTGGAAAATACCGATCCTTAATGTTACAAAAAGAAGTAGTAGTAGTAGAAGTAGTCCTCCCAGTGTTAGCAACAGAAAAAACATCATTATAACTGTTTTGTGTATTCAGTGTTTGCTAGTTCCTTAGTTTAAACTACCGTTAAAATATTAAATACTCAATGGGACTGTCCTCCTTTTCAGTCCTACACCTGGAGCTCTGTACACCACTCCTAGGTCTTAGGTTAAATATACGCCATATTGCCAAAAGTATACACTCAACCATCAAAAAAGTCAGGTAATCCAATCACTTTCATGGCTGCTGGTGTATAAATCTAAGCAATTAGGCATGCACACCGTTTCTACAAACATTTGAAAAAAGAATGGGTCAGTATCAGGAGCTGAGTGAATTCCAGCGTGGACCGTGATAGGATGCTACCTGTACAACAAGTCTAGTCGTGAAATTTCCTCAACACTAAATAGTCCACAGTCAACTGTCAGTGGTATTATAACAAAGTTGACACTATTGGGAATGTCAGTAACTCAGCCACGAAGTAGTGAGCCATGTAAAATGACAAAGCGTGGTAAGGGCATGCTGAAGTGCATAGTGTGTAGAGGTTGCCAACTTTTTGCAGAGTCAATCGCTATAGACCTCCAAACTTCATAGAACAGTGCATAGAGCGCTTCATGGAATGGACTTCCATAACAGAGGAGCTTCTCTGTCTGGCAATCCAATGGATGAGTCTGGGTTTGATGGTTATCAGGAGATTGGTACTTGTTTAACTGCATTGTGCGAAATGTAAAGTTTGGTGGAGGGGGGATTATGGTATGGGTTGTTTTAAGGAGTTGCCCCTTAAATCCAGTAAAAGGAACTCTTAATTCTTCAGCAGACCAAGAGATTTTGGATAACTGCGCACCAGTACACAAAGCAAGGTCCATAAGGACATGGATAAGTGAGTTTGGTGTGAAGGAACTTGACTGGCCTGCACAGAGTCCTGACCTCAACCCAATAGATCACCTTTGAGATGAATTGGTGCGGAGACTGCAAGGCAAACCTTCTCGTCCAACAACAGTGTCTGACCTCACAAATATGCTTCTAAAAGAATGGTCAAAATTTCCATAAACACACTTCTAAACCTTGTATGCGTGTGGGGGCAGACAAGCAAATAATATAGTGTAGCACTAATTGGCCTCTAGATGGCGGTCTGATATCTGTCTATAAGGTACAGTACTTGTTTAAAGCATGTTGAGACTGTGGCATGTGTTTATGCTTATGTCCAGCGTAACAAACATATTTTTGATGGTAAATATGTTTTTATACTTGAAAAATAATTCTGGACGTGCTTCAGTATTTTTATGTTTTTTTTATGTCATTTGCATGGTTTTCGAGTGTATGGTTCAGTGCTTGTAGAGGATATTGAAGAATAGAGAATAAGCATATTCGTTCCCCATGTAAGTATTTGGTTAACAATGGAGTTTGCTTATAATGGCTCTATATTTCTGTAAAACTGAGGGAGAAATTTAAAAGTACATATGAGCATTATACAGACATTTTCTAGATTCTTCAGTCACATTATTATCAAGCTGTTGTCATAACTTTGTTGTTGCTGTCAAAATGAAGAGGGAGACCAATTTAAATAAAAAGCTTTTATTCCTAGGACTGCAGTACCAACCTTCTCTGAGCTCTCAAATTCTGGTCTCAATCATGTCTCAGACTGCATTGTCTTTTATAGGCCCGCCTTCCTGCACCTTTTGGCCAAGTCGTTATTTCTGGGTGGACGGTGATGGACAGTGGTTCTCGAATAGAAGTTCTAAAGATAATGTTGCAGAGTCTTGTTCTCGGGCCTAGGGTTGCCTGCCATAAGACCCCAAATGACAGGGGTCACAAAGCCATGACATTTCTTCAAGCTCTGCAGCATTCAGTGGACCCATCTGAAAACATACACTTTTACCAGATGCTATGGTTTATAAAAAAAATTCACAACACTCTTTTTTTGTATTTGTATTCCAGAAAGTATTTGGTAGCCTTGTTGTGACTTTTTTGTATATAGCTGTTATATTTTGACTCCTTCCTTTGTTTTAATAAATAAACCACCTCACATCATTCCAAGACATGTAACACACCTGGATTGTGGATAAAAACACTTGAAGGTGTAGTCAAAAAGCTGCACTTATAATTAAATAAATTATAATAATAAATAACTAATAACAAAAATAAAGTCTTCTTGCACAAAGCAAACACAGAGAGACTCCATATTGTCCTCATCTTAAATTTTAACTTTTATTTTTTAACTTCTGATTTACAGGTTTCACATGATCTTATTATGTGTTTAGGTGTAAAGCTTGTTTTAAACAACGTAACATTGCACTGATTCAATTGTGTACAGTGCTTGTACAAGTCAGGTTTGTACAAGCACTATATATAAAATAATATAGATAGATGGTCAGGTTGTTCCAATAAAAACATAAACCTATTAAAATACAGTAAAACAGAACAACAGTTCACTCCATTCTGCAGGGAAGATTGTCTAGGTGTTGAGATGTTAGAGGACAGTGCCAGGTTGTATGGGGCTTCCCATACACAATGAATGTTGCTGATGTTTATCACAATAAATGAAATTAAAGCAGTACAGTGGAAATCAGTAATACCAGTTTTTAAGGCCTATATTACCTAATATTGTAACAATTTCCCAATGGCATAATAATGCTATGGGCAATGTTGAATCCAATCTATAGAACAGTAATCTATAGAACAATAGCCCACAATATGTTTACCCATATTTATGATGTTCTCATTTAAAATGTTTTCAGGCATTCAGAATGTTTCAAAATGTGATGAATGCCAGATTCTCACTTTGACTACTGGTAAATTTGATAACATGTTTTTTTTATGCTAAATCATATTAAAAGTGATGACATGTTACACTATTAAAGTATAACCTACATTATCAGCCCATGTTGTCAAAATATACACAATTATGTAAATCAATCATTCATCATTTTGAAAATCAAGTTCCATGTTGTCTTAGCACCAAATAAAGGTAATATTTCATGTTTATCTCCTGATGTAACTTCAAATAAATGGGCCAACCTATTTCCATCATCCACTTTGAATAAAGCTCATGTGTTTTTAATTATTTTCTCTAGAAAGTACCATGGTTCCTGTCAAATTTGGTCAATTTACTATTTTATATATCAGAAATGTAGCTTCTGTCATCTGTCTGACATGAGGCATTTTCCAGACTGGCACCTGAATACATGAAATTAATTAGTTTAATTCAAGCTAAAGTGGGGTATACTGGTCAAAGGAAATTAATTGTTCGGACTGTAAAAAAGATACAGAATATAACATTTACACGCATAAACAGTAGCAAGTCTAACCCAAATCACAATGTATATTGGGTAAATATATCTAGAACATGCTTCAGTGCTAACAATATTTTTACTTGCAAATAAATATGATAATATCAATCAACCTTTATTTTCACTTGGAGGTATGCTGAGGGTAATCCTTATTTTCAGTGTAGCCGAGCATTTGCAATAAATAGGGATTAAAAAAATAAAAAACAAATTGAATTATCTTAAGTAAAAAACAAAGGGAAAGCAGCTAATACACATATAAAAAATAAAATAAAAATAATAAAACAAATTTAAGCTTAAGTAAAACAAGTAGTAAAGAACAAATTTAATTATTATAAGTAAAAACAACAAAACTGAAAGCAGATAATAAATATTAAAAGAAAATTAAATAAAACAAAAGTAAAAATAATACAGCAGAGTATGGTACAGGCTGCTTTAAGGTGGCTAGAAATTAAATGATTAAGAGACACCAGCTAGTGCTGTGCTCTGGTGCTCTGAATTCCAATAATGCAAAAATGTGTTACATAAGATCTCAATAAAAATGGCATTGCATTCAGTTAAGTCATTGTATTATATTATTGAATATACAGAAGAGAATAACCCAGATGAGTGAAAAAACAGGCAGTGCACAAGAGATGAGACATGAACGAATAGGAAAAATGAGAAAAGAAGCTCAGAGAAGGACAAGAGAAAAGAAGTACATGTGAAGTGAGGAAATCAAGAAAGGAAGAAGCTATAGAGGAGTTAGCCACAGAGATTTATGGCTTATATTTAAGCTCCAACATGATTTCAAATAAGCTGACAGTACTGTTGCCAGTGAAACAAAAAAATGGCAAGTAACATTATATGATTATGAAAGTATAACTTTGTGGCAAAGTCAAATCATACTGTACCACATTAGCAAACACAAATTGTTGTCTTTATAGTCTGAATCTGACATACTACAAAAAGAATAAGACTAGCACTTTGCTATTAAATTTCCCCTTGGTGGTGCTTCAGCTGCAAAATGAAAATCTCACTGTCACCACTGGCACTCTTGTCAATCAAACACTGTGGACCAGTCATCAGGAGTGATTTCATGTTGTCTCACATGGATGTGATTGTTGACCGACTATAAGAGACTGTGGCTGCACAGGCACTAAGGTTAGTGACATTATGGCCGGTTTCATGCAGAGGCTTACAGGACTGTCGGAGAACCTAAACTGCCAATGACGGATATTCTTATTAAGGAGGCGCAAGGCCACTGCGGGTTTGCACAGTGTTTCTCAGTTCTGCTATCCAATAATTCTGCTCTCTCTCTTTCTCTCTCTCAGGGCAGTCACACTATACCAGCTCTCTTTTCTAAGTGAAACCTTTCTCTCATCCATTATTGAGGCTTGTTTTTTTCCCTGAGTCTTGGAATAAAGAAAGGGAACAGATCCTTTGAATTTTTAATATTCCACATGAAATATGTATCTTTAGTCATTCTTGACTATGCGAATTGGTAAACTTTTTGCAGGACACTCAAGAGTCACAAGATGACTAGAGGGACATGATGACTTATGACCCCAAAGAGAAAGAGACAGAGTGAGATAGGGGGAAGGGAAAAGAGAATAGCAGGGCAGGGAAAGAGATAAAATAATGTAAAATGTTATTGTTTCGTGTCATAGATGTAAACTAATTGCTTGGACAAATATTTTGTTTCCATTTCGGTTAACATAATTTGCAGCAATACATATTCAGTTAGCAGCAGACATGACTTGAATTTTGAAAGTGTAGAGAAGTGTTCATTATTTCCTTGCTGGAGGGAATTTGTTATGCATCAGGTGCCGTGCAAAGAACCAAGGTGCTCAGCTAGGGATATGCCTCACAGCCCATCAGGGACTCAGACACTTGTCTGTCAGGTCAAGGGCGCCCCCTGTGAAATGATTCAATGCCTTTGAACAAGCACACATGTGCATCACTTATCTGTCTATTCTCTGCTGTTTCATTTCTACTGCATCCATTTTAGCATGTCTCTCTCTTTTCTATCTATCTATCCATCTATCCATTTATCCATCTATCTATCTATCTATCTATCTATCTATCTATCTATCTATCTATCTATCTATCTATCTATCTATCTATCTATCTATCTATCTATCTATCTATCTATCTATCTATCTATCTATCTATCTATCTATCTATCTATCTATCTATAATCATCAAAATGCTTATCTCAGGCAGAGAGGAATGTTTGACCTGTTCTGGCCAGCCCAGCTCCACATAAGGCACTCTGGGGAGAAAAGTGGGGTGGGAGGTAGAGTCGGGGGATGGGGGTTGGTGTGTATCCTATCTCCAAAGCCTGGAGCATATCATCTTTATTTATGGATCCATTTGTGTCTGAAGGTAGGGGCCTGTTGCCACTTGCACATAAATATTTCCTCCAAATTGATTTCAAGACAAGTGGTGTTCTGCTTCTACTTTAATGAAATGCATTCTGAGATTTAATACAGGCATTGGAAGATATATAGTGACAAGTCAGTTTTTTAGCATTTCGACTTTAGTTTATGTTGCTTATAGTGTTTAATATGTTGCTTACAATAGGGCTTCTCAACTGAACACATTGGTTCAAGGGTGCAAATTTGATCTGACAAATTGGAGTAAACATACAGTAACGTCAATATAGAAGAACAAAGTATAATTTCGAACAGTTACCAGGTTGTCATGATGGCTTATAAATGAATATCACAATAATATTATTAACAGGAATAGCGTATTGAATTTCTTCATACATACAAACAAAACAAAGACATCAAATTGCCTTTGTAGACCACCTTTTAATAGAATTCATAAAATTTGTGAATTTTGAACCAGTGTCCTCTCCACACAGAACCCAGCATTTATTCAGTTTCCGGTTGTATTGAATGCATGTATATATACAAATACACTATATATACAAATACATTGAAAATATACATTGAAAATGCAATGCATGCATTTTATACAACCAGATATTTACTCTTCCAACCAATGTTGGACATTTCTGGCTGTGTGTGTGTCTGTAAAAAAAAGAAAAGAAAAACATCTCACATAGAAATATGTTGACTGTCACTAGCCCCTAACAGACACCCCATGCCACCATCACTACACTACTGGTGTACAGTGGCATGGAAAGGTTTGCACACCACTCAAAATTTCTGATACAGTTATTAGCTAAATGAGTAAAGGATAAACTAAAATTTTCAAAATTTTAAGCAAGATTAATGTATTATTTTTGTTTTGTTTGACCAGTATGGGTGAGCCAAATTCAGCCTGCACCAGGATGTTGGTTTACTGTGGGTTTTCAGTGGGAAGTCACCCCTTTGGCATACCCACACAAATCCCACGCAGGACCACTGTGAGCTACCCCAAATTCGACTTGCACCCTTTTTTGAAACTTATAGGTCCAGTGTCCAGGGAGAGCCAATAAACATCAGGTTCTGGTTCTTTTTTCACTCTGCTTGTATAAGCTAAATAATCACGCTTGGTTACAGTTTACAACCTCTTCACAGATCAACTGTTTTCCAACTGATAGATGTGAGCTGAAAAATGTTAATAACATTAGCTGGTAACCTTGTAACATTAGCTGCGGTAAGTCTTATTCTAAAAGACTGTTTGCTAGTCTCTGGATACATTTTAAGCCTCCTGTTGCATGGAAGCTGGTGAACAGGAAGACAACTTTAGTCTTGTTTAAAAACAAACATCATCTATGCTCCAGTTTCTTAGAAAGTGCTGATATTCCCTTCACAGCCTAGAATAGTAGATTTTCCCACATAGTCTGCCAATTTTGTTGTTGCTCCATTTTCACTGTGCTAGAAGGTGAGCTGGTTGCCAGCTTGAATTGTATATGGCAGTGTATATGCAGCTTATGTCACAAGTTATTAGCTGGTATTGACATCCTAGCCAGCACAAACCTCTGGCCCACATCCAGCCCAGTTCTGGCTAGCCGGATATAAAACATCCGGAATCGGGCCACTTCCAATATAGATGACGGCCCAGAGCTGGCCCAATTAATTCTGCCCAGATCTAGCAACCAGACTCTAGCCAGAGGAGTCAGACCTAGCCCATTTGTGGACTCATTCATTTAGTTGTTTATAATGTTATTGCATATTTTTATGTCTATTTGATTCATAATTCAGAAACTGCATTAATTTATTTAAAAAGATGCAATAAAAAACAACTAATTCAATTACTTTTTATTAAAACAGCATGAACATGAACAGCAACATGAAAGAAATAAAAGTCAAAAAAGTCATTTTGTGGTAGTTTATGTATTCATTAAACAATAATCAGTAAACAAACAGGCAAACAAACACATTCTGATTAGCCATAACATTAAAACCGCCTCCTTGTGGCGTTATCCAAGTGCCCTTATATAGTAACTGGAGCTCACAAAATTACCAGATATTGTAGAAACAAGGTATTGGTTTTAATGGTATGGCTGATATTCCACACACACACACACACAAATACATAATTAAATAAATTATTCAGTATTCATACTACAATGTTAAAATGACAAACTACATCATATATATATACTGCAATGACATGGTGGTGGTATGTTTGTATGTTGCGCTGGTAGTGGCTCAGACACAGCAGTGCTGCTGTAGTTTTTAAACACAAGTGTCACTGCTGGACAGAGAAAAGTCCAGCAACCAGAAAAATCCAGCCAATAGCATTCTGTAGGCAGCATCCCACCACCATCATATTCTTGCAGTGATGAGAGGCTAACAAAATTGGACTGCATTCACTGACTAGGAGTCCTAGATCGTAAATACAATTACACACACACACACACTTGAAATCTGACTTCAAATGAACATCTGTAGAATAAATTTTAAAGGAGAAAAACAAACACAAATGACTAACATGTTTGGGAACAACACAACAGTAATGGTCAAAGCCTGTTTGTCCTCGCTGACCTCTCTTTTTTGCTCCCAACCCTGTCAGGTGCAAGTCTTGCCCCGGAGTAGAATGAGTTCTTCCTGGCTGCTCCTTTAACAAAGAAAAAAACTGAAAATTAAATATTTTTTTTAAGAAATAACATATAATAATGCTTAGTATATGTGTACATTTTCTGTTTAGTTTCAGATTTGTGGACATTTTTGGTTTTAATCTAAAGCACTATGGTAACATTACACAAGTGGAAACAATTGCTACATGGTCGGGGATATTTTTGCCTGTGTGTATAATAAAACAGAGAGCAGCTCACTGGTGTTCAAAGGCTGCACAGATATGTGTAGGTTAAGAGAAGCCCAAATATTGTATTGCAATAGTGTATGTATAAGGAGCAAGAGGGGGTTCGCTGGTGACTTAATGTCTGAAGGGTTATGGAACAACCACAGGTTTAAAAGAACATTCGCAATGTAACGTTATTCTCTATTACAACACAGTTACTTCCGAACCTGCAAAGTGAATGGCTGAGAGACATTCTGTAACAGAAGCTCTTCAAGTATTACACCACCACATACACACATAATTTAGCAACAATGTCAGTGCTTCCAAAAAAAATCCTTAAAAACTGCCAGAATGAATTTACTGTATGTTGTTATTGCAGTAACCACAAAAAACACCTAAAAGGAAACAAAACTTTTATAATGTACAGTAAGCCACTCATAGTGCTGTGCTCTACATAACGCAAAGCCAGTTCACTCGGTTCTGCTGCATTACTCCAAATACACCCAGTGAGGCTGTTTGTTTTATAACAGGATAATATCGCTAATCGTAATAATTTTTTTGGATAATTATTGTTTGCCTAAATTTACATTATCGCCCAAGCCTACTGTAATATCGCCGTTATGGCCATTGCTTGTAACCTTGGGAAATTGGGAAATTATTAACTAGTATGTTTTGAACAGCAGCTGTGTGTCACATGAACGAAGCATACGAATAAAGCTGTTACAGGTTGTCTTTTAAAAGCTGACAGCTGCACAAGACTTAATCATTAATTGCGCAATTCATAATATGGATAATTATAAATTAGATTAATAACAATCAAAATAGTTGTTTGTTGTATCCCTATTATTAAACATGTGACTTGAACATATTCATAAATGTAATCTGACTCAATGAACCAGAAACCAAAAGTCATAAAGTACCACAATATTTCATGGAGGTCTAAAAAATAAGAAATGATAAACATTTTTGTAATTTACTGAAAACTGAAATCTGAGGGGAAATTGTTATGACCTCACTGGGTGATGACGTCGCAATATCATAGCTGCGACAATTAAATGATAAAAAATGACTAATACAATAGTAGCTCTATTGATATAGTTCTCCTTCTGCTCAAAAGAGGATAGTATTGTATAAAGAGAGATTTGATTTGATTTTCTGTCATATGTTCCAAAAGGTTGGAAGAGAAGCATGTTGTGTTACTACATTACAACACCTTTACTTTTATAATAGCTTAATGCTTAATAATTGTTTGCAGACTGGACACACAGCAGTGCAAATTCTAAGAGACAGGCAGGCTAGGCTAGCACCTGCATTCTCTTACGCAGTCATGCTGTTGAAAGATGCATAAAGTGGCTTGGTGTTGTCATGCTGAAATAATAAGCATAGGTCTCCCTGAAAAAGACAGAGTCTAGAAGGCAGCATATATTTAGCGTTAATGGTGTCTTTAAAGATGTGGAAGTTACCCATTAATAACTACCATTGTAAGAAGTGGTAAAAAGCTCTCTATTGTATGTCAAAGGAACAGTTACAGACCTTCAAGGACATGTTTCACCTGATTTTATTACAGAATTTATTTATTAAAAAACACTGCCAGCTCCATGCCAGCCTGGTCTTGCAATGAAGCGGCAGGGTGGGCAATACTCATACTGTTGAAATGACATGGGTTTCATGAGTTTTATCTTTACTGTCCTTATTTCTCTCTCATCTGTGATCTTTTAGCAACAAAATGGAAGAATTACTTCTGCTCATCCAAATCAACAAGGACTCCTCAGCCGATTTGTAGTATTTTTTACTGAGACCTTGCTTTCTGAGCTGACCCCGGACAGTGCACTGCACCTTCCCAGTTTTCAGCTGCACAGAGCAGACAAAGGTGCAGGCAAAGCTCAGCGGCAAAAGCAAGGGGGAAGGTATTAGCTTTTGTACCAACAAGGCATTGCGACACTGTTAAATCATGTTCCCCTCATCTCTTGTACAATGTGTACAATTTACATTGTAGTACTTTCTGTATAAATTAATTGCTTATAGAGGTTTAGCTTAATTACTACTTTCAATTTGAGATTTAAACAAACTTATCCCTAGTGTGCACCAATACCTTTCTAATAAAGACTATTTTTCTGGTCCTGGTCCCAACTGAGGCAAGCAGGAAAGACCTAGACTTAGAGATTAAATGTAGTAGAATTTCAACTGACTGAACATGAAACCGAACTGAGATTGAAATTAGTTTAATCACAATTCAGTTCTCTGTCTCTCTCCTTCATTCTCTTAAAAGCTCAGTGAATGATCTACAGTCCGACAGTGATTCATGTTTCCTTAGTCAAGGTCGCTTAGGCACCCTTGATCTAGTGGCCATAATCATGCCCCCCTGCCAGGCAAAGGTAAAATGCCTTATATCCTTTTTGACCTTGATCTAGCATGAGATACATGATACATGTTTTGCAGATGTTTGAATTATCCATGTTACAACTAAGAAATGATAAAATATCAAATTTTTCACAATTAAAAAAAGTTATTCCCCACCCTCAAATATGATTATTAATTGAATGCAACTTTAATGCTTGGCTTTCTTTACAGTTTGGTCGGTAACTAAATGTTATACCTTTTAAACTTAAACTGAGGTAGTGAGGTGGTGTGGGAGGGGCTAGGGTTTTACGTCAAAACTAAGTTCCTTTTATTTTGCCACAATTGTAAATGCAAACAAACCAAATACTGAGCAAACAAAAATTAACTTGACATTTAATCAGATTAACTAGTTAACTAGTTAATCCTAAAACTTCATCCAAATGAAATGAAAAATGAGACAATAAAAGCTAGCTCCTTGCTTGCACTTGTACATGCTTTGCCCATGCAGAGCCTGCAATTCAGAAGTTAGCGAGGATATATAGGAGGATCTTGTGTTGACGACTGTAGAAAAGTCAAGAAGAATAAGAACTAATGACAATTTGGCCAATCTTGCTGCGTAGAGTTTTCAGTGTCTGTAGAATGGGCTGGTTTGAAGCCAGGCTGGTTGGGGTTCTGGAGCAGGTTCTGGGTAAGAAAGAGGAACCGTTGATTATACACAGCATGCATAAGAATTTTTGATAGGAAAGAAAGGAGTGATAGTGGTTGGTAGCTATTCAAGCTATCCAGTGTGGGCTTTTTCAGGATGGGAACCACCCTGGTGGTCTTGAATGCTGATGGGACATAAACTGATAACAAGGAGCTGGTTATGATAAACGGAACAAAGGGCAGCACGTCCATGGAGACTGCCTGGAGGAGTGTGAATGAAATGAGATCCAGTGGGCTGGGATCCTGAATTTAGGTAACTGAAGGACAACTTCCATGAAAAGAGAAGAGAAGCAGATTAGGGAATTAATAGCAAGAGGATGAGGACTAGTTAAGGAAGTAGAGACAGAAAAAAAGACTGGTGGATTTACAGTACAGAGACTGCTTTAGTTAAAATAACAAATGATTTTCTTCTTGCTTCTTTCTTCTCTAATCAGGGCCACAGATATCTGCTGGTACTACTCAATCTAAGTGCAGCTTTTGACACTATAGATCACTCTAGTCTCTTAGAAAGATTAGAAAATATGGTTGGAATCACAGGAATAGTGTTATTCTGTTACACATCCTACCTCACTGACCGGTTTCTGTTCATACAATAAATAATGAATCATCTAATTATACAAGAGTGAAATATGGAGTTCCACAGAGAAAAAATATAATATTGTGTAATGGATATAAGAATTTCCTTTTTTTAAACCCATATATAACAGAAGTTTTCCTTCTCAGTCCAAAGGCTGCTCGGAATAAATGTTTACATTTATTGTTAAACCTTGCTGACTTCTCGGTAGTTCCTGGTTCCAAAAAATCTTGGTGTGACAACACATAGGTAATATTACAAGGACAGCATTTCTTCACCTCTGAAACATTTCAAAGTTAAGAAATGCATTATCTATGCTTGATACTGAAAACATGCCTTTATAACCTCAAGGCTAGATTACTGTAATGCATTATTGTCAAGATGCTCCAGCAGTAACCTGAATAAACTTCAGTTAGTTCAGAACGCTGCAGCTAGAGTACTAACTAAAACCAGGAAATTTGACCACATTGGCCCAGTTTTATCAGCATTACACTGGCTTCCTGTTGACTATGAAATTATTTTATTGACATATAAAGCCCTGACACAGTCTCATTTTTGAAGTCTAGACTGAAAACATACTTGTTTAGTTTAGATTTTGGTGATTAATCTTCCCCTTTAGATAAAGGCAGGAGTTGCTGCAGACCATTACAGACGTCCACATTTGTAGCGGATACCTCCTCTACATTTTGTCCAGTGGCTAGTAAGGTCACTCCCTGCAATTAACATCTTGGAATAATCTGAAACCACACCTGCATAGACCGTGCTGGAAACCAGTAGAGATCATGTTAGTTAACTAGCATCACCAGCAAGTTTTTGCTGGGCAACCAGCACTGCCATGCTGGTAGACCAGCTAAAAAAACGACCGGCCAGCACTCACCAACATAAACCAAGGTTTTGCTGGTCATCTGCTGGTTTTATGTATGCTAATACCGTTTGACCAAACTAAATCAATAATATTATGCCGGTCAGCCAGCTTAATCAGCAATCCAGAACTAAATCAGTGCTAACCAGCAGACCATTTAGATATGTGCACTTTCTGATGGGCACGAATAATCTTCACTTTCACTATAGAAAGTCACAGTTATACTTTTCTTTGTGTGTGTTGGTGTGTTGGTGTGTTGTAGTGCCTCGTGACAAATGCTGGTGATAACAACGCGGCAAGAGTAGTCATCACAAGCCCAAAGAAAATGATATCCATTATTTCTAAGAACAGTTTAAAGAGGGACTTTTCCAAAGAAGCAACATTTTTGGATTGCTTTGTTTAATTATATTGTTTTTGCTTTGCATAGCAAAGTCTGATAGCAACTGATGTGTTTATTGCTAAAGGTTTTCTGAAGTACTCTCAAGCCCATGTGGGTATCTTCATTACACAAACATCACAACAGTGCTGTTTGAAAGATCTTAGGTTACAGGCATTTAATCTGGTTTTTAGCCTTGCCTGTAATTCAAAGGTAACATCCCATTAATGCTGAGTGGGACACATATGCATTGTGGAGCAACATATGCAACTACGTGTGGCACATTATGAATATATAGCATATGTCAAAGTAGCAGATGAAATGAAAATCCACTTTTACTACAAAATTGATGTCCTTAGTTTCCAAACAATTACTGGATATTGGTAAAAGAAAAGGTGAAATTGTGGTAAACATGCCTCCTTCCCTTTTTTAGAATATTGTTTTCAGTTGAACATAGGTCAAACTGAATTTTGCTCTCTGTTTTTATTTAAAATTGTATCTGCTGTCTAACATTTTTGATGCTACAAGAATATATATATGACTTTTTAAAAGACTCTAATTCTAAAGTATGATTACAGTTTCTGTCATAGTGAGAAGGTGTTCAATCCATGTGTTGAACTGCAGTATGCAGAACATAAAGCCTGAAGCAGTGAACTAAAAAAAGACTAGCAGCCTGGCAACAGGAAGTTTAGAGATTAAGAAAAGTAGAATGTTCATCTGTGGAAAAGGTGTAGTGAACCTAATGAATGTTAGTAGAGTGGTGGCTATAACATGTTAGAAAAACATTTATAACCATATCTGACAAAGGTTACTCTTCTTCATCTTCATCACAATGCCATTTGGCCTCTTCTGAGACAGGAATGAAGTTCTAATAAGGCATTGATTTTTTTCTTTGCCTCCCGAGAGTGGGGCTGTAATTGTCATATGTTTGACCCTACAACTCATTGCGTGAAGCAGTGGAAGATGGTGCTCATCCACAGCTATTGATTGGGCCCCCAGGATGGCTTTGGCAACCTGGGTAATTTGGTGGACCCAAGTGTATTGTGAATATGTCAGCAGACTGTAGATGGTGCACTGTCAAGCCATTCAGTTTGTAATGTATGGACAGTCAGTCATTTCCCTGCATCTGTGAAATGGTGTGGAAAACAGGAAAAAGACACAGGCCCTCAAATTCATCAATCCTGATAGCACTGTCTGTGACCTTCTGGAATACTAAATTTCAAGAAAAGGGAACTGAAGGTTTGAGCCTAGCTGCACACATTCATGCACACACAAACAGCAATGCAATACATAATTCAGCTTTATGGAAATATGGTTCTTTTCCACCTGCCTGTACTACATGGTAGGAGAACAGGAAGTAGAAATTCTGGAACAGGATTAAGCTTTATGATTTATTTAGTTATGGTGGGCAGTGTCAGGATTTAGGTGCCTTGTAGACCCGGGGGGGGGCAGGCCACAAGCTAATCCTGACCTGGAACAAAAGTACACTGGTCCTTCATGTACAGTATAGTCCATAAATAATTAAACAATCACATCGTAGTTCTGGTTTGATGTTGTACTTCAACATATTAGATTTGATTTTGAGGGTATGTACTGTATGTACGTTTTGTGATCTATATGCTTGTCAAAAAAGGGTACTGTGCAGGTAGACTTTTGTACACAGTGTAAGTTATCAAATATTTAATGGGTTCCTTAAGGTGTATTTTCTAGCCATTTTAATAGAAAAATAAAATACAAATCCAGCAATCAAGACAGGAAGTTACACCAGTGCCTGTTATGATTTCTTTGCACTGATGCAGTTAAAAAAACAGCTCATGATGATGAAAACTGGGATAATGGGATCATTTATTTGTTCATCATACATTTTTCGATGAGTAATATGCAAAAGTCTCCTTCAGCTTCTTTCTCTTCCTCTCCTGTTTACTGTAAATAAAATAAGATTTATAAGATTTATAATTTTATTTTTACTTTAACTGGCAAAAATGTTACTTGACTGGCCTTCAGCAGAGCTGTCACCTCTCGAAAACAAATCCTGTACATCCTTAGGTTGAGGAACTGTGTTATGGTTAATACTGTGACACCCAAAAACCTAAGAAGAGAAATATAAAAACAAAGAATATAAACAACAATCAATAGCATTCTCTCTATTCAATTATTTTTTTACCCTGCCACTCCCTATGAAGTTTCTTAAAATTTACACTTAAAAATTAACTAAAGTCTTTAAACCTGAAGTTATTCTGCCAAGAAGCAACCAGTAAAAACGTGATAGCTGTATTAGCATTTATTTGTCACATATCCGTCTTGTAGGTACAGATTTGTGTAGGTATTTCCTTTTGTAACTGTGACTACATAACCGTTTACTATTTCACTCAGCAGATGAAATTTATTGATTAAAGCCAAATGTTTACTTTAGTAGACTTTAAGATAAAATTCTGTCAAGTCTTTAGTGGTTGCTGACCAACGTTTTCAGAAATATTACCGCTAGAGCCCCATCCCCGGATCTGATACGCCTGGCCAGAGGTTACACATTACCTCAGTGCTAAACAGTGGAGGATTGCCTGAGAGCAGCAGCAACAGCACATCCACAGTTCACTCCCCCATCTCAGTTTATTGTACATTTGGTCACAGCTGATTGCACAGCTGAATAATGACAATGAACTGACCTAGCAACACCCCTGCTGCGAGGTATCTGCTGAACTTGTTATTAAACAAAACTGTGTTCTTATGTTGGTTGGATTTCAGCATAGATTCATAGTGTATACTGTTTTATTGTAAGCTTTAGTGATAGGTTCCTGATGTTGTCATATTATCAAACATTTTAATTAACATTTATAGTTTTCTAGTCTGCTTTTGTAAATGAAAATTTTAAATACAGAATAAATTACCAAACCAAATGCCAGAGGAATGAAGAATGTTGTTTATTCTGCAAAGTTTCTCATCTGCGGGAGAGCTGCAAATACACAGCGTCTCACTCTCAAATAATTAGTTACGAGTGCTCATTATATAGTTCCCCCACAAAAGTCTGTGCTCTTCCTGTGGTTCGCGAAGTTCCACAAAAATGTTTATATAAATCTTCCACCAAACTTCGCGGGATGTCATAAACATAAAAATCTGTGACTGCTCATATTAAAATTTGGCTTGTTCTCTACCTTTTATGTTCTCTTCTTTCCTGTTATAAAAACAGATCATCATTGTGGGATTTACAGTCATTACATAATTATATCAAAATAATTGTAAATGTAGGCATGCACACACAAACTTATATCATTTTATTTAAAAAATATAGTTTTAAATTTTATCCTTTATACTGATTAATCCCTCACAAACCCAAACACAGCAGATCAGACATGGGCTGTTGATATTAGAAGTTGTGGTTAAATAGCATGTTAAATTACTTGCTGTAAACAGGACTGTGTCAGGCAATCACTGTCTTATCAACACAACCATAAACCAGCAGCTTCATGGCAAGCTCAGATGCTGGGTTACTCTGCCAGTAGAAAATATTGCATTGAAAGTTTCAGCAGCCATGCAGAACTAAATCATCGTCCTCAGTCCTTCATCTCATTCTCTTTTAGGTTCTTTAACTGTCGTCATTGCACCAAATCTCCCTCTCTCATCCTTGCGCTTCTCAATCACACATGCATAGCTTGCATAACAGATGAATTAGTGGCAAGCTCATTATTCATGTCTAATTACATTCGCAGATTATCTGGCTGATACCAAAGCCCAGACCCAGACAGCTGTCTCTTTTTTTGCTTGTATCCTCGAATTCTCTTTTTTCTTAGTCATGTGCTTGATATGGTGAATACACAGATCAGGCCACCTTCTTGTATATATTGTCTGTTTTATCAGCTCCACTTACCATATAGGAACACTTTGTTGTTAAACAATTACAGACTGTAGATTATCTGATTCGCTGCATACATTGTTTATCCCCTTTTAATCGGTTCTTTAATGGTCAGAATCCCCACAGAACTACCACAGAAAAGATACTATTAGGGAGGTTGACCATTCTCAACACTGCAGTAACACTAATGTGATGGTGGTGTGTTGATGTGTGTTGTGCTAGTATGAGTGAATCAGACACAGCAAAAGATAAGCTACCGTTTCTGACTTTTTACATCTACAAGGTGGACCAGCAAGGTAGGCGTGTGTAATAGAGTGAATGGACACAGCTCCAGCAGCACTGCTATGTCACATCCATTCGTACCAGCACAACACACACTAACACCTCACCAGGACGCCAGTGTCACTGAAGTGCTGAGAATGACCCACTACCCAAATAGTAAGTGGCCTTGGGGGTGTCCTGATCATTGAAGGACAGAGTGAAACTGACTAACAGCGTATGCAGAGAAACAGATGAGCTACAGTCTGTAATTATAGATCTACAAAGTGCACCTGTATTGTAAATAGAACAGATAAAATGGACACCAAGTGTAGATACAAGAAGGTGTTTTTAATGTTATGGCTGATCGGTGTTTATCTGCAGTGTGTAATCTCGGAGGATATATATTTCAGTAGGGAAGTGCATAACTACTCAAGTACATTGTTATGGGTTCCAACTGTCCATATTTGAATACTGAAATCACTCTTAGGATGTTTGTTGTGCCAGAGAAAAGTCAGGGAGAAACATACAGGCTATCAATTCAATGAAAGCATGTCAAATATTAACTGGGTAAATTGTGGCGGTTTTGCTTGTATTGTGTTATAAAGTGAAGCACAAGTACATTAAGGTGAGTGCATTGCCAAGGATACGATAGAAAATGTAGAGACTGTGCCTGTATCCAGGCCAACTACTCTAGCTGATGTTAGCTAAACCAAAAACAATAAAACAACATTTGTGTTTTCCGAATGCTACGTCTACAAACTAACATGTTCAAACATCTTCTACCGAGTATATCCTAATTGGAAGATTCGATAAATTAGAGCACTACAGCAGCCCCAAAAGTCAATTTTTGCCACGTTTAAAAAATGCAGTCTAAAAATTATATTGAATCAAATTAAACAAGGCTAATTATGCTCTGCAGTTAATCAGTTCATGTGACTTGGCCAATATTTTCTAATAATCATCTTTATATTCCCTCTTTATCTTGCTCAAGGATGCAGCATGCAAAATTTCAGCTTGATTGGTTGTACCAAAAGTGCAAACTGCCTGGACTGACATACATGCCTAAATGGACTGGTTATCTTAGAATCTTCAAAAGCAGAGAATTACTTTTAGAAGCAGTAAAGAAAACGAATGTATGAGTATGCTGTTTTTTGAATAATTGTGGTCACATTAGTCTTATTAGTATTTTGGGCAGGTTCAGCTCAGACACACAGACAGTTCCATTAAGAGAGACAGGGATTTAGTCACACGTGTTAAAATAATCTAGATATTACAGCCTAAGTAAAAATTGAGAGCCAGAAGGTAACAGGGACATAAGACTTCCCTGAGAGAGTCAGTGCCCTTCTGCTGGATGTGTGAGAGTAGCAGGATGACTGCACCAACATTCTCAGTTCATCATAATACTCCATAATAAAGAACCCCCAGGTCTGCAAGTAGGCTTTGTCTAAATCCCTAACATTGGCTGGAATGTTATACTAAAGCTTGGGGGTTTTATATTAAAAGGCTTAACCTTCTGGTGTAATTTTATTCATTTTAGGTACTAATAGTAAACCAGCAACTTGTGATCTAAATAGACTTGATGTTTAATAATAGATTAATTCACTAAGGTACCAGGTGGCAAGGCAATTTAGAGTTTTGACTTTGTAAGTCAGTTGAACGCAGTAAATCAAGTTAATTCCAAAATCCTAGTTCATGTTCTAGCCCTGAAAAAGAACGACGACAGAGCAACAACAATGAAAATGGCAGACTGTGTAAAGAAATCTACCTTTTACCTAAAGATTAAAGATCAGATAAGTTCTACCTTTATTAATATCACAACACCGACCAAAACATGTAAGAAGCAGCCATGTTGTGTTATTATGTGCACGTTTTGACACATAATAAGCTAGGTCATTGGATTTCATAACTTTAACTTTAGTAGCAATTGTAGGTGAGGTAATAGTGATTAACATAGCTAACCTGATGACCTGTTAAACACTTAATCAGAGCACAAATTATTAAATTATTAATGAGCCAAACTACAAAAGGGAAAATGTTTTCTTTTATTTTAGTGTGTGTAAAACAGCATGTAGGCATTTTTCACCCCCACCAAGGTTACATACCTTCTATGCAGACATCAGAGAACATTTTTAAATGCTATGTAGTCTTTGGGACCTTGAGGGCTTTAGCTGTAACATTCAAACAGCAGGGCATCACAGTAATCCAACCTTGAGGTGTGAAGGCTTGAACTAGCTTTTCTGCGTCCTGTAGGGGCAGTGCATTTCTTTATTTGGCCAAATTTAGGGCCAAATAAAGAAAATCATATCTAGTAGTATTGGTTATATATGCACTAAAGGGCAAGTCAGGATTGAATGTGACACTAGGGTTTTTTACATTGCCTAGTGCAAGTAAGATGCTGTTAAGAATAGTGCTTATTAAAATACACTTGGTTTCTAGCACACTTTTGGACCATACTAAAAAAAACAAGATAAAGATCTAAGTTGAGTAGGATAAAGTTACTTTACATTCTCTCTTTTATGTAATTAAAATGTATTATTTAGCTGATATAGACAATTGTATCATTACTGTAGCAGTGGATATGTTGTGCTCCATACTGATAATGGTACCCAGTGGTGGCACACATAAGCGACAAGTCTAAGACAGAACCCTTTGGAACAACAGATGTTTGTACAAACAGATGATTTGCTTTTTACATTTACAAACTAAGGAATTGACTATTTATGTTACTCCTATAAGGTTTTCAAGCCTGTATTTGAGTATGCTTGCCTTTGTAAGGCAGCAGGTCTGTACCTGTTAACTGTTTTTATACATAATTGTTTTCAAATACAATAACTGTTTGGTTTTTAGTCACATTAGAGAACTTTTGAGAACTCATCATTTTCAATCAGAGAGGAGTGATAAGTTAAGCGTGCTGCAGTAAGTGCTTGGAACAGAAAAAGAACCTATGCTCAAAACTAGACAGGAACTAGACAAGGAATGAAATTTGTCATATGTTTGGTTGCAGAAATAAACGGGCCTTATTGTTTGGAGTAAAACCAAAACAGTCGAAGACAGATACACATGCTTTACTTAGTGGGACCTTGTGGTTTGTCAAGGTGGTATAAAAATCTCAATATCTCAAATCAATATTTTCTATTTCAGAGCAAATTCCTGTAAGAATAGAGCCCTGGTAGTCTGTAGATTGCTAATAAGTAGATGTACTGTAGATATGTTAAATCTTGACCCTAATCTTTAAATTCAAACCAAAACCTAATACTAATCTTAACCAAAACCCAATCCTAACTCTCAGCCTGGCTCTAGTCTTAACCTTAGCCTTAGCCTTAACCCAAAACCCAATGCTAACCCTCAGCCTGGCCCTAATCCTAACCTTAACCTCAACCCAAGAGCTAATCTTGGCCCTCACCCTGGCCCTAATCCTTACCATAACTCAATTCAAAACCTAATCCCGATGCCAACCTTAACCTTAACCTCAATCCAAAACCTAATTCGGACCTTAACCTTAACCAATACCTAATCCAGTTAAACAGCATGTCTACAAAAGCTTGTTAAGGATGTTGAGATTGTCTATATTGTACCTTTTTAGATTAACATCTACAGTTAAGAACTTAAACCCTTCCACTAAGATGAAAAACAAAAAGTTTCAGTTTATTAATTAATCTTATTGACACAGTTCCATAAGTGTCCTTGAAATAATTTCCTAAATGTATTTTCATGCTTCATTGTTGCTACATCATTAATTGTTATGTTACAGAGAGTCTGTTAAGCATCTATTTAATCTAAAAAAAACTCCAAATAAAGTGACACTGTGAAAATCAAATCAAATCAAATTTATTTGTATAACGCTTTTAACAACTAATGTCATCACAAAGCAGCTTTACAGGAATTTAGTGATAAGAAAGGTTCAATAGAGCAAAATAAAAACATAGAAGGAAGTCATAGAAATCCTAGAAAACCCATAAAAAACGCTGAGCAAGCCATAGGCCACAGTGGCATGGAAAAACTCCCTCAACTGGAGGAAGAAACCATGGGGGGATCCAAGACTCTCAAGGCGGAACCCATCCTCCTCTGATCAAACTACTCAAACAGTACTGATATAATGACTATACCACCATATACTTCTGTTCACCTGCTCAGGTGTGCTTATATAATCATAATATGATATAACCAAGATTAATTGTAGTACAGATCTAAACGGTCAGAGTGATGATGACAGTTAATAAAGGTAGAAGGTTAGTGGAAAGTAGTTAGAGTCTATGTTAATTTTAATAGAGTCTGAAGGTTAGGCAGCTAGTCTGGGGCTAGGTAGCTGGTATGACATGGGTAACAGCAAGGCCCAAAGATCAGTCTGGTGGTGACTTGGGTGTCAGGGGAAGCTGGCGGTCAGTCTTCCATCAGTGTCAGTCAGGACAGGCAGGCAGTCATACTTGGAAAAGACAAAGAGATAGAATTAGCTTTGTTTGAATTTGTGGAGGTAGGGAGAATGTTAAACATTGCATAGAGTGTGGCTAATGATCCCAGCAGTACTGTAACAGCATAAAAGGAGAGAACCAAAAGGTAACACAACAACAGGGGCACTCTGAAACACTGGCACCCCTGCGCCATAGGCCACAAGCCGTGTGATGCAATGGGATGACAGCACCAGCATCTCAGTTTACCACATTTCCCTGTGTCCATGAACCCCTGGTTCTACAACCTTTGTCAAAGGGAAACATTAAGTACCAAAAGCTAACCTAAAAAGTAAGTTTTCAGCCTAGACTTGAAGATTGACACTGTGTCTGAGTCCCGGACATTATCTGAAAGATTATTCCAGAGTTGGAGGAATATTAGAAAAATCAAGTTAAATGTTAAGTCTGATAATTTTACTCCTTTTGGTTCCAGAATAAGAACCTCAGTTTTATCACCATTGAGAAGAAGGAAGTTTTGTAACATCCAGCATTTCACATCCTTTACACAATCCTCGATTTTCTTTAATCAAAATTTTCATTAGGTTTGACGGATATATACAGCTCTGTGTCATCTGCGTAACAATGGAAGCTTAAGCCATGCTTGCTTATAATTTTACCTAGTGGCAACATGTATAATATAAACAATAATGGCCCTAAAATAGAACCTTGTGGAATTCCATATCTTAATTTTGTATAATTTGATCTTTACGAACTGATAACGTTCAGATATATAAGATCTAAATCCTGAAAGAACTGTTCCTCTAATTCCAACCATGGTCTCTAGTCTTTCTAGAAGGACGGTGTGGTCTATAGTATCAAAAGCTGCAGATCTAGTAGCACTTATAAGCATATGTAGCCCTGATCAGAGGCAAGGAGAATATCATTTGTTATCTTAATTAGGGCTGTCTCAGTACTATGATGTGGCCTAAGTCCAGATTGAAAATCTTCATGTATGCAATTCTTATGCACGTATGAGTATTATGAAAAAAAAGAATTTAAAAAGAACAGAACTTGCTGGATTTCTGATTCATGCTTAAAGTATTTGAATAAATGTCTGCTTTGTATTTACACATAATTGGAAAAGTCAGTCACATAGTGCAAACTGTTTTTTTCTCTTTCTCTCTATTATACACACACATATACAAGCCTTATACAAGGCCATGGATCTTAAATCTGTCTTTAGAACAGCCCACCATCTCATTCCTATGGCTATTTGTCCCAAATGGGTATCTATGATTTACACTGCACCCCTCACCTGACAGAGAGATTACTCAAAAATATGACCAGCACAAGCTGAAGGAGAAAAGAGGGCAGAAGGGGGAGAAGGGGAAGGCAAGCTTCAGTTGTTTATTTGCATTGGGCTATGGCTACCTAAGTAGAAAAATGATATTATTTTATTTATTTGCACTATATATTTCTAGTACATGATAGTACTAAGACTATAATATAGCCATTATTATTGTAATCATATGCAATACATTTGGTTTCTGTCAACAAAGAGAAAACAGTGAGTAGTTTAATTAATGAATACAAGAAGGCCTTTTCAAAAGGATTAGTTACATCAATTACTTTCCCAGAGTATTTTTACTGAAAATCAGAGTTATACTGAAAATCAGCTTGTATATAACAATAATGGAACTTCATGTCAAAAGTTATCAAGTTATCAGCCTCTGTCAAACTGTAGAGGTTAATGTATTTAGGAAATGTATTCAACAGAGACAGTATATCATTACATAAACACTAATTGCGACAAACTAACAGCATAGCTGTGTGGCACACATGGGGAGAATCTGTTTGACATTCATATTATGGGACAGACACACTTGGCTGTGCAGGCATAAACATTACCCAGGCACAAGAATCAAGGTCACCTTAGCAGATTAAACCAGCCTGTAAATGAGTTTAATTAGGCAAGTTGCTAATGACTGTCTGCTAATGACTGTCAGTCTCAAGCGGCCTGCTCAGAAGCCTGAAGAGGAGAAACTCGTACAAATTTATGTGTGTGTCTCTGAGAGAAAACGAGAGACATAGCACATATACACAGGCATTCAAGCAAAGTGTTGCTTTTTAGCTTTCAAAGTTGCAACTCTTTTTTGACTAGATACATTATGCAACAACCACTGCAGTCTCTACAAAATGTTGAATTTCTTTCATCACATCATTTCTGTTTTCTTTCTATTAATGTTTGCCGCATATCCTGATAACATCTTTCTCTAATAAAGACAATAAGTAGTGAATTGATTTTTGTTTTACATATGATGTACCAAAATTTAATAAGTCATTGTATCTGAATTCAGTGCCTTTATAGTATGTTATTGGTCATGGATGAGAATGGCATAGAAAAAGCAGAGCAAGATATTTGCTATCTATTTGCTCTGCCCTGGCATTGCTGCATAGCTTTGAAATGAATGAAACTCTATCTGTCTAGTTTGGCTTTAATTACTGTTATCAAACTTTGTCAAGCTGTTGCTTATTCTGCAGATGCTTTAAAAGTAGTTAGCTAATAATGACATAGTGCTGAAAAATTCAAAAGGTATTGAAGTTGGTACTTAGCTACTACAACTGCACCAGTAAAAGTATTTTCACTCACTTACTGTTTTAGCCTGGATAGCATCAGAGCTTAACCTTGAGGACATGCCTGCTAAAAAATTATTTTTCTGCTAATGTTAAATGGAAAGAAACTCTGAAAAAATGGTCTATTGGATCAACTGGGTGAGACCAATTAGCCAATTAAGGGAGAAAACTCACTCTAGTTTTAGACTGTCAATGACTCCTAGATATGTGACTGACTAAATATGAGCAGTAGTAAAACTGGTGGGTTTCATTCAAATATAGAAACAGCATTAGCTCCATGAAGGACTCCTCAAAATAAAATATAAAACTGCTACATAGAAGGTAATGTCTTAATGTCAGTCAGAGATTTTTTGACAAGAGTTTTGACCTTTATGGCACAAACATAGGGCTTTAGGTCTCATTTTGTGTTGTATTTGAGGCTGTAAATAATCCATTTAGGTCCATTTAGTAGAAAATGACCTACATCAAACAGCGAATAAATTCATGTGTGTTACACCAAATGTCAGTTTCTCCTTTGGTTTTTTAATCAAATCATTGCTTCTTTTTATCCTTCTATAACAGTTATGTATCTTTTCTTTTAATTTTTTTCTTTCACAACCCTCAGTTCAGTTTATGAACTGCTTCTATTTTATTTTCAACAAAGAACTGCAAAAACTTGTATAATTAATTAGTTGACAGTTGCATTGGTTTTATTTACTTTACGTCTATCTGTCTTTCAGGATCTATGCCAATCTGTGACACCTAGTACACCTCTTTTTGCTTTGATCACAGCCTGTGCCCAAGCTTGCTTGGTCTCTATAGGTTTGTGCAAAAAATACTGATTAGTAGATCAAATCCTCCTGTGAACATGTGAACATGCGTTTCATTAGAATGGAATCACACAAAATATGAGGAGAAGAAAGAGAGGAAAATGGGGAAAAAAGGCAAAACAAATGATAATAATAACAGCAATTAAAAGATTATAGCAAATAAATCATAATAATATAAACAAGAGGCCATATGAGACAAAGAAAAGACCCTAAACGATCTTTGAGTGATTAAGAATTGATTTAAGATCCTATAGTGAATGTTGGATATCGGAAGTATTACAGACTGATTGTAAGTAAGTCTGTTACAGCTAGGTAAATCTTACAATCCTCCAAAATGATTATTAATATTAATATCAGCTTTATTTACACATTCCATTTGTAATATTTCAGGTTTGCGTAGACATTCCATGTTAAGTTCCCATCTAATTGTCCAGTGTTTATTCCTTGGAGGAAAGTTGAATGTGTTTATCTAATAAATGTTTAGAACCAACCAGTCATTTATAAAGCTCCCCTACTATCTTGAAAGGCTGGCTAGACTATTTTTCTTTGTTGCATTTAGGTGGCAAAAATTTGCTGCTCCCGATGTCATAGCCAAGATGTCATAACAATGTTTTGGCTTCTTTAATTGTATTATGTAATCAGAATTAAATAAGGGTCAATTGATTTTATGTTTAACTAGATCTAGACATCTCCCATGTCTAGATCTAGTTAAACTGAACAAGTTACTTTATTGAGGGAGAGAAATTTAAAATGACTAGGCAATGGGAATTTGTAGGGGACGTTGTAATAAGGAAACATTGACAATTTATTTAACATATATTGCTGCTTCTGCTCCTTTGCTATTACTCTAATGACCACTTTAGAATTAGAAACTGATTTCTTTGAAAAAGATTCAGCAACAAATGGCCCAAAACTTTTACAGTAATACTGTATAAAATGATACAAACACATTTTGAAGAACAGATGGTATATTATATGTTCAGACGAAAAAAATGGTTAAATTAAATACATTAGTACAATTATTGAAACATAATTAATGCAATTTGCATTTCAATACAATTAGTATTAATATTTAGTAATAATTAATGATGCTGTTATTCAGGTAAAACTTTAGGACAATTTATTTATTCTGTAAGCAGTTACACTCAACATTTATAATGTAATTTAAAACCTATTGGTGTTTCATTTTTAAAAAGCTGTGAACGTTTTTTGTTTCTGGACACACAGCTTCTGCACAAACTGTAAGCTTTATTAACCTCTCTCTGGCTCCAGCATTGCTTCCCACATGCAAGGAATACATTAACAGAGTGCTCTTTATGATGTTCTGCTCTCCCTG
This sequence comes from Megaleporinus macrocephalus, assembly GCA_021613375.1. Lineage (NCBI taxonomy): Eukaryota > Metazoa > Chordata > Actinopteri > Characiformes > Anostomidae > Megaleporinus > Megaleporinus macrocephalus. The sequence continues at coordinate 16,847,447 of CM038711.1, forward strand.
ACCTCCGCATAAACAGTGAAAGAAAAATTAAAAATAAGAGTCCTTGACTTGCTGACCCCTGGCCTAGATGTATGTCTGCCTCTGCAGACTTTTACAGCATGATGCATGTCTGCAGTTTTGGAGAAGAGTGAAGATTTCCAGTAAAGCACCAGTGATCTTTAAGCCATAAGCAGCAGTGGCCAGAGTACAGAGTTGGCTAACCTACTCACCTAGCTGACAGCATGGATTAGACCAGTGCTTCATTTGTAAACCTTCAGGTTATTGAACACTAAAGGTGGGATGATCTAGCAAGTGACAGTGAGGGGAAAAGGCATAGGCACAACAGTGCTTCAAGTGACTATGCAATAAAATAATCCTAGCTTTAAGGACTGCAGTAAGGAGCTGCAACCATAAAATCTCAGAGATGCCACTGGATGAATAGTTTTTGGTTTCCTACAAAAAAAAAAGACGTCAAAGAGGTGGTGGATCCACATCAATAAGTTCTGGAACACAGGTACCTGAAATATGAGAGGTGCTGGATCTTGTTCCAGCAAGATCCGGCACAAATTAAGCACTGGATTAGACCAGATATAAGACAAGCAATGTCCAACTAAACATTCATTAAATATATTCATGTGTATATTATGCAGATTGAAGCTGAACAGCTCCATACACTGTGGACATATTGCGATTATCCTAAATCTTTTCTTGTTGTACTTCTACTACTATTGTTATTAATGAAAAACTTCTTGCAATAAGCCTTGGTTCTTGGTTAGTTGCTTATTAATTTAATTAATTAGTGTTAACAGATGAAAAGATTTTGTAAAAAATATCTTAATAAGATCTTAATAATGACATAGACAAATGTGTGAACAAATAACATTTTGACTTTGTAATACTTATAATAATAAAAATATATAAGTTGGATATAGAATATACAAGTTCCAGATGTCTTGGTTAAAAGTCAATAGACATATTGTACACATTTTTGGGAGACTGATTGACAGACCTTGTGTGGATGGAGAAAGGACAGACAAAGAAAGAAAGATCCTAGAAGATCCAGAGTCAATGGGGCAGCAAGAGATAGGGAAGCTGGGAGAAAAAGAGGACAGAAGAGAGAGCAGACAGCTGAGAGAAGCAGAGAATGCAAGAAAGGAGCACATGAATGGAGCAATATAAAAGGGAGGAAAGTGGGGGAGGTAAGGGCCAGTGGGCTCTATATTGTGCAGTGTTATGAAAGGGTCATGACCCAAAGACCTCTTATTAGGCAGTTCATGGTTTATTTGAAACCCAGTGGTCCATGTGGGTGGCTTAAGATTCAGTAGTGTGTTGCTACTTAGTGATAACAAGTCTCTTTCTTTTTCACTTTCTTTAAAGGTATAATACTGCACAGCAGGTATGTGTGTATTGATGTGCTCTGACAATGGTGTCATTGTCCTTGGGTTTTATCGCATGATAACACAGAAATGGAACATATTGTTTATAATGTTAATCATGATTATCATCATATCCCACAGACACACATGTATGGATACAATTTTGCTCTGTCTCATTTTGTTTAACAATTAGCTGCAGAGAGAAAAAGACAAGATTGCTGGTTTTTTTTATATAAAATGGGATTAGCACATACAGTCAACTATTCATTTTTCGTGGCTCTGTTATGGGTCTACCCAAATCTTCTCATATCTAGTACTTCCAGCTAGCTTCCCTCCTGCATCTTTTAATTGGGAAAACATAATCTCAAAGCAACATAGTCCACCATCCTGATTACCATTTCAAAACTGGAAGATAAATGTAGTTAAGATGATTATTATCTATACACACTTATCCTTTTGTGAGAGGTAGACAAAAAGAAACATAGCAGTATCTCTTATTTTGGCCATGATGCTGGTTTATACGTGTTCAGTCACTGTGCCTTGTTTACCCAACACAAAAATTGTAAATAAGGTGCCTAATCCATTTTCTTGTCATCTGTTCACTTTGACAGAGCTGTATTTAAGGTCTGGCTTGAGTCTTTTCTCTAATTGGTATCAATGTATGCTCTGTAAAGCCTCATGTAATGGCCCATGAATATCAAAGAGGGCCAAGTGGAGGATTAGTTACTGTATGTCTGTACCCCATCTTGTCTGAGTGAATGACAGGTGTCAGAGTTACCATGGCAAGATGATGGAGAGGTATGGGCTTAATGTGCAAACACAGAGTGGAAAAAACACATCGTGGTACAGATCCTCTTGAGGGCCAGAGGAATGGATGGGAATGAGGGATGTGTAAAAAGAATGAACAGGGCTTTTTTCCTGCCTTGATCATCCCCATCAGGGGCAGGGGAAATAGCAGAAGGACAGCTGAGGTGTAGAAAGGCTCGTGTAAAAAAGAAAAAGAAGAACACTCATGTTTATTTATTTTGTTCAATCATAGTTCAAGGCTATCTGCCTAGCTATCTAGAAAATACCGTTCTAAAGATGAGGCTGTGATGTCAGTGTGTATATATGCACAAGAGTGAATGGATGTGATGAAATGAAAGTGTGAGATGCAGAGTATGATTTGGATCATCTTGTGACAAGTGAGTCTCATGCCAATGATTTAATGTGATGTACTTCAAACCCAGTCACTCAACAATACTCCATTTTTGTATTCACATTGCTTTTAACTAACTTTTATTTGGAAGAGTTTTGTGTGGGGTTTATGTTCATTCTTTTGACTACTTAAAATGTTTGGCTATATTACTGTGCTGTGTAATGGATACTATACTACTATTATACTAGGGTACTATAATACTTCAGATGGAAGTATTCTACTTCATTAGTACTACCGATATCTGTCAGTTTTGATTATATACCTTTTCAAAGTTGTAAAAAGTACAGAGAAACTTTACTTAAGTAAAAGCATGGATACTGTGTCAAAAATAATAATAATAATAAAATATAAAGCTACATGTGGATAAAAAAAATCACAATAAGATTTTTGCAAAAAAATGTATACCAAAGCAGGCCAATGTGAAAACCAGGACAGCAAACATAGAATACATGGGCTGAGAGAATGAGGAGTCAAAAACAGGTCCAAGTCAAAAAGAAAAACTGAGTTTAAAAACTGACAACCAAAACTAACAGAGAGACGCCATACGTAATATTACAAGGACAGCATTTCTTCATCGGCGAAACATTTCAAAGTTAAGGAAAGAGTTATCTATGTTTGTTGCTAAAAAGTTAGTGCATGCCTTTATAACCTCAAGGGTAGATTACTGTAATGCATTATTGTCAGGATGCTCCAGCAGGAACCTGAATAAACTTTAGTTAGTTCAGAACACTACAGCTAGAGTACTAACTAAAATCAGGAAATTTGATCACATCAGACCAGTTTTATCAGCGCTACACTGGCTTCCTGTCAAATTCCGTATCGACTATAAAATTCTTTTACTGGCGTATAAAGCACTGCAAGATCTTGATTCCTATTATGAAAGGCCACACTTTTCTATTAGTTCCAAAAATTCAGAAGACTTCAGAAGACAATGGGGGGGAAGAGCTTTTTCCTACAAAGCCCCCAAATTGTGAAATAATCTCCCAGTTAATGTTCGGGACTCTGACACAGTCTCAACTTTTAAGTCTAGACTAAAAACATACTTGTTTAATATAGCTTTTGGTAATTTATCTTCCCTTTTAGATAAAGGCAGGAGATCTGGAGGTTCTTGGACACAGAGGTTTTTGGTAAACTGAGATGTTGGTGGTGCTGTTGTCCCACCACTTCACTCGATCACACAGGTCTGTTGACGGTGGAGTGGGGGGACCCCAGTGTCTCAGAGTGCTCTCATGTCTATGTTACCTTCTGGTTCTCTCCTTTTAGTTTAGGCTGTTATAGTTAGAGTCAAACTAACTTTCTCTCTTTACTCTTCCTGAGGTAATGACTGTCTGTTGAATGCTGTTGGAGGACTGACCATCAGGTCCTCCTCGGCACCCATCACCGACCAGGTTTCCCAAGGTTTCTTCCTCCAGTCTGAGGGAGTTTTTCCATGCCACTGTTGCCTCTGGTTTGCTCACTGGGGGATATATGTTGTAGCTGTCTGTTTTTGTTGTAAAAAGCGCTATATTAATAAACTTGACTTGACTTGACATAGACAATGTAACAAAAAAACAAAGCAAGTAGAAAATACTGAACACGCAAACAATGAGATGCTGCTTTATATGCTCTGTAGACAGAAGACATACTTCACAACAAGTGAGTCAGGCAAATGGATATATAAACATTACATCAGCAAGCAGATGTAACCCCAGCAAACAGAAGAGGCTTCAAGTGAATCAATTTAGCACTTTGGGCCTTTCACGCAAAAATATACTCAACCACAATTCTAATTACAATGGTTCTTTGTAAATAATTGCAGAGATGCAATTTTCCAAAACAAAATGAATTCCAATGAAAAAGTTGCTGATCATGGAGATTTAAGGCCTTACTCAAAAAGGGGATATTAGCTACCACCACAAGTGCTAGTACAGATCACTTACACTGCAAGACAAAATAAGAGTGTCCAGTGACAATGGCCAAGACCCTCCAATAATAATTTCAAAGTATTATCAATCAGAACCAAAATGAAGGAAACAAATATCAGGACAAGACAGTTAGTCTAAAATACAAAAATAGGCTGTCTGACATAAAATAACTAGCAGCAGGACAGGCTAGTAACTGTTGCACTGTGTGCATTGCAGCAGCATTGCATCCTGTTTATTTCTCAGGCACAAACTGGTATATTTACAAATACAGCAATTGCATATACCACGCTGGTGCAGCCTACAATAGCCTAAAAGTAAAAGAACAGAGCAGGGACACACAACAGCACATATAAACGCTTAATCCACCTGCCAGTGGATCACAAACTTCCTCACTGGCAGAGAGCAGCAGGTGAGGCTGGGAAAGATCACCTCAGGAACCAGGACCATCAGCACAGGTGCTCCACAAGGCTGTGTTCTCTCCCCGCTGCTCTTCTTACTCTACACAAATGAGTGTACCTCCACAGACCCCTCAGTCAAAATCCTGAGGTTTGCAGATGATTTGACAGTCATTGGTCTCATCCAGGACAGTGACAAGTCTGCCTACAGACGAGTTGTGGAGCATGTGGTCCTCTGGAGCAACCACAACAACCTGGAGCTGAACACAGCCAAGACAGTGGAGATGAGAGTGGACTTCAGGAGAAGCCCTCCAGCCCTTCCAGCACTCACCATTCTCAACAGTACTGTAATGGCTGTGGACTCCTACAAGTTCCTGGGTACAATAATCTCCAGGGACTTGAAATGGGACTGCAACATCAGCACCATCATCAAGAGAGCTCAGCAGAGGCTGTACTTCCTGCGTCAGCTGAGGAAGTTCAACCTGCCCAAGGAGCTGATGGTGCAGTTCTACACTGCCGCCATCGAATCTGTCCTCACCGCATCCATCACAGTGTGGGGCAGCTCAGCCACCAAACACGACACCGACACTGACTGCAGCGCATCATCCCGTCTGCAGAGAGAACCATCGGTTTGAAGTTTCCCTCCCTACCGGACCTGCACACGGCCAGAACCAGGAAGCGGGCAGAGAACATCGTCCGTGATCCATCACACCCTGGACATCACCTGTTCCAGTCAGTTGAGGAACATCAAAACGCTACATTCTGGATACAGTCTACTACATATATACATCCATATCCAGATGTTCTCTCACTCCTCTTCTTTGTACTGCACTTTTATTTATCTGATAGAGTCTTAGAACACTCTGTATCACCGTCTCAACCAGTGACTCTTCTGTTCTTCATATTTATATCTATTTAATTCAGTCTGCACTGTTCTTTACTGCTGCACTTAGCACTTAACTTTACTTTTAACATACAACTCTGCACATGGTAAGTTTACAGGTGTGTCTGTGCGTGTATGTCGCTGTGTGTGTGTGTGTGTGTGTGTGTGTAGATTAGATGTGCTACTTCTGTAATGTCAGTTATCGTGCACTGTGAGCTTCTGTAACCAAACACAAATTCCTTGTATGTGTGAGCGTACTTGGCAAATAAAGTCCGATTCTGATTCTGATTCTGATTAATTTTATTAAAGTCAGCATGTGGCTAAGTTCATACCCAGGTCTATATACCTTCTATAATAATTAGTGTGGACTAATTACTTTTGTGGCATGTTTTAAATTACTGCTAACAAAAAATAACACTAAATTTAACAAAAACACAAAAGTACTTTAGTCAACAAGAGGAAGTGTAGTTTCTTATTAGATTTTATTCAGAATGTATTTGGGTTCAGTAAATATTTGTTTTGCAGTTATTTACAGGCTTCAGTATGTTTATCATTTTAATGTATACGTTTACTCAATTTTCCAGTTTTAGCTATTATTTCAGTTGTTACACTATATTCATTAATCATATGTTTTATCAAGTTTGGAATAAAAAAATTACTTATAACAAGCAGTATGACTTGCAATACAGCAGATCACACTTCTATATTTTTCCTTTTGAAAACAGCACTAACTTCCGCTATCTATAACAAAACACTTTTGCTGCATGTAACTATAGAGCAGGTAATAGAAACTGGAATACTGCAAACATCACACTAAGATAAATATATAAGCTCTGGCTTGCACCCATACAGGAAGTGTGCATACTTGGTTTTAATTTCTTTGTTGCATGTAGGGCCATCTGATTATAGTACATCATCACATTTGAAAACGAGTAAGAATTTGCTATTTTATTCAGAACTATGAAAGAAACTTTAACCTTCCAGTTACATCCCAATTTCTGAATCCAATCTAAGCTGGGTGGCTCAGGAGTTTCCGTAATGGTTGGTTTGGAATGGTTTTTCCAAAAAAATACAGGTAAAAAATTGGTAATAAAAACTTCACAAATAGACCCTTTTCACAAATAGACAGCCATATTTTAGTTTTTGCCCAGTGTGTCAAATAGTAAGAATAAGTGGTGATGTGTTGATTTAACTTCATTCAGAGCCAAACTGCTGCACATGGGGAACTCTGTTTACTGCTGGTGCCCATATTAAGTAATCTTACTACAACCTGTCGGTGATTTTTGTAATATTCCACTTTTAAAAAGAAAGATATGTAGTATGGATTTGTAGTCTTTTTAGCTAGCTATTCAAATTAGAAGTTATAGGATAGCCATAGATAGGTTGGCAAAGCTGGAAGTCCACAGGGTTTTTTTGCTCAGCATTGTCTGGGTGGTCTGCTGGTGGTTAAGCAGAATATTATACAAAATGCAATTTTGTAACAACGGTTTACTTCATTTCCTACTTTCATTTTCTTTTGTAAATAAGTTTAGTAGATTTTTCTTTTACTGTCAGCAACATTTAAGTTAAGTCATTTACACCAGGCCTCTTTTTTCTCTCAGTAGTTTGTACTAATAATGTCTACTTTTATTGTCTGAATTTAAAGGCTATACACATTTAAAATCAGTTTGAAGAAAATTAAAACTAGTTAGATTTTGTATACAAAACCATAATTAAAGCGTTCCAATGGTGGACCATCAGCAGTAAACAATCAGCAGGATGCTGACCTTATCAAGCCAACGGATATATATATACAATAGCAATATTCCCAAACAAGAAAGTACTGGCATGTTGTATAAAAACACAGAGACTGCTTGATGTGAGCGGCACTGCAGCAGTAAACACAAAAAATCCAGCAACCAAACCACCTGCCCACTGGATCCCGTTCCATCCACACTCTTCCAGACAGTCTCCATGGATCTGCTGCCCTTCATCACATTCATCATAAACAGCTCCATGTCATCAGGTCAGGTCCCAGCTGCATTCAAGACTGCCAGAGTGATTCCTATTTTGAAGAAGCCCACCCTGGACAGCTCGGATGCCTGCAACTACCGACCAGTATCACTTGTTTCTTTTCTATCAAAAAATTTTGAGCATACTGTATATAACCAACTGTCTCTCTTTCTCACCCAGAACCTGCTCCAGGACCCCAACCAGTCCAGCTTCAAACCAGCGCACTTAACAAAAACGGCCCTCATAGTAGTGACTGAGAAGCTCCAGACAGCAAGATCATCAAATCTGTCATCGGTTCTGATCTTTCTTGACCTCTCTGCAGCTTTCGACACCGTGAAATACAAGATCCTCCTATCTGTCCTCGCTGACTTGGGGATTGCGGGCTCTGCATGGGAGTGGTTTGAGCCCTATCTAGAGGAGCGTTCTTACCAGGTAACATAGAGAGGGTCTACATCTGCTCCTTGCAGGCTCCTTACTGCTGCCCCTTAAGGCTCAGTGCTAGGTCCTCTCCTCTTTTCACTCTACACCCATTCTCTTGCTGATGTAATTACCTCTCATGGTTTCTGTTACCACTGCTATGCTAATGACACTCAACTAATGCTTTCCTTCCCACCATCTGATACTCAGGTTTGCAGTCTCTTCATGGATGGCAGCTCATCATCTGAAGCTCAATCCCAGCAAGACTGAGCTGCTTTTTATCCCTGGAACTACAGGTCCTCAGCATGATCTTGCCATCTCATTCGAGAACTCTTTGATTGTTCCGTCTAAAGATGCAGTGTGACTCTGGATGACCAGTTATCGTTCTTAGCGCATATTGCAAACCTGACTCGGTCATGCAGATATATTCTCTACAATATCAGACGCATCTGACCCTTTCTCTCTCAGGAGGCCTCCCAGGTGCTCATCCAGTCTCTTGTCATTTCCAGGATTGACTACTGCAACTCGCTCCTGGCTGGTCTTCCTCTGCAGGCCATCAGGCCCTTGCAACTGATCCAGAAGGTAGCAGCACGGCTCGTCTTTAATCTTCCGAAATTCACTCATGTCACTCCACTGCTGCACCACCTTCACTGGCTTCCCGTAGCTGCTCGCAGTCAATTTAAAGTTCTGATGCTTGTCTACAAAGCCAAGAATGGACCAGCTCCTCAATACCTTATGTCAATGGTCAAAAGCTGATCTGCACCTCAAGCCCTTCACGCTTCAAGTACGGCTCGGCTTGACCTGCCATCACTCAAGATTCATGGAAGACACGCGACAGGACACTTTTCTGTCCTGGCTCCCACATGGTGGATCGAACTTCCACTGGCTGTCCGAACAGCAGACTCTCTCGCTGTCCTCAAGCGCCGACTAAAGACCCATCTCTTTGTCAAGCACTTATAAGCACTAATCTACTGAACCATTGGTATAAACCATAATTGCACTTAAACTTCTTGGAACATTGGTATTGCACTTGTCTAATCTTATATTATATCTGCTAAATGCTGACTCTGTGACATCTTCCATCAGTTTTTGTGAAGAAATGTGTGTGCCCACCAACACCTTCCACACATATAACAATAAATCAATGCTTCACGACCAAACTAAAACAGCTTTGTTGGGCCAATGCAGATGCCTACATAAACTTAGCCCGACTTCCAGACAAGAAACTCACTGACAAACTTAGTTAAAATAAGCTACACTAAAAAGCTGAAGTTTTTCAGCCAACAATTTTGCTTTGGAATGGAATGGCCTTCAAGACATTACAAACTTCCCTTTTCCCCTGTTGAGACAAACAAAGACCTGGCTGATGACCTGAATGGCTTCTGTTAAAGGAGGGACACATTCACACCCTTCAATTACTCCAGCTCAATGCTATCAGCCTCTATCATATTTCTTTCATGTCCACTACACTCCCCTCTGACACCTAGGCTGCACTTAAGATATGTGAAGTTGATGTTAGCCAGCTCTTTCAGAGACACAAGACAAGGAAAGCACCGGGTCCAGATGATGACCAATTGCCTCCATTCTTTACACAGATATTCAACAGATGGCTGGTGCTGTGTTAAGTACCCTCCTGCTTTTTCCAATGCTCCAGCTCCATCCTGGTCCCCGAAAACCCTCTATCACAGGTCTACAGGCTGGTCGCACTGACATTTGGTCATGAAGTAATTTGAACGACTGTTGTTGGCCTATCACTTGACCCCTTGCAGTTAGCTTATTGGGCAAATAAGTCAGTGGGTGATCTAGCTAACATGAGACTGCACTACATCCGCCAACACCTTGGCAGCTCAACACCAGAATATCTGTCCTGCATACTCCCAGCTCACTGTATACCTTACAATCTGTCAGTGGATCACCAGTTTCCTGACAGGCAGGAAACAGCATGTGTATCTGTCAGAAGTCACCTCTGGTATACAGACAGTCTTCAAGGATGTGTACTTTCTCCCCTGCTCCTCTTTCTACACACCACTGACTGCACTTCTGAGGACTAATCTGTTAAACTCCTAAAGTTTGCAAACAAAACTGCTGTAATCGCACTTAACCGAGATGGAGCCAATTCTGCACACAAAGGGAGGTTGAGCAGGCGCTGCTCTGGTGCAGTCAGAACAACCTACAGCCTTATGTTAACTATAAATATCTTAAGGTTTCTGGGAACCACTTTTCCCAAGATCTGGGCAAAGTGGGAGACCAACATCAACAACATCATTAAAAAGGCCCAACAGAGAATGTGCTTTGGGTCTGCCACAGAAGCTACTTGGATAGTTGTTTACTGCAGGCACTGAATGTATTATATGCAAATCCTTCATGGTCTGGTTCAGAGCAGCCAAAACAGGAGAAGAAAAGACTGCAACAAACAGTAAAGACGGCTGAAAAAAATCATTGGTTCCCCCCCTGCCCACCCTCCAGAACCTGTACTCTTTAGGAAATGGGCAAGAAAAATCATCATTGATTCCTCACAACCTGGACACATTCTTCTTTAACTCCTTCTCTCCGGCAGGCGCTATAGAGCCCTGTATATTAAAACTACCAAAAAATAGTTTCTTTCCTCATATCATCATCCTCATGAATAGCTGGTCAGTAATAGCTTCCGCTAGGCTACATAGCTACTTCTGCTTTCTCCAGATTTATATAATTTATGTCACCCTGCTTCACTCACAAGGCATATTATACACCACAGTTTCCTCCCTATACATGTACATTACTACTTTTTGCACTACCACACACCACCACTTAGGTTTTTTGTATACTGTGCATTGTCTGTAAATAATATTGATCATTTAAAATTACTTCTATTTATATTGTCTATTGCTTGTATACTGTGTATATTGTAATTTTTTATTGTCTGTATTTAATACACAGAAGGAGTTGACACACAGAAGGAATTTGGTTTTGGCAGTTTGTATCTTTCTACTATTATATCCAATGTACAATTCATGTACTCATAATTTAGAGAAAGTTCATAATATGCATATATTATGAATCTGATTATTATCCTGTTTTCATGTGTGCAGATAGGTCAGGTCATCATTTTCTGATACTGATACCATTGTTTACAAAGTGTCATATTACGACCCATGTTTATAGGGTGAGGGGGGACTTAAATCCAGGGGAAAGCCCAATGAAACTATATAAATAAAAATGACCTGGCAGAGGTTACTGGTTCTTGGATAGATAATTTGGCAGGGCAGACTAAAACATCTAGATCCTTTTTAGATTAACTTATTCAAGGAATGGGTAATTCGAAGAAACTTGTACGAGATTGGCCATATGGAAAACCAGGTACCCTAACTGCATAAAATGATGATGTTCCTAGTACAAAAAGTCAAAAATCCATATCCACAAACAGAAAAATTTTGATTCAACAATTTGAAATCTCACATTTTAGCATAGATTTGTGTTTCTGTGAATTGCAGACTCCCCCTTTAACCTATTGGGGTGTGGCATAATGTCTAAACAATGCCTATCCATTCATTATGAAAGAGGAAAGATTGTAATGACTGTAGCTCAGTAGCACAACTGACCTTCCCAAAATACATATCTGGATTCCCTAAATGGGCTGAATATATATTCCACCAAGATAAACGATATACATGGACTAGGCTTCCATGGGGGTTTGTAGGCTCAACTATGTTTTTTGTTCCTGATGTGCATGACTCTCTACCAGCTTTGTTTCACCCTGAGGGCTTCATGGTGCTACAATATGCTGATTTATTGCTGACCGCGAGGGACGAGATGTAAAGAAGACTGTAACTGCTAAAAGACCTTGCTGACTCTACAACTACAATACTGTCAAACCAATTTTTATACCTTGATTTCTTCTTGTCTTAAGGCAGCTGCAGACTGTTATAAGATTAAATCCACGACATCAAGCGACCAAGGAGAAAGTATTTTAAATGCATATCCAGTAAGAACATGACATTAGCCAAATTCCTTAGACCTGCTCAACTGCTTAACCAATGGATATTGGAACACCTACTATCTGTCTATTTTGGTGAGCTTACCTTGTCTTATGTTTTCAGTTGCAAAAATAAATGAAGCGGTCCCAACTTTTTCTCCCTCAGTGACTTCTGGTTGAACTGGGTTATAATCACAAAAACAATGTCTGTTACATTAGCTATTAGCTAAAATGGTTACTAGCTCCAAAGGGTCAATGTCCTGTTTCATCAGCTTGTGCTTGTTACCAATTAATGCTTACTAGGTAGTCGTTTGCTAGCTTTCCGTACTGCTCCGTATTTATAGTTTGGAACTTTAGACTCGCTGTTTTCTAAAAGAAATTCATCAGCAGTTGCCTTTCTTTTTAATTTTGTTTTCATTTTGGCTTTAGAATTGGCGTAAGCCTCTGACAGCTCTGTTTACCCAAATAATTCACATGATATATTTGAGCACTAGAGGATTACACCCTATTGCTTTTGAGGTTTGGGAGGGGACAAGGTGGGCAGAAAACAGGCAGATAAATATGTAAACTTTCACAGAAGTTCTTATTTATTTCTATAAAAACAGAAAGTATCAAAATTACAAACCAAAATCACTTTATTTCCAAGGTTTTTGAAAGGGCCCCATCCAGTCAGGGAGCTAGTTTGTCAGGTCAGCCAATAACCGCGGTCATGCCCACCATGACTGTACTTTAGCACAGGATGCTTGATGTTTTTTTCCTCAACTGTCTGATATTAACCATGGGCTGCCCTGCTGTAAGGAGCTTGAGGACAACTTCAGAGAAGATGATTAATAAAGACGAATTTCTTTGCGTCTTCTTTATCGATGCAACTGTGGACTCAGAAGTGGGATAGCGAATAGTTATGCATGATCCAGCATTCAATAAAGCTGTGCAGGAGTTTTCTGCTCTCAAGATGAAAGGGCTCATGCAGCTAGCAGCTCCAGCCTTTCTTCAAGCAGCCACCACCAAGAGGACCGAATTCATCCTCAGAATGGAGGTGCAGCAGTGAGCAATCCAGTGCTAAGTGGTGGAGGAGCTCGAAGAGGAGACATCTATTGAGTGGCCCATGAACAAGTGGTAGTGCATGCTCCCTCTCCCCAAGAGTAACACACGCCAGCCAAGGTATTCAACACCATTGCCAGTGTTAGCAACGCAGTGGAGGTCTGTGGGTGTCACCAAGATAGCGGAGCTTTGGGAGTGAGCCATGAGGAACTTATTAAGTGTAAGTGTGGCCATGTAAAGCGCTTTTCCAAAGGATTGTCGTTCATTCTTAGTTGACATGGCTGTGTTTTATTCTGCCCCTTTTGGTGCATAATTAGGTGTTAAATGTCTACCCTCATCAGGTTGTGTTTGGCTTTTGTTGACCTGTCCTTCATTTCTCCTTTAGTCCCCCCCCCTCTGCCTGCTGTTACAATAAAGAACTTTTTTTTCTAAAGAGAAAATAGCAGGCTCAGTAAATTTTTCTGTACCAACACCACAATATACATTTTTCTGTTTTTATATGCTTCAAGATGGTGTCGTCCTTCAGGATTTTACTGGCACTAGAAGGTGAGTAAAATAATATAGGTGTGAATTCTATGACTCAAGATGCACTACATGATCTTTAGCCAAATCTCTAGCCTTTAGATGATGTTGTACTTGAACCTGTCTACATAAAAAATGGTACATTTTATCCTTCATTAGTTGGCGCCCCATTCTCCACTACACTACTTGGTAGCATGACCCAGACTTCATTTTCATCCACAGTGATGGAATCACATTTTGAAAGTGCCTTAAAGCAATATAGCTCATTGCATTCCTAAACCCAATATGAATTCAGTCAGTACTGAAGAACTGCTAAAAAATGCATTACATTCGAATAGTTATGAGAAGGTCTCCCTCTTTCTCATCTAGCTCTCTCTCTCTCTCTCCTTCTCTTTTATAAGTGACTGGATGATGTGGCAGTGTTCAATGGAACCACCCACTGTTTTTCATTTAAAATAACCCACACAAATTCTTTGAATACATTTGCATAATTTTTGTGAATATAGGTTTTTGTGAACATAACACCCAAAGTGAGAGGGAGTATAAATTAACTTTTTTACACGGATGAGCTATTACATGATTGATTTCAGATTATTGTTTATGGTTCATTTACGATATATTGTAAATATTCTAAATAGACTTCTAGGGAACTTTTGCATGCATATTGTAAACATACCTGATCGCAAGGCGTTCTCCACTGAGAATGTACATACACAAAGTAATTTTTTTTGCCAGAAAGCTTGGAATCACTGAGTTAGTATAAACTGTTGTGTTTTTGGTAAGTAGAAGTAACTAATAAAAGAGAATTAAAATAATGAATGACATACTCAATAATTAATAGTGGAGGCCTAGATGCAATTATGGTCATGGCAAATTTAATTTTGAAAAAATATTTTATTTGTTGGTTTGAAAATAATGTTTTTTATTTGTGTTGAAAAAATGCTGATGTAAAAAAAAACTACTTTTGATGAACAATTTGGAAACAGTGGTGTTTTGAGGCTATGATGGTAAGTATTTTGGAATGAATGGTAGAAAACTTTTGAGGTATGATATAATTGGGAGAGGGAAGGAGAAGATGATGGCTGAACCTTGGAAACAAGTCATTAGTTATTTTAAAGATCAGAATACGTAGTCATTCATTATTTTAACCACAGCTGGTTACCTAAGCAATGTCCGTTAAACTTATATTGCAAATATATTACATTATATTATGTATATTAATTTTCCTGAAGAATGGGTGATTATTTAGAAAGAGCGAAAGAGTTTTAGTCTCAGATGTGGTTAGAGACATGAATATGCAAACATTTGTCTTTGTCTGGGACAATGTGCTTTTTTCCATTCTCTTATACACAGTGGTCTGCAGCCCATTCTAGAATGGATGCCTAAGCATATCTGCAGCAAATGGCAAGGGATAGATTAGCCAAAAGATTATTTCTTGGTTGTATTGTTCAGAGAGGGCGATGTGATGTGTGATGTGAATAAGGGGCCACATTCAAGAAACAGAGTTGATTACTATAGCAGTATATCTGCAGTATATCTTTATCCATCTGTATGTAGTGTGTATATACATTGGTTACTGGAATTATTGTGGAATCTTTCTAGTTGTTTTAGTGTTTTGTGTATTTTGAAACGTGTTTTTAAACTAGCAAATAGAAAGCATATTGCAATTTTTATTAGTTGGTTTAACATGTTCTACAGTGCCTTTGTACAGTAAATAGGTACCACTTGTTTTGCAACAGAATTTTGTAATGGTGAGTTGTTGCAATGTGCTGTTATTAATGAAAAATAACTTTATGTAGTGTGCTGGAAGGTTGAGTTGATTTTGAGATGTATGAAGTGTTTTAATGCATTTGAAGCTGCATGTTAGTAAAGACAACTGTGTGAGCATTTTTGGAAAAGTAAGCTTTTTTTTTTTAACCATGAAAAAAAATCATACTCCAACCCAATTTTTGGAATGTGTTGCGGGCATTAATTTGAGAACAGTGTAGAACGTAGGACTACGATTAGAACGTAGAACGTAGAACTACGATTAGCCACATGTGTTTACACACAGCGGAATTTGACCTCCGCATTTAACCCATCCGTGCAGTGAAACACCCACATATACACACTAGTGAACATACACACTAGGGGGCGGTGAGCACACGTGCCCGAGCGGTGGGCAGCCCTTATCCACGGCGCCCGGGGAGCAGTTGGGGTTAGGTGCCTTGCTCAAGGGCACTACAGTCATGACTTGCCGGTCCCGGGGATCGAACCGGTGACCTTCCGGTCACAAGGCCGGATCCCTAACCTTCAGGCCACGACTGCCCCTTTTCAGAATGAGTGTAGGTTTCACAAAAATGACAAGAAAGTTGTTAAGTTAAAACATTTGGTAAATGTTTTGTCTTCATACAGTTTTTTAAATAAAAAAATCATACTCTAGACCCCTTTTTGTTGCGTTTGACAGCCCCAATTATTAATTATATTTTATACATTTTTAACCCTTTAGTTTTATCTTGCAGATGTCCCAGGGTCATGTAATTCCTCTGCATAAAGGTGGTGAGGCAACAGATTTGAATAGCTATATGCCAATTGCAAAACTATCATGTTTAGCAAAAATTTTAGAATCTCTAATGAACCAGCAATTGAAATCATTTCTTCATGGAAATTCTGTTTTATCGAAATATCAGTCTGGTTTCAGAGAAGGACACAGCACTATCTCTGCTACGGTTTTGAATGATCTTTATTCAGACATGGACAAGAAGAACCATTGTGCAGCTGTTTTTATAGATTTAAGAAAAGCCTTCAATGCAGTTGAACACAATCTTCTTTTAAGGAATTTAGAAAAGATTGGCTTTGATACAACTGCTCTGGAATGGACCCAAAACTACCTCACTGACAATAAGCAATGCGCAGCGTTGAATAATTATAAATCAGATTTAGTTTCTGTATCTAAAGGTGTACCACAAGGTTAAATTTTGGGTCTAGTTTGATTTAATATATTCATAAATGATGTTGCTGCTTCTGCCTCTATATTAGACTGCAAATCTATGCAGATGACACAATTTATACTGCTCAGCTGATTCTATTCATGCTGCAGCAAGAAAATTCCAGAGCTCATTTAATGCTCTACCAGTTGTAATGTATAAATACAAACTAGTTTTAAAGCCCATGAAATATAAATCTCCTTATACTGATTTTAGTACTGTAAATATTACTACCCTGGCAGGATCCACCATTGAGAGAGTCACAGAATATATATACTCTGGCATATGGCTGGATGATAAACTCAGTTTTAAAAGACACATAAATAAACTAGTCAGTAAATGCAGACAGAAGCTGAGTTATCTTTATAGACATAAGTCCTGTTTCCCCATGCACGCCCGAAAACGATTAGTTGAAGCAACTTTACTATCAGTGATCAACTATGGCGTTGTTATCTATCAGTATGCTCCCTCCAGCTCCCTCAAATTACTGGACCCAGTGTATCACTCTGCACTGAGGTTCATTAATGGAGATCAGTACAGAACTCATCACTGAGAGCTGTATGCAAACCATGGTTGGCCCTCCTTAACAGTACGGAGAGAAATGCATTGGCAGATTTTTATTTATAAAACACTCTCTGGTTAGAATACATCACTTCATTGATGAATATAAATAACAGTAATTATCAGACTCGCTCTAGTGGTTAGATCAGCTGCCAGGTACCAAGAGTTTTTACTGTACTAGGAAAATCTGCTTTTAGCTACAGTGCACCAGCAAGCAGGAATCTTCAACAGGAAACACTAAAACTTTATCATCGCTTAATCATTTTAAACTTACTTTTTTCATAATTTTTATGTCTTGTTTTATTTTTCTTTATTATTTTATGTCTTTTAGTATTTTATTTTATTTTATTTGTTCTGTATTTTTATTTTATTTTATTTTATTTTGTTTTATGATTACATTTTGTTTTTATTTTCTGTTAATCCCTGTTCATGTAAATGCTCGGCTACATAAAAAAAATAAGGGGTTGCCCTCAATGTACATCCAAGCTTAAATAAAGGTTGATTGATTACTTAAATACAGATGAAAGTTTATTTTCAAATGACTGCATTCTGTTTTTAGTTGCATTTTACAAATGTTTCCAGTGTCTTGATTGGCTTCAGTTCAACAATGTTTTTGTCAAATTGCATGACAACATTTTGTTAAGCAGTAGAACTACATCATATTCTAAGCTGTACTGTAAGAAAAAGCACTCTTGTAGAAATCACATTGGAACAAATTAAAGTGCACCCTTAAGGAGAATGTTTTTTCGGTGTTTTATCCCTGTGTATGACAGATAAGTGTGAATAATACATAAAAAAATAATAAAGCACAGTTTTACTGAGGGAACATGAGTTGATGGTTTCAAATATTAATGTTCATATCATTTTTGAGGTAAAACATGAATGAGCTTAACCCCAAAGACCTATACTTTTTGTGTTCTCTATTTTACAATTGTAAAAATTAATCTTTATTTAAAAAAATATATAAAAAATTATTAATCTTTCCTATCTTGATATGATAGATAGGATATAGGATGATAGGATGCTCCAAAACATCCAAAACTTTCTGTGATTTGTTCCACAATGATGAAAGCCCCTCTGTCGATTTTGGACCAGTCAGGCTAACCCTTATTGCCCTCGTATGTTGATGAGCCATGGGCACCCAACACCCTGCTGCCAGTTAATTTTTTGTCACTCCTCAGGTACTCATGACCAGTGACAAGGAGTACCTCACAGTAGCTTATCCCATCTTCTTTATCAAACTTATTCATCAAGAGGGTCTAAACATAAAGTGGCATTCAAAAGTTTGTGCACCCTTGATCAAAATTTCTTTTACTGTGAAACCTACAGAATGTAATATCATATTCATTTCATTTTGCACATGCAGTAAAATTGGTTTTAAATTATTTAATTAAATTAGGGATGACAACCTTTTAATCTGATCCTCTGTATCACAGTGTCAGCCTCCTGGTGGTGTAAAGAAAAACTGAGACTGTCTGTGTGTGAGTGTGTGTTGGGGGGGTAGTGTTGGGTTTGGGGGCTACGATTCATGCTGGTTCATGCAGCCGGCCCCCGCCCCCAAGTCTTACTCCATGAGGGTGATGAGAGTCGGCCCTTTTCATGTTACTAATTAGAGTGTGCAAGCCAACACAAGTGAAGTGTATCCTAAGGGCCATACACTCACCCTTAGCCCCCGCTTCCTCTCCTTCCCCCCAATCCACATATTTTATTTTGATTTGCTGTGTCAAATATACAAACTGCATGTTCAAATCACAGTCTGTAAATGATGAACCGACACGAATCACCCCTCCCCCCCTTTTCACACTCATGCTCTCTATCCCTTTAAGCTTTTACCCCTTTTGTGTGTCTGTCTACGTTCTGGCTGGTTTGGCATACAGCCTTGTAAAGAAGATGGGTAGTGATTGTAGTGATGGAAGTTGGGGGGGGTTTGGGGGGTGGGGGGGTTCCATTGAGATTGAAGCAGACAATGGCTCGACACAACCTTGAGCTGGAAATTAATAATGATAAAAATAATTACTGGCCCCCATCTATCCCGGAGTCCACCCTTCTCCGACCTAGTTTCCATAATGGAGAGTGATTGCCCCCAGTCCCTGGCTAAAAGTGTTGGGGGTGGGTTCTTACTGAAGGAAAAGACCTACAACAGAAGGACACAAGACTTGCATCTTGTTTTGGCTTTGTGCTTAATCCCAAACACCCTTTCTCTAATCATTAAATCATCTTTTCTGGTCTGCCTAGATTTGGATATGTTACAATTTTTGTTGCTGAAAATTCAAATTTGAATACTTATTTTTTTATCTAATCACAACCCAAGTACTTATTTAAGTTTGGTTTCATTTCCTGCACGAACTCTACTGGAAACACATAGTCCAACACAGAAGTGAAAGAAATCTCCAGAGACTTAAGTGTGGTTGTTAATTAACTAGGATTAATTAAGAATGTAATGAGCTGTTATATTGGTCCTTGATGATGTCTTTGGAACAGCATCAGAGGAGACAGATAACCTATGAACCTCTCACTCCTCTTGACAGGGTACTTGAGAAATAAGCTTAAGACTATGAAAAAGAAAACTGCTCAGTCAGTAGTTAGGTTTCCATCCTCATTACAGTAGGTTATGTATGTATATTACCGTTGACATACCATATAAAAAAGTATAAACATGTTAGATGCTTAAGGTAACCCTAAACAGGTTGCCAGTCAATCACAGGTTCAGTATGTTCAGTCTCTGCTTATTTATAAGTATAAGTAATTATCCATAAGCCATGATTCAAAATATAACCATACAATAAAACAAAACAGGAATTCTTGGATTATATTTCTCATAATTGTTTTGACAAACATGACATAGATATCTTTATTTTGTATAGAGCTTGTGAAAATGCAGCTCTATTTGCAGATTTTATTTTTTACAATTTCAGTTATTCACTTAAATTTGGCATCTAAATGGAAAACTGGGGAATGATGATTGACATGTTTGAATGTATGTGGAAATCTTGGAGCATACAGAGAGTTGTTACTTTATATGTGTTATATGTAACTGCTTTAACTGTATCTGACTCAGTAAAACAACATATTTAAGCCTCATGCATCTTTTAACTTCTTTGTTTAACAGAAATAGATTCAGCAGTGACTGTTGTTACACTAATGTTAAAAAAATTCCGTACTCTTGCTGTGCCAGACAGTTTCCTGTTATGTCACTGACCTTCTGCTGACTCTCTGTGAGACTTTAACCTGCCAAAGTTAAGAGAAAGGGAAAGAGAGAAATAGGACAAGAAAATCATGTTAGGTGTTGGTCATTAGTGTTATTTAACTGTGAAAGCCCCACACATACACTGTTGTTATTCACGTTATCAGATATTGGCAAATATCATGTAGATGGTGTTATATGGTATTATAAGTTATAAAGCTAGCGGAAATGTTTTGTGTTATCCAAGTACTTTATGTTTAGTTAGGAGTAGGACAGTTTGGCAGGGATGTAACATACTTAAGTGACTGTACTTTATTATGCTGCTTAGGTATTACCCTGGAAGATTTGTACCTCACAAAAGAAAAAAGAAAAAGTACTTTTAATTAATTATTTTTCTAAAAGGACAAGCATAATTTTTACTCTTCACATATTTATTTAGATCTTTAAAATCACTTTTTTGTGTAAACGTTCTCTTTGGCCCACAACTTAATGGCAGAATACTTTAAAAAAGAAGTGATGACTGAATACTGAATAGATTGTCCTAAACATAACAAGCAAAGTATTTTATTTATATTTTATTTTATTTATACACCATCATTATCATCTCTTTCTTAAACTGCTTAATCCAGCTGGGTCATGATTGCAGGGAAAGCAAGAGAATCAAGCGCTATCTCCTTAACTTCCTTCAGCTCCTTCTGGGGGATCCTGAGGTTTCCCAAGATATAGTCCCTCCGACGGGTCCTGGGACGACCTTGCCTGGTAAACCTCCAATGAAAGGCATCATAATGAGATACCCGAACCACCTCAACTGGCTTCTCTCAACATGGAGGAGTAGCAATTCTGCTTTGAGCTCCTCCCACATAGATGACTGGGCTTCTCACCCTATCAAGTAGTGTGTAGCCCACCACCCTGCAAAGGAAGCTAATTTCTTCCTCATATCCACAATCTCATTATTTTGGTCATTACTCAATGCTCATGACTATAGAAGAGGGTTGGGATGTAGAGCAACAAGTAAACTAAGAGCTTTGCTTTATTGCTCTGCCCCCCTTCTTCACCATTACAGTCTGGTACAGTCACCACATTACTGCTACAGCCTGTCCTAGTCTGCAGACAATCTTATGCTCCCTTTTCCCATTATTTATGAACAAGACCCTAAGATGCCTAAACTCCTCTACCTGGGGCAGATCCTCTTATTTTTCCCGGAAGGGGCATGCTATCCTTTTACAGGAAATAACTATGTACTCAGACTTGAAGGTGCTGATATGTACACTAACCCGTTTCACTGGAGGCATACATGCAACAAATAGGACAACATCCTCTGCAAATACTAGAGACACCACCTTACGGCCTCCACATATAATGCCCGCCTGACCCTGGCTACGCCTTGACAAGCATATCAAGAACAGCAGTGGAGACAAGGCACAACCTTAGTGTAGTCGAACACCCAATCAGAACAATCTTGACTAAATCGTTTCCACAAAACACATGTAAAGGGTTGGCAAACTCTCATGCCCCCTGAGCAACTCGTGAGGTGAGAAGCCTGTCCATTGTTTGATGGCCAGGACAGAATCTGCAATCCTGGATCAGAGTTTCCTTTCCAGCACATTAGTGTAAACATCCCAAGGAAGTCTGAGCAGTATGATGCCCTTGTAGTTGACACATACTCTCTGGTCCTCTTTCTTGAAAATAGAGACCACCTTGCCAGTCTGCCAATACAAGAGTACTATTCTTAATGTTCATGTAACATTAGAGAGGTGTGTTAGCCATGACAGCCGCACAAGCATTTCCAGGAAAATTTCATTCACACCTGGTGCCTAGTAATTGAGAAGCTTACCAACCTTAATGACCTCCATTATGCAAAAATAGAGTCTTGCACTTTAAAAGCCCCTGGTCTGACTCCCATGAGGAAGGCATTTCTCTCCCATGTTGTTTGCCTGTTGGTTCCTATTTGTTGAGCTGGGTGTCCTCTGGGCCAACCAGTTTCTAAAGGCCTCTTTCTTCAGTCTGATAGCCTTCCTTACCATTGGTGACCACCAGTGGATTCTTGGTTTGCTGCAATGACAAGTACCAACAAGGTTTTGACCACAGTTATGACTGGCACCTTCCACAATGAAGGTTTTAACCAGGGTCCATTTAGACTCCATGTCCTCTACCTCCCCAGCACATCAGAAAAGTTGTCAAATGGGAGAAATGGGAGTTTAAATCATTCAACAGTACAACTTCACTGCTTTCTTAGGTCTACAAAGTCTGACCACATCCATCTTACATTGTAGTGTATGTCGAGTCATGACCAAGACCCAGAGAGTCTGAAACTGAGGCAAGACCAATACCACATTAAACTTTGCCTTGTAACTGGAAGCAATGGTGAAGGATCTGGGCTTCACATACATGACCGAAAACAACTACAGCTCTGGGTTGTTTACTCAGGGGTCTTTACAAAAGAAGCTTTGAAACCCACCTGTTTTACACCATTGCTCAGAGACTTATGTCAGTAGTAGGTTTTCAGCTTTTCTCTGTTTAGTGCAACATCCAGCACTAATCACGTTTCCAAAGCATACACAGTCTGGCCTAGTTCTTCTATCAGAAAGAACACATCAGTTCATAACTCTATGTTTCCTTAAAATTAGAAAATTAGACAGTAGGCTAATTGAGTAATTTGTAAAGAAGGAGTAATCTTCTAGTACAATATAATGTTTTTTGTGTGGTTTCTGTAATGAAATCAATACCTTATAATACAATTAGTTAACAACACAGGCCCAGCCACAGGATTAATTAGACAAAGGGCATGACTCCTCTTCCCCAATGAACCAAGAACAACAGTTTTTCTGTTTCATTACCTTTTCAACACAACAATATAGTATCGGAAACATAATGGCAAACCAAGTATTAAAGTAAAAAAATTACTTTAAACAACATCAGCAAATAAACCTGTAACTGCACTCACAGTGCTACAGGATCGGAACCAACCCCTATTAAGGAGGTTTGTTTCAAAGCCAATACTGTGAATAGAGGTGAGCCCAACTATGTCTAGTTGGTACCCTAGTTCCTCCCCTCCAGTGAGTAAGCCTGTTTCCACCACAGTGGGACCATGCTGATAAGTCCTCCCCACCATTTCCCACTTCAGGCATTTCTTCGATCCCCAGGCTGAACCTTGGGCTGCTTGGCTCCATAGGTCCAGGGTCATGTTTTAAAGATGGAATTTGGATTGTGTTAGTCTGGGTCTTCACTCCTGACTTGGTCACCTTGGGAAACCCCACCTGGAGCATAGCTCAGAAGATCCCTAGACCAAACAAGCCCTTTTTCCATGCCAAGAACCCATTCCAGGATAGGTCAAAGACCTAGCATAGCAGGAGAAGAATGCTACAGTTTGGTGATTGGTCATTATACAGATAAAAGAGAAAAGTATTCTCTGCAACTGTGCCATTTTGCATTTCATTGCCTTATAAATTAAATTCTATTTTACTAGCCACTGTTTATTAACCACTACTGTTTATAACCCACCGGTGTTTATCAGTCACTCCGGTAATGATTTTTTAAACATAATTTTAAACATTTTAATAATTAGGTCCCCTAATGTAATTATACTGGGTGATTTTAATATACAGATGGACAATGTCAATAATACTTTTTATAAGGGATTGCTGTCATGCTCTGTCCATCATTTGCTTTATAGTAATTCATAATTATTTTCAACTCACTTCAAAGGTTGTGTCCTTGTTCTTATTTATTCCTCTTGTTAACTATACTGCATATGATTTGTCCATACCTGAACAAAGGTTACTGTCTTTCAATTTTAGCTTAACATTATTCAAAACAAACCTGCCTTGTAACATTGATATATCCGCATTTTTCTATTAAACTGATTACCTCTCCGTTGTCTTTGTCCATTTAACAGCACTGCCATTCTCACTTTTCAGCTGTGTGTATTATTCCCAGAACCCCTTCCATAGAACGCTTTACCCCTGTCCTCCAGAACCTTCAGTGGATCCCTGTTAAACATCATAATAAGTTTTAGATTTTACTTCTTACCTTTAAGCCTCCTCATGAAGTAGCACCTCCATATTTCTCTGACCTCATTCAAATGTACACACTCTGCTGTACCCTCAGATCTTCCTTCTCCATCATCCTTCCTATGCTACTGCTTGTGTGACTACTATGAGGTTTAGTGTCTAATTTGTGCTGCTCCTATGGAATTATGTCAAAAAAGGATACGGAATGTTTACTCTCTTCTTACATTTACCGTGCCTCCAAATACATCTTTCCAAACAGGCATATTCAGTCAGATTGCGACCCTAATAATTTTATACATATATTTATTATAACTAACTTTGCAATTATGTTTAATGTATTGATGTTTGGTATTTGTTACCTTTTTTGTGTTTTTGTAAGGTGTCCTTGAGCACATTGAAAAAATTAAATGCATTATTATTATTATTTAATTTGTATTTATATTCATTTTATTTGCTTTTAAAATACTGTTCACACTTCAAATGGGGTGGTGTGCCACCAAAGATGCTATATTTAACATAACATATTTTAAATTCATTAATATTTGTCTTTTGATCTTAGACACACATATCTTAGGTGTATAACAACAACAAAAATTCCCTTCTCATTACAGTGTTTTTATAAGAGGCTGTAAATGTGTTAAAGCTGTATTGAATATAGTTTGAATATAGTAAGGCTTCTCTCAGACTCAATCCACCTTCCATTCTCTCATCTTTCCATTGCTTGAGTTTCATCCACCTCCTTCATCCACCTCCTTTTGGCTACTGGTAGCTTAACTTTGATATCAGAATATTTCAATAATTTGCTTGCTTAAGGTTACTGGGTGAATTTCAGTCTAGGAAATCCATGAAAAAGTCACAATTATCGCATTAGGTTGTATGCTCTGAAGTTTCTGGCAGCAGGCTAGAACAGTAGAGCAGGCTAATGAGGTAACAGGGGCATATTCAGGATTTCAGGTGAGCTTGAAAGGAAGTGTCAGCATTACATAATTAACAATTAATCATACCTTTTTATGTATCTCAATCATAAGTGCTTCAATTTTATTATACATATGAAATTCAGAAAGTAAACGATTGACAATAATGTAGATGCTGGGTGGAAAAATGCTAAATTTTTATGTTTTGTCTCTGATCTGTGTTTTTGTGTTCATAGTTTTTATCTTATAATTTAGATATATTTGTCACTGAGCAACACATTAAAAACATATTAGTGATAGAAATGGGATATTGTGTTGCTGCCCATGCTGAAACCAAACCCACGCCCTGGCACAAAATGGAAACAGTCCTGTACAACACTAATGCTAAGTTTTTAATTTGTAAACATGTCCTCAGCAAAATCATCTTCAAATGAGCTTAGTAAAGCTGAGTTAAAAAAACTGGCTCATTGCACTGAATTTTAACAAACTCATGCTTATCAGGATCTCCAGTTTTTGCAAACAATCTGTTTGTTGAGGAACTTGCCTAACAAGTGTGTTTGTTCTGCAAGTTGATTTTGAAAACATCATTAACAACAACAACAATAACCAATTTTAAGTATTAAAAAGTACTGAAAAACTGTACTTAAGTCAGTGTATTGGTACTATTTGCAGCACTGAGCATACTGCATCAACTTGGAGTAAAGCACAATAGCAAATAGCAAAAAACATTCGTACATGCAGCTATATGCAGTTACATGCAGCTACTTGCAGTTAAATGCCACACTACATTTAATTATATCATTTTAAAAAGCAAATGACATTTTGCATGTCAGTGGTGCTGTGTCTGGATAAAAGGGACATTTTCAAAGATGCTTTATTAACAGAAACTCTGGAGATTGTAGGAATTGTAGGAATGGATCTTGGCCATATTTTCTATTTATACATACACAATATAGTCACAACTATGTCACAACTATGTGTAACCCTTTTTATTATTGAGTTCAGGTGCTTCAGCCATGATCATTGCTAGCAGATTGCACATAGCACAGCAAGCTGGCAGTAAAATGGATTGTACTGAGGAGCTTATTGACTTTTAACATGACCCTGTCGTTAGACTATGTCAGTTTGGGAAATTTCTGTCCTGCTTGATCTGTCATAAGTTTTGGCCTGCTAGATCTGCCCCAATCAACTCTAAGGACTGTAATTTAAAATAAAAGTGTCTAGCAGTAACAACAGCCCAACCAAAAAGACCATAAAACTCACACAGGGCTGCTGAGTGCTAAACCTTGTTATGCCTATCCTCTGTCACATCACTTACTGCAGAGATCCAATCACCAAAAGAACTGCACATAGAGAGCTTCATGAAATGGATTTCCATGCCCATACAGCTGCACACAAGTCTAATATTACTATGCACATTCACCAGAGTTGACTGGAGTTGTTTAAAGCACTCTGGAGCAGAGTAATGCACAGGCATTTTGAGGGGCAGGTGCTCAAGCTACAAAAAAGGCACCCCTCGCATGTGTGATTTAGACACTTTGTGGGTGAATAACAGTTTAAATAAAATTTAATCAACAGTTAAACTTTTGGATCGAGCTTGTAAAGGCCCTGGACTATTGTACTGAAATGACAATCAGTTGATATTTTGTGTCACAGGTGTAAGATACACAAATAATGCATATGATCGCTGTCCAATTCAAAAAACATTTATCTCTTTTTTGTTGATTGCAATTTTTTTATATCATTTGAACATAAAAACTGTTCTTTATATGCTGTGAAGATTTAACGTTTCAAAAGAAATGCTCCAGTATTTCTTGGAATAAAATGTTTTTATATTTATTTACATTGAAAGTAAAGAATATTTTTGTCCTCTCCTGTAAATTTATTATCTTGAAGATATTTGTTTTTCTTTGAACAGTGAAAATATTTTAGTTGCCCCAATAAAGGAATTAGTCTGTCGGAGTTCACTAATTTTCATTGACAATGCTATTTGGCACCTGACTGGATCCCTTGTTGTAAAGCTTAGGTTAGAGGACTGTGCAGGACCAATTTTATATTTCTGCTCCTGATGGAAATCATCATTTTCCAACATGCAAAGTAATAAAAAGGAAACCAAAACATATATGAAGTTTGGTGGAGGAGGGATAATCATGTAGGCTGTTTTTCAGGGTTTGGGCTCATCCCCTTAGTTCCAGTGAAAGGTAGTGTTAATGCTACAGCAAACAGAGCCATAAAGTCTAAAAAACAATAAAAAGACATTTTAGACAATTGTATGCTTTCAACTTTAAGCAGAAGTTTGGAAAAGGTCCTTTCCTATTCCAGCATCTGCATGCCCCTAAATGCAAAGACCAGTGGCCTGTACAAAGGACTTTTGTCAGCTAGTTAATGTAGCTGAAGCAATAAAGCCTCTGTCTTAAAGACAAATAAAAAGATTCTGCCGATTGCAAAGGAGATGAGTTAAAGCTGTTCATAAGCTACATGAATAACTACAGTTTTTGTTAACGACAGTCATTGTATTTGGTATGATAATCTAGTCACGGCCCTACATATATAAGCTCCTTTATCTGTTTATTATTATGTAGATAAACAGGTGCAGTTGCAAAAAAAAAAAAAATATGTGAACCCTTTAAAATAGCCTAGTTTTCTGCATTAATTGGTCATAAAACGTGATCTGATCCCAATTATAGAAAAACATAATACCACACAAACAATTATAATTTTTAATGTCTGTATCGGACACATCCATTAAACATGGAAAAAGTAAGTGAACCCTTGGATTTAATAACTGCTTGAGCCTCCTTTGGCAGCAATAACCTCCAACAAGCGTTCTGCTGACTGGGCCACTCCAAAAGGTAGATTTTCTTTTTTGAAACATTTTTTGGTAGTTTATCTTCAATCTCATCACCCAACTTCTACTGAGCTTCAGCTGATGGACAGTCACCCTGACATTATTCTGTAGGATACCGTGATAAACTTGAGATTTAATTTTTCCCTTGATGATCGTTCCAGTAGAGGTGTGTGTTCTTCCCGGACAATTTAATCTTGGTTTCATCAGTCCACAAAACATTTTCCCTGTAGCACTGTGGAGAGTCAAGGTACTCTTTGGCAAACTTCAAGCGTGCCAGAACCAGTTTCCTCAAGCCTTTAGCTGTTAATCTAGGTTTCTTTTTTACCTCACTGAGCATTCTGTGTTGTGCTTATGTAGTCAACTTGGCGGGGCGCCACTTCTCGGGGGAGTAGTCACAGTACTAAATCGTCCCCATTTGTAGACAATTAGTCTAACTTTGGACTAGTTAATACTAAAGTTGGAGATCACTTTGTAACCCTTTTCAGTTTTATTTAAATCAACAATTCTTGATCATAGTTCTTGAGGCATGTTGTGAGGTATGGTTCACATCAGCAGATGCTTCTTGTGAATACCAAACTCAAAAAAAACTTAGTGTCTTTCATAAGTCAAAGTAGCTCTACACCTCACTCCAATCTTGTTTCATTGATTGGACTCCATGTTTGCTAACTCTAATTAGCTTTTGTTGAAGTCATTAGCATAAGGGTTCACTTACTTTTTCCACCAGCACTGTGAGTGTTTAATGGATGTGTCCAATACAAAATTGTTTGTGTGGTATTAGGTAGTTACATAGAGTTTGTCTATACTTGGGACTAAGGTAGATCTGATCACATTTTATGACCAATTAATACAGAATACCAGGTAAATTTAAAGGGTTCACTTACTTTTTCTTGCAACTATATATAGGTTTTTTCTCCCATTATTTAATCCCTTCATGGTCAGAATGTAATTATTGCTCCAGACAGGGCCAGTGCTGTAGTAGCCTTGTAGTACCATATCTTCTCAGTTTGGATATGAGCCGTGGTTGCAGGCAGTCCTTTGCTGCATTTAAGTACATGGAGCTTAGATCTATTTGATTTGAACCAGCTTGAAAGGCTAATATTTTTCTATCTATTATCCTTTTAAATACAATTATTTTGTTATATTTGTAACAATGTTACAAAGTGTTGTTCCAATAAAGCTTCAGTGGAAAAGCTAAAAAGGGGGAGAGAAGGGAGGAGAAAAGAAAAAGACAGATGGAGAAAGTAGAGGAGGGAGGGAATCCGTCACATGCTGTTTCTGTTCCAGAGAGACAATGAAAGAGAAAGAAGATAGAGAAAGAAAAAGAGAGGACAGAGAGCTAGAAATAGGAGGCTAGTCATGGGGGAAAAGCAATATTGTTGCCTGCTGTTTCAGAAGCAAAACTGGAGAAAAGAGAGACATGGTGAAAGAGTTGGAGAATCCAGCGGAAAAGCAGATTCCAGAGAAAAACCCATAAAGGTTAAGGGAGGGGGAAAAACAAAATCACAGAACTGGGCACCAACATGCATCAGAAATGTAGCTGAAGAGTGAAGGAGAAAGAAACACAGAGAGAAAGGACAGTGTCCTAAAGAGTTGGGAGGAGGGGAAAAGAGACAGAATGGAAGGAGGGAAGGAGGGAGGTGTGATTCTGGGTGGGAGTGAACCAAATCAGCTGGGGCATGCAAGAGTAAGAAATGGAGAGGGGGGAAAACAACTTAAAAAATGACTCACAGAAAAGAATATAACCAAAGAAGACATGAACCCTGCACTAAAAACATAGATGAATACAAAATCCATATACTCTCTTAAAAAGAGGAAAGAGATAGAGAAAGAAAAAGGGATCAGAGGACAGAGGCCGTTCCTGAGAGTATACAGCACGTGCATGGCTGGTGCTAGAGAAGCAGGGAGGGATAGAAATCGAGAGAAAGAGAGAGGGTGGGAGGGAGGGAGGGAGAGTGAGTGAGTGAGTGAGTGAGTGAGTGAGTGGGTGGGAGGGTGGGGGGGTATGAAGAGAGGGAGAGAGGGAGGGGTAGGTATTTAAGTGCTGGAGCAGGACAGCACAGGCACGCTCCGAACTCCCTGAGAGTGAAGGGAGAAGAGAGGAGAAAAGGTAAAAAAGGAACAGAGCACCACAACCAGCTATACAATCACTCAGCCACGCATACATACGCTCAACTTGACCTGTGGATTTCAGCCTGTTTGTAGGACTCTAACCCATCTCAATACAATTCCTTTCACACACACATTCCTCTCTCGCAAACTTATCCCACAAACAGTGGGGATGGGGCAGGCCCTATTCAGTGGTGCCCTTGGCTGCGCCCTGCTGGCCCTGGCTTTGGGGGGCAGTATGGATGTGGGAGGCACATCCGTTGGCTTCTACCCACGCTTCAACCCCTTCTTCTTCCTGTGCACCCACCATGGCGAGCTGGAGGGGTCCGGGATGGCGGAGGGAGGGGGAGAGGTGCTGCTGACCTTACAGATCGCCGGCAATCCCACTGCCTATGTCCCGGGACAAGAGTATCAGGGTGAGTGTACATGACCGCCAGAAAGTTTGAGATTGAGTCTGTAAGAGTTGTGCATGTATACTTTACATTCTTGCCTATGTTACACTTAAGAAACTTAGTAAGCCCTTTACTGAATTTGTGGACTACAGGATACGTGGCTTTGTCATTGGAAAGTGCAAATCCATTTGGTCCACTTAAATGTGCTAAATGAACATTTCTCAGTGTTAGGCACAGTTGCAGCTGTGAATAAACTTGAAAATAAAATAAGTAAATAGAGAAGCCTAAATTTACAAAAGGCATTGATAGATGTCGCAGCTTATGTCTATTTATATATAAATATAAAAATTGCCCGATTTATATCTGAAGAAAAACATGAAATAAAAAATCCTTGATTAGTATCTGTACCCCTATTTTTTCATTAGTCTATGCCACCCTGCTGCTGTTTTCAAAAATGTAGTGTGTCTGCGTGTACGTGTGCATTTATGTAACTGTATAAGTATTGATGTGAAGTTGGACTCCTGGGCTCAGCTCCGCACTTTACTGTGATCCTGCTTCTCTGTGTGTAGGTGGTTTATCCTCAGGACAAAATCAACAGATTTCTCTTTTTCTCTTTCTCTTTCTCTATCTCTCTCACACACACACACATACAAAACATATAATAATTTTATACAGTAAATTAGAATAAACAGACATGAGATATGGAGCAACCAACCAAGGTGATGAAAAGTTAAAGAAATCATTCTAATGAATGGTTTCACACATAATGTACCAGGAAGCTCTGCTGAAACATACTGAATGAGCTCAACAACATACTAGAGTCCCACTGACACACAGGGCGCTCACTCAGAGAGGGGGGATAGAGTGAGTGGGAGGGTGGAGGGCGGATAAAATAGATAAAAAGGTGAAAAAGGAAGCAGAGCAGGAGGAAAATGTGTGTGAGAGACATGGAGAGCCTCATAAACAGATTATTATCCATGTAACTGCCCTTGCAAAAACCAGATCTATCTGTGTTGCTAGGCCTGCTGAATAAAAGTGTTCATAATGCAATCAGAACAGTCCACTTTTGCCTTTTTGTGCTGTCAGTAATGCACTGATCTCTAAAACGAACAAATCCCTATCAGTGGATGAGATTGGAGGACAAGAGCAGCAGAAGATCTGTTTTTTTTTTTTTTTTTGCAGACACTTTGCTGGTTAATTGTGTGTTTATGTTTTAGTAGTGGGTGATGAAAGCAGATTAAAGGTTATGAATACTGAGAATATCAGGACTATCAAGAACATCAAGCTACATGCTCTCTGTGGGCTGGAGGCGATCAGCCCACTAGGGTAAGGGGGCTGGCACAGAAAGGCCAGTCTGGTGCTGGCTCTCACAGTGCCCCTGAGAGAAAGAGGGCCAGCTGGCCCTACCTGAGCAGTCATAGCCTAGAGGAAGCGCTCCATGTTAATCCTGCTGTGCCCTTACTTTATGCAGAGATATGCTTCTCTCCACTTCTCTGTTTGTTGTTCCTCCTTCCTTTGTGTTCCCCCAAGTAATTTCCATATATTCACCTTTTCAAAAGTCTGAACTAGTGCTTTCCTCACTATGTGTCTTTCTTGGCTCAGTATTTCATCATTCTCATTAAGAATATGGCATTGGTGGACTAATTTAGTATTTTGGCCGTGGCTACCAGGCTACGATGTCTGTCTGGTCTCTGATGGACATGGCGAAAAAAAATATACCATCTGTGTTTGCTCATTTACTTCTCCACTCCAGAATGAGTTTAAGAGAATTGAATAGCAGAATGAGACTGATGAGACAATTATCCCTGATTATGAAAATTAATGTAATTTATGTGATCTTCCTCAGTGCCTTTATCGCAAAAAGGAGGGATACGTCAGTCTGCACAAATCATCATAGACCTTAGTAGAAGGCTGAAGGGCACTGCGAATTCTGTCATTTTCTTTGATTCTTAAGCGTGCCTGTTGCTCTAAGATAGAAAGCATAGAGTTAAAGAGAGCAATTAGGAGATGAAGAGCAATAGAAAAAACAGAGAGAATGACCCAAAGGACTCTCTACTTTCCCACCAAATCCAGAAAACTGTATATCATTTTTATTTTTTTCCACTCTGCTTTCTTTAAGAGATTAAATATTTTTGAAGGCTGTTGTACAGTACAGCTTCTGGTTCATAGAGACAGGAGTTTCTTTGTGTGAGGGTTCGCATAGAGAAGCCAGAGGCCAGAGGCACACAGTGTTGTTTTCAAAGCTATATCTGCTTTATCCTGACCCATGTGCACCACAGAGACATGTCCATTTTCATCTCCAAACATCTATACTTTTTACAGAAGGTGATGAGCATCTGTGTGTGGGGGTGGGTGCGAGTGAGTGTGGAGGAAGGATGAGTGAGAAAATGCACGGGAGAAAGAGAGATGAAAAAAAACAGTAGTTATTAATATTTTTATGGTATTAACATTGTTATTTACTGGTTTTTGTTATGTTTGTGTAATATTCCAGTTAGAAAGATTGCATTAATAATTTAATAATGATTGCCACAACAGTGCTTGCAAGCAATTTTATAACATGAATATAATTGTATTTTACTATTGCAAATAAATAGTGAAGAGAGTTAAAGCTTAATAATGTATCAGCTTTGTTTTTTTCAAATGAAATTGTAAAATATGTACACCAAGAAAAAATATGCTTGTGAACCAAAGGTGTTTACAGTATGTAGGTTCTTTGTATGTTTTTATGTGTTTTTACCATGTATTTAGAACAAAGTGTTTGTGTGTGTTTCCTGCTGGTTTTCTGAGGCTTTTTTGACAGTAACCTGAAAGCTCTTTTTTTGTTGTTGTTGTTGATGATGATGATAATGACTGACTGACTGAAGAGTGGTTGGAGTGGCACTCTCACATTCACATAAAACCACTTTACCTGGTTGGCCATTTTTACAGCACACTATTGGAATCACTCTTTGAATGAGGAGCAGCTTTACATCAGCAATGAGAGAGAAAGAGAGAGCAAGAAAGAAAGAGAGAGAGAGATACAGAGAGAAACTAAATAGAAGAACAAAAACAAACACAATTAGCGTTCAATTTGTAATCATTTCCATGATCATTCTCTTGTGGTGTAGGTACACTTTAAAAACATATGAGATAGGATATGATTGCACTGACTACAAGGTCTATGGAGCTGATCTTCGCTGTGTGTATGTAATGAATTATGTGTACCTGTTTGCTGATGAACTGCTACAGTCAATATACATACAAGCAAAAAGTGATATCACATTTCAAAAAATTAAATATGAATGGTCATGAACTTTAAGTAATCATGTGATATTCACAGAAATCCTTTCCATCGTCAACAGCAGACAAGTCATCAGCCACTGTAGCATGGCTACTTTCATATCATTTTAACTAATATGAAATTATGATGTTTATGGTTAACTATGAACACGGGTGTTGGTGTAGTCTTTGTGTGTTTAAGTTGATGCTGC
This sequence comes from Megaleporinus macrocephalus, assembly GCA_021613375.1. Classification (NCBI taxonomy): domain Eukaryota; kingdom Metazoa; phylum Chordata; class Actinopteri; order Characiformes; family Anostomidae; genus Megaleporinus; species Megaleporinus macrocephalus. Next base: position 16,881,560 of record CM038711.1, read on the forward strand.
CATTTGTGTGTTTAAGTTGATGCTGACTCTTTACCTCAAGCTGTTATATTTTGCCTAACCCTTGTTATAAAAAGCATAATATATGAGAGTAAAATAAAACCATCTGAATTACTATCACTTTGAAATAAAAAAAACTAATGTAAAATTATACTTTCTGATTAGTTTGAAAGGAGAATCTGAAAATTAACATTTGAAACTGATTGATGTGATCCCATTGTAAATGTTTCTGCTTGACCTGGGTTGTTCACGCCCTAATTTCCCATGGGAAACTGGTTTACACTTTCATTGAGAAACTTCTTTCACAAACCGATGTGCTGTTGTCTATATCATGTTTCCACAAAGACACGAATGCAGATAGACAAACAAGGAGAGAAAAAAGAAAATCAATCATGTTAGTTCGAGTGGTCAAAGGGTCCACTGACTAACCACAAATGTCCTTATTAGTATAAATACCATTCCAAAGAGTAGTATATACATAGTCTTTTGTGGGATGTTTAGGTTGTTGTGCTCTGAACAAATCAATGGCACTAGTTTAGATCAGTATGATAGTACCATCCTTATACATGCCTACAATTACACAGAGAGTAACAGAACAGCCTATTAAATGTTATTATGTAATTGTTGAACCTGAAATGAAAGCTCTCATCTGACTGTGATACTGGAGCGTTTGTGTTGCCTTTAGAATTTTCTATATTTCTGAATATGATTTCTGAACAAAAATATATTAAGGAAAATTAAAGAGAGTCTAATTAAATAAATTGCGTATTAAAAAGTACTACACTTGGTATATCATGCCCCAGTATTATATTTCTCTAAGTGGCAAAATATGGGATCTTTTTGGATTATCAGAAAACAAGTTGCTGATGCTTATCAGGCTGGAAAGCATAACAAAAAAACACCTCTAAAGAGTTTGGACTACACCAACTCACATACAGATAGATTGTGTACCAATCAAAAAAATATAAGAATAATCTTACCCAATGTTACTAATGTTAATAGTCTGCAAGGTCACAAAGGAACCTAGGGTAACTTCTAAGCACATACGGCATCTTTCATAGTGGATGTCCATCATCGGGAGAATACTGAACATTAATGGTGTTAATGGCATGGTTGCAAAAAAAACATTCATGTTTCAATGAGAAGCGTTATGTATGAAAAAGAAAAATACAGAATTCTAGCATAACAACCGTATGCAAGCTGTAAAACATGGTGTTGGTAGTATTTTGTTTTGGGCATGTTTTACTGCATCTTGACCATCATTGAGGAAGCATTGAATTCTACATGAAACCAGTGATTTCTAATGCAATAAGTTTGGATATCTGTCTGAGAACTGAATCTGAAGAGAATGGGGTCATGCAGCAAGACAATTGCCCTAAGGACACACATTGTTCTTCCAAAGAATGGTTAAAGGAAAATTATGTTTACTCTCCTGCGAACCTAAATATGTGTTTTCCTTGTAATTAAATTAATCTTGAACCTTTGGGCCACAATGCACATGCCACAATATGTCTTGTAAATATATTTTTTAACAAAGTCTAAAAAATGTAAACTTGACAGGCCCAATCTTGGGTAACATTTCCATAAGCATTTTCTAACCAATCACAGAGCTCTTACTCCACCCACACAAAAAGTATTTCAGACAGCTAAATCTAACCCAGCACAACCAAAAGTTATCAAGCTTCACAACCTTTCTGTACCTGCTTGTTCTACATTCATTAATTTATCCTTACACAAACATAGCTCCTCCATCGTTCCATGCATTCATTTTTCCTTCTGTCTGTTCACATGGCTGTTGATTCATTCCTTGTTCTACGTTCATTCATTGCTTGTTCTATTTTCCATTTGTCTGTCTTTCTGCATGTTTGTTTGACTGTGACTTTAATCATCCAGCTACCATTACATTAAATCTGGATCATAATGTTAGTTTTGTATGAGTAGTGGAGCACACTAGGAGTGTTGGACAGAGCTGCTCATTAGCCATGCCCACACAGTTCTCAGAGATGTCTGATAAGATGGATATCTTGTAATTGTTTTTAAGCTTTGCTGTATGTTTAATGTAACACTGAAGTTAAGTGGCATACAAACATTTTGTATGTTTTACTTTGTGTTCCCTGGGGCTTAATTCAATGAAAATGTGGAAGGATCTGAAATGAGCATTCCATTTGAGGAATTGATCAACCGTTACCGTGCTTCTAGTGCGTCTTGTGACTCCCATTATTATTATTATTATTATTATTATTATTATTATTATTATTATTATTATTATTATTATTAAATAAAGATAAAGATCAAACTTATAAATATTAAGAAGATGGGGAGTTTTAATTAAATGTCAAGTTCAATAGACATATAAGGAATCAGTATTTAATTAAATTTTTTTGGTTGAAAAACATTTTGGACAGCCACTGAGAAATATCTGAGACACAACTTGTCTGTCTGTCTTCTAAGTCTTGTTTTTTTGTACATAATCATTAAGCCTGAGGTCATTGCAAGCCCAAACCACTGTATTTATGGTCAGAACAAAAACCTAATAGAAGCTTTAGATAAGCATTTTATTGCTTAAAAACAACTTTTTCTAAGTGTTTAAGAAAGTAAGATTAGAAATTTGTCTAATATTAATTAGCATAATCCACGTTATTCTTCTTAAGTAGACACTTCCCAAAGGCAATGTCTGTGGACAGAGAAACGTTTACAAAGTTTAAGGCATCATTTTTAACACAAATAATAATGGATAATGGAGGAACAGGATGAACTTAATTTATTTATAACAAATTAAGTTCAGTTGTAATCTCCTGTTAACTGATATCACAGAAAGATTCTCAGAAGATTATTGAAGCTTGTTCCAGCTGGTTGAACTATGGTCTTTTTTTTATCAGTGCTATTTTATTTTTAAAATGAGTTGCAACTTTGGTATTATCTTTGTGTTTATTAATCACACTAAAGTGGTCTGCCACTGTTATATCTGGATATTTTTATAGTATTATTATGTAGATTTATGACAATTTATCTTTAATTGGAGTATTTACTTATTTATCTATGGCTTTTAAAAGTTATATTTTTGAGTTTTTTCCCCACACTTTAATTTTCTAATTACACTGGTTTGATGACTCTAAAGGCCTTTTTGAAATGAACATTATGACATATTTGTGTTTTAACTGTCTCAGGGTTAAAGTTGTTTATACTATTGTTAATGACATGTTTAGAAATACTCCCTTCTGGCTTTAGTATTACAGAGAAAGAGGGGTTGATACTATTACTTATCCATCCATTGTTTGCAGTCCTGCTGTACTGCCTTTTCCAAGATCTTAGACAAGATGATAGAAGCTCTGTGGCTTGGACGTAATCCATCCCTATGGTAGAGAACTGGGCACTCTCAGAATGTTCTCAAGTTACTCATGCAACGATGCTGTTAACGCACCAACCTGCAAGCCAACAGTGGAGTGTGTAAAGCCTGCTGAACAAAGCCTTGCTTGATCTCTTGTAGGTGGGCAGAGGTCCGTAGAAAAGCCCTCTTTCTAATGGTGTCTAGAAGTCATTCAAAATGCTCCTTGACGACTTTGCTCCTACATGAATGACCATGGCACCAAGATCCTTATATTTACTTAGGGCTGTGGAAACCTGCTTGGAGATATCAAAAACCTAGGTGCCTGAAAAACAGAAGAAAGCAGCATTACCTCTAGAGTGAGTAACTTTCAGGTGTGTAATGATGGTGTCTCTGATCATAAATACACTATCCTGTGGGCCTGGCTGAAGCACTGCGCAGGCGGAGAGCTGAGAGCTTTGAACTGGTTATTAGAGGTAAAAACCTTCTCTTTTCCTGGCTATGCTGATGTTTCCAGCCCCACTTCAGTGTGGATATGAAGTTGGGAAATCTCTGTGTTAGCTGTGAACATAGTGCTCGCTCTGGAAGAGTCAGTGTCACCACTGGACTTCAGGAAATTGAAACTGCCATACACAAGGCAACCTAGGCTGCTTTCTTTTTGTGGAGCTACTAATTCAGTTCTCTGTACTGCATCCAGAGCTCACATTCTCCTGTCATTTTCTTGGCATCCACAAAGACAATACAAGTTAATGCATGCTTTAAGCACAGGGGCGTAGTCATGATAGACCAGCTGACACTAAGTGAATTAAGTCATTTTCGTTGTATGCTTTTGTATTAACATGACCCTTCACAGAAACAAGACTAGCCTAACCCGAACCCTAAACAGTTTCAGATCTTTAGAGCTGAAGCCCAGGTTTGTCCATCAGACCACCAGATAATGTCTACAGAACACCTTCCGCTGCTCCAACTGCTGTGGCAGTGTGTTTTACATTACTCAAGTTGATGCTTGGCATTACAGTTCATGATTTTAGGCTTCTATGCAGTTGCTTGGCTATGGAAACTAATTTCTTGAAGCTTTTAATGTACAGTACTTATGTGTTAATGTTGTTTCTAGAGGAAGTTTGCATGATATACCCATGATGTTTGACTACACAAATCTAGAAGAACATTGTGAAAGATTTACATACAGTTAAGGTCAAAATAATTAGTCACCTAGGAACTTTTGAATATTCCCCTGAAATTCTGGCCAAAATACATCATTAATAATGTAAAATAAAGAATGTAAAATAAATATTTAAGATTTCTTTGAAAAATCTGGAGAAAACTGAAAAATTATTAGCACCCATGTGATTTTGTGCTTTCAGAGCAAATGAACTGGGTTTGAAACCACACCTGAGCAGTCAATTAATTAGAAGCACAATTAGTATCATTTGACTGGTTGAATGAAATATAGGTTGCTCTATAATCTTTGTAAGAAACAATAACATTATAGCAAAAAGAAAAGAAATGAGTCTGGACCTCAGACATATGATAGTGGACCTTTATTTTCAGGGGGAAGTGTTTCATGGTTTCTAGAGCAGCTGTGCGTTGCGTCATTGCAAAGCACTAAGAAACAAAGTCTGTTAAAAATAAACTTGGCCATGGTCGAAAATGCAAGATTTCCAAGACTTCGTAGCGAAAAATAATCAGAGATGTCAACAAGAATCCCCAGACCTCTGCAAAGATGGCTTCCTCTGGACTTGGTGTTTCACACAAGACTGTTGTAAGGTGGACTTTATTGTGGTGGACTTCGTGGTCATCGTCCAAGAAAAACCCTATTGCTCTCACAGCGGCACATCAAAGCCTGACTGAACTTTGCCAGAGACCACCTGAAACATAAGGGTGAGTTTTGGAAGTCTTTTGGTGTGATGAAACCAAACTTGAGCTGTTTGGGCATATGGATGCTGGCATATCGAGAATCTGTGGAGGTAGCTCGAGCTTTGGGTCCATGCTCGAAGACCAAGCAATTTGCATGATCTTGAACATTTGCCAAGGAAGAATGGGCTTAAATCCCTCAAGAGACATGTGCCAACTTAGTTAGGAACTACCACAAGAGGTTGTTGTCAGTTTTGAATCAGAAAGGCTACTCTCTTGACTATTAGTTGTCAGAGGGCTAATAATTTTGACCATTGCATTTTTTCTTGTTGCAGTTCAGCAAACCAATAAAAATGTTCATTTGACGCAGATGTTGTCTTGATGTTGGCACACAAACCATAAGGACTTTTAAGGTTATGGCCCATGTCATTGGAGGGATAAGGGTTTTATTTGATTTATTCGATTGGGCTAACAATTTTTACCTTAACTGTATTTATATATATTATCATTAGGCAGCATTCACATGGATGGAAAATAGTTAACAATTGAGAAAATGGCTTCATCTGTGAATCCTTTCAGTAAATGCAATTAAGCTGTTAGAGACAGTCCTTCCAAAGCTACTGTTTTATGACTCATGAGATATTTAGCAGGTCATTGTAATGGCTCACTGCATAATGTGATTGCTGCTTTGCGCCCAGGTCTTGCTCTGATAACTGCCTGCTTGGCACTCAGCTTGACAGTGGAGTTCCGCTCTAAATTAATCCGTTGCATCTAGACATGGGCTTCACCCTGGATAGCGAAGATGGTGTCTCCATGTGCCAAAGTGATAGAAGCTCTATGCCAGGTAGCCATTAAGCCCAATGCACAATGGCAAACAATAGTGCCAGTGCGCCTAGCAACCTGCAAACCATCTGAATGAGCTAGTGCCAGTCATGCCTGGGCATCCAGTGTGGAACTCTTGCATTTTTCATTTTCAATTTCCCCTGCCCTTTAATTTTGCTTCCATAAACAAACAGCTCCCAAAGAGCAAATGTGTGTTGTAGTTTTGAGGTTGGTGAGTGCAGCTTACCCAGGACCTGTGTTTGGAGGGCTAGGATTGGCATGGGCTGTGGCCAGTCCTAGCAGTGTTTTTCTGTCTACGGGCGGGCTGAGAGATTTATATAACAAGTACAGCAAATTAATATTGCATTGTACATTTACAACAATATTAGTATTCTTTTTTTCTTTCTCAGATGTGGGTGCTTATGTAACATAACACATTTTAGAGAAATCAGACAAAATGGTTTTTGTTTATTACAGTTTTTGGTGCTTACCTGTCATCAACCCTAACCCTAACCTGTCATCACTAGCTATTTTGGAGTTCCAGCATTCCCTATGGACACTTCCACAATAAATAAAAAATAAAAAATAAAACAATTCAGAAGTTTTACAGATCAACATACCATGTTTAAAAGAAATCATCACTGGTCCTACTAAGAAATAGAGAAGGACAAAAGTAAAGAAAACATCACATTCTAAACCTATAAGCATTAATATCCGGACCAGGTCTTTCAGTTCTAACAGCATGTGTGAACTCTGCAGTAGCTCTGCATGTACTGATCAGTGTTTGGCACTGTTCTGCTCTACTTCAACACTTTGTGGCTGAGATGCTGTGCTTCCTTAATGCTTTAATTTTTCAGTAAACTTTACAGAGGACGGTGGAATATCTAGGAGTGATGAACAGAGGGAAAGAGCTTTGTTCACAATATCTGTTGTTTATCATTATGTCGTTAGGTTTGCTAGCTTGTTAGCCAGCTAGCTAGCTAGCTAACTGCTATATGTGAAATATCATAGCAGATATATATAGCATAGACTTGCTGTTCTTTGTGCAGCCTCAAAAGTCGAACAAAGTTTGCAGTGGTTGCAGCTCCATCTGTGATCTTGACTCCACATGTCTTGTATGTCGCAGTTCTTTTTTATTTACTGCAGCATAATCTTTGTAGTTAAACGGGATATTATTTAATACAAAATGATCCAGATATTTGATTAAGTTTTCCTTATTTATTATGTAAAAATAGGGTGGCAAGCAGTGTTCATTTTGAGAGCATTTTGACTAAAATGTCATTTAGTTTCATAATATAGTCGACTAAATCTATTTTAGTCTATTCAGTTGACTAAAATATAAAGGGTGTAAAATGTAAATGCCTTTTCTTCAGTTCCCTTGAGTTATTTAAGTCATTATATACACCTACGTGAAATAAAACATTTATTAACTAACCCAGTTATGGAATATTATTTCTGTTTGAAAGACCAATACACACTGCAAAGTGAATAAGAGAAAACTGTTATTTTATCCTTGTATCATCTTTTTATTTATTTCTTATTTGTTTAATAATTGTTATTAGTGCTGTCAATCTAATTAAATGACATTCTCTGTGGTTAACTAATCTACATTAATTGCATTTATCACTTTTTGCTATGAAAATAGTAAATCAATTAATGAAAAACTGCCATATCTCTAGGTCACAGTGTTTACTAGAGACACACTCTGCATATTACGTACAATAATTAATTGTAAATAAAACTAGCTAATCTGTTTTGTGCACTTTCTAGGGTGTACGGAGAGATTTGGGACATGATAATCAAACGCAGATAGTTGCTAATGTCCAGCGCGGTGTGGTGATTTTCTCTAAACACAAACACTAAACTCTCTTTCTCTATGCTAATACTGTCTAGATAACTTAGTTCCATCATGAGTAACAACAGGTCACAGGCTCGTATGGTCTTCTCAGGTTTAGACCAAATTTGTGCAAGTGTGCGTTTGACTGACGGCTACCTGGCTTGTCCTGCCTCTCCATATGCACTGAAGTAGTTATGATTTCCTAACTTGTCCCTTCCTTTCACAAAACTTAATCAGTTCTGATTGGATGTCGTCACTGCCAAACATTTTCGTCTCGTTTTTAATCAACTTCGTCATAGCTGTTATCCATTTTTGTAGTTTTTATTTAGTTATTGTCTAGTTTTCGTCCGGAAAATAAGTTGTGAAAAAAAGACAAAAATACTTCGTCAATAAAATTAACACGGGTGGCGAGTCTTTTAAAGTCTTAAAGCTCAAGTCCGATTCCAAGTCCAAGTCGGTAAAGGTAAAGTCTAAGTCAAGTCGCAAATCTTTAGTGATGTCAAGTCACAAATCATCAGTTTAGTGACTCGAGTTGGACTCGAGTCCAAGTCATGTGACTTGACTCCACACGTCTGGGTCATACAATGTGTAGTAAATCTTGGATCCTGTTTATTTAAGGTGGTAATTTACTTCAAAACATCCTTCCATTCATTATCTTCTGCTTTATCCCACTAATCGGGGTCACGGGTGTTCATCTACTTCCATCAGTTTCCTACAATGCCATGAAATCTGGAACACTGGAAGAGTTGCAGGGTTGGGCCTATAGGGTGTCAAAAAAAGGGAAGGTAAATTGACACCCTCAAAAGTGGTAGAGTCACATTCACCAGTTAGGTTTCAACAGATAATAGTAATAAGTCAGCTATTGAAATTTGTCAACTATTGCAGCCAAAGAACAGAGTCTGGTTAATAATGTTGGAGATTCAAAAGCTAGCAAAGCTTTATAGCAGAGCTGGGTCTGACATCATGTAACACCTGTCTGAAAATTTCCAATCCCACTACATTCCTGGTACACTTTTTCTCCTGTTCTATTGGTCAGCAACTGCCATTTTTCTGAATCTACGTCATCTGGCCATAACAACATTTTCAAAGTCTCTCAGGTAGTCAGTAGTGGCAGTTTCTCCCGCATTCAGCATGTCGACTAAGTAAACCGTATAAGAGTATAAAATCACTTAAAGCTGAAACTTTTTGTACAATATTATTGTGACAGTTCAAGCAAAGTAAAGCACAGTACAAGCAATAAATACAAGATAGCAAAATATTTCCGAAATTGTCCAGTTTCATACAGATTTTAACCACATTGGCTCCTCACAAGCAGGGGTGTTTCCAGGCCTGGGCTTATAGGGCTAATCTGTAATATTTGGTTACCAACCATAAACCCTAAATTTTTAAATAATTTGGAAATTAGGTATACATAAAATGTGTTTATTAAGTACTTACTTTTTTAAGTAAAATATTTTTTTGAGACTTTTATAGAATTCTTTACATACCCAGTCAACATCCTTACTCACAAGCATCTCTGGAAAGTTGTTTAAACTCGAAATAGCTAAAATAATTGCATATAATTTGTCATCTCACCTGTTGTTTTTCTGTTTTAATTTTAATACAAATTTGGGGAAGGCTTAACTTTATAAAACAGTTGTTTAGAGAGTGGCCCTAAAAGATGTTCCGGTACCTGCAATAGTATTGTCCGGTGCTGGGATTATATGGTTTTAGACAGTGAAAAACCACCTGCAGTAATATACTGTGATGCAGTAAGTAAAGTGGTAAACTGCAGATCAAATTATCATAAAATTTCAGTCACACCAAAAATGTACATTAGTGAACTATAAATGAATAGTGCAGATTTAACTGTTTGGTTAACAGCTTTGCTGAGAAAACATGAGCAATTGTTTACATTATAGTTTAGATATTTATTGGTACAGTGTGCAGTGGTTTTTGTACAGAGAGAGAGAGAGAGAGAGAGAGAGAGAGAGAGAGAGAGAGAGAGAGAGAGCATATAGATTTGTCATGAACTTAGCCAAGAGCATATGGGCAGCACCACAGACACTGGTGGTAGTCTGAATGACTTGTTTATTTACCTAAATGTTTATGGCCAATGCACAATGCTTGTGCAACCAAAAGCTATTAAAAGTGGGGAAATCATAGCTTCACCATTACATGACAGTAAAATTCTTGAACTCTTAGTGAGCTTCATCTACACCTGATCTGCAAGGTTGCACCAGTGACCTGCAAATCATCTCTTCATCATCATACTGCATGCTTAGCATCCTGCTAATGCTGGCAGTGTTAGCTCTCCTGAGGGCCCAGGTCTTGTGCTAAACATAATGTCAGGCATGCCTGTCCCTCCCCTCCTCCTTGTCTCACACTGCTTATTCCTCCTGGCATCTCAATTCAGGCAGCTGTAATCCCTGCCCTGGGGCACTGAGTCGTCTGTGCTGATAGCATTCAGCCATTCAGCACTCCCACATCCCTCACAACACAGGAGGTTGCCTGCAGTGCATGTCATGGGCGGATTAGCCACAGCCCGCACCAATCCCAGCCCTCCAAACGCACAGGTCCTGGGTAACCATGCAAGAGACAGAATCCTGGTCAGGGGAGATTACACATGTCTGAAAAACTGGGCTCTTCTGATATGTAGGGGGATACCTTCTTGGAAACAAGCTGGTTTTCCCACCACCAAGCTTCCCCAGAACCTTCCACTCAGTTATCTTCCCTGCCCCCACCAATATTCAAGCCCTATTTACATTTGACATTCACACCATGTGGAGGATTCTGAGAAGGGTTGAGATACTCTGACCAGACAAGCTTGTTCTCTCTGCTATCAGGCAGCAAGACACTCACACCTACTCGAGAGGACCAACACTCTTTGTGAAGAGGATTTCAAATGTGGCAAGTAGCTGACTTGGGACAAAAGTGCCAAGCACTCATAAATATTCTTGACTGTAAGAGCTGTTGAGCTGCGCCTCAAGAGACACTCCACTGTGTGGGACTATAGTGACTATGATGTGGCATAAATTGACAAAGACAAAGAGATGGTTACTGAAAAGAGGACAATTGTGTTTGCTGTTTACTCACTAAAAAGTTTATTTGAGACAATAATACACTATGGCTAGGAGCATGGGGAGATAAACCTGTATGTTGATCTGCCCATGCACGCAGGAACTAAAATTCTATAATGAGTGCTAATTGTTCCAGTCCTACAATGTTCTTTACAAATAGATTAAAGCTTTGAAATATTGAAAACATCACACATCATTTAGTGGAAAACTGTATCCAAAAGAAATTAACAAATTGACAAAAAGAAATTTTCTGCTAGAAAATAAGAGTGATGGAGTGATCAGACCAGATTTACTGCTGTCTTCAAAACATTCAAAATAGAAGATGCAAGTTCAATTAATTTGCAAAATTTTGCAGATGCAGTACCAAATCCAGATGTCCTGGTTTGAAGCCACCAAAACCAAGTCTAGTATCTCACCGCTCATACACAGTGTGAATCCTATGGGAATGAATGAAATACTTCTGACTGTCACATTGTTGGCCTGCAGTGGATTACAACACTCTCATCTGGAGTGTTTTTTCTTCTCTTTTCTCCTTTCACAGGCAAGGGAGATTAGAATAGGTGCCACTTTGTCCCACTGCAATTACCACCTTCTCATGCTTCCTTGAATGCCCCATTTGCTAACACTAGCCCATCCAGAAAAATTGGTGCACAAAAAGAGATGTGCTTCAGTTATCCAGCACATTTGGATACTTGACAGTCAACTGTCAAGCATTCTAGAGTCCTAGGGTTAGACAAATATGGGTAACAGTGTGTGTCTGTGTTTAAGGACAGAGAGTATATCTTTGTTAATAACTTAAATTAATACAATATCTGGGTTCTGTGATTAAAACTACGCCTTGGGGGAGCGACTCCCTTTTGATTTTCACTTGTTTTCCAGTCTTTCATTATAATAATCTCTTAATTAGAAATCAGTTTAGCTCCAGTGCAGTCAGCTATCTGTATGCCGTTGTCAGAAAAGGGACTGAATATAGATACTTATATATTATTTAAAGTCCTCAAGCCAATGTAAAGCATGTCACATGAATTTTGCTCAACTGTACTAGTTTTGTTGTGTGTTAAGCTTGTCTGTCTTCTCATTAGACAACGTCTAATATTTTTTGACAATTTTTTGTTTGCAAGAATAAAGTAAGCCAAGTCATACTTGAGAGTCATTCTTTTTATTGTTGTGGCCAATTGTCACAGCCTGTCTTAAAGCTACTCCATTCTGTACAATACAGTGAAACCTGTCACAGGAGATAGAGATTGTCACATTAGGCTCCCAAATTGCAGAATGAGCAGGATTTACTGGTGGCTGTTTAAACACACCTTTCAAAGTTGGTTTCTCCAACTCAACAGGCAAGAAAAAGAGGAGTGGTGGTCGAGTGAGCTAGACAGTGAATGAAGACAGGGAGCAGAGGAAATTAAACTTCATTTTACCTTATTTTTAATTTTATTCCTATTGGAATGTTAAACATTCTCCAACCACCTTCTCTGCAGTCCGTGCAGTTTACTGAAACAAAAACTCCTTGACACTATTGCTTTATTCCATAAAGAGTGCTGCTTTCTGTTGCTTGTTGCCCCCTTGTTGTGTACATTTCTGTAATGACATTTGCTTTTACTTGCATATTTCTAATTGGCTACTGAACTAAAATGACCAAACTGCAAAGAAATGTTTCGTGTAGGCAGATTTAGGAATGATGCATTGTAGGAACAAGACAGAGCAATACCAGAGAAAAATTAAGCTATTCACTAGAACAGCCATCATTATTTCAGACAAGAGACAAGAATTAGTGAAGCAGTGGAAGACTGGCTTAATACCTGAAAAGTATGCTGGACAAGATTGACTATTTCAAGAAAACCTGGCTGTTTAGGTAAAGTCAACCTTGCATAGCCAGTAATGATGTAGAATTTAAGAAATAGCATGCAGGCTTTGTGTGCTCTGAGAGTTAGGTACTGGTTTTTATCACAGCAAAGAGTTCAATGGTAATGCAGGGTGTTGAGCTCATCAAAACTGCAGTTTGAAGTGTCAAACCCAGGAGAAGGACCAGGAGCAGGGCAGGAGCACTAAACACTAACGTTATTCTCTTTCATCTTGTTATTTTATAATATGCTTTTTTCTAGAGGGAATAATATTACTGAAGCATAGCAAACCAAACATCACAGATTCTTACCTCTGAATCAAACAAGCTTGAAGATTTAAATGCAGCTAATCACCTACGGGAGTTCATTTATACATGTGCTATCATTCATACATGTGCTAAATGATGGCACTTCAGAGGATTTTGCTACAACATTCATCATAACTGAAAGCTCTCTCTGCATTCAAATACTTTGCTAGCCTGTTACATCAGCCTACCAAACATGTTCTCACCATTTACTGTACTCTCAAAATGGTTAAACTGCTATGCACATACATTACATGTGCTAAACATATTCTAAAAACATCAGGAATTCTGAAACATCCCAAATGTCCCTGTTTTAGTCAGGCATGATATTGAAGACAGCAGGATAGAAAATCACCCAAGCAAGGTATATTTCATTCTTTATTGTGCAATGGTTGATGTGGTCCAAGATTGCACTTTTTTCTTCCCTGTGTTGTGTGGGGCTCTGTTTCAACTAGTACATTTTTGGGTCTGCAATGAGGGGTATAAGGTGTGTCACAGGAAGAATTGGCCCAGCTGTGTTGATGTATGGAGGTCAGCAAAGCAAAGGATTACTGATCCTGCTGGGACATCATAACACAAAGTCAGGAGGGGTGGAGGGCTCAAGCAAAGGGAGGGCCTGTCAGCCATTAGTCATTTCCTTTTTCCTTTTTACATAGAGGACCAGCTCTATGTAAACAAGTGTGAGTGGAGGAGCTAAGCAATAAAACTGCACTAAAAAACAAAACTGTACAAAAGAGTGAGGATTCATTTTGTTGGTCAATAACTAATTTGTAGCTCTGTTGCCCTTGTTGTTTTAGAGATGAAAACCCAAAATGCATTGTCGTTTGATTTGGAAGTTCTGTCAATGGAATCAGCACAGTAGTATAAAAAATAGGGTTATTTGCATAGTTAATTTCAGCAAGGCTCCAGGTAGTTCAGCTCCACACTGCAGGAACATATACATGCAGATAGTTCTACAGTCACTAAACCTGAGCTGCAGAAGACAGATCACGTATCAGATCATATTTGACTTGCTCATTCTTGTATTATATCTGGTTCATGTGATATTATAGTAAAATATATGTTTTGAATTTGCAAAATACCTGGCATTCACATGGGTAACTAAAATATGAAATTCTTAAGCTATGAAATTCTAACTTCTACACCCAAATACTTTATTGAATTGTGCATGCGCTGCCAAATCATGACCAGGTGTTGAAAGACCTTCATGACTACAAACATTAAGACATTATAGACATTAGACATTAAGTCCAGTTATCATGTACAAAAAGACAGTAGAGACAGTAGGGATGGTAGTGGACTTCAGGTGCCTTCCTCCTCACCTTCCTCAGGAACTTGAGTAAAAAATGTAAGAGCCATTGATGAATGGCTCTGACATTTTTTACTCAAGTTCCTGAGCACCTTCATATTCCGGGACCTGAAGTGGAACACACAAAAAAAACAAAGTTCATAAAACAAAGTTTCATTTAAGAGATTAAACTTTAGGAGTGATTCTATAAATAAAGTGCTTATTGTCTAGAAATATATGTCCACAGTAACTGACAGCAGGCTTATTTAAACAAATGTAAAAACTCAGGATTTACACTACCGCTCAAAAGTTTGGGATCACAGTAAAATTTTCTTGTTTTCAATGGAGCAGCCTTTCCTCCTTAACACAACAATGGACTGACAGGTCTCTAAAGAAAGTTGTTTCTTTCTGGCCATTTTGAGTCTGTCACCAAGCCATCAACTGCTGATGCTTCAGATACTAAACTAACCTAGAATGTTGTGCTCCCTTTTATGCTCACTTATTAGTAGAATGTTTTTTCAGCTTTGCATCACAATTGAGCAAGAGTGTCCTAACAACCAATTAGCCCAATAACATCCTTAACTTGGATTGGCGGCCATACAAGGAGATTTAAGGAGACAGGAAAGACAGGAGTGGAAGGACAGTTCAGGGGCATCAGTTCTTACAATCACACTTTCTATCTGGGCTGGGAATTTTCACTTTGGAGTTGCTGTAATTGTAGCGGACTGGTTTAAAAAAAAAGTCCAGGGCTGAATTTAGTTCTTAGTCCAGCCCTGGCCCAGAAAGCACAGCAAAGACTTTATTGAGACAGCTGAAAAAATTCAACCTGCTGCACATTTGTTTGCACAGATGTTCAGATGTTCGTTTTGATAAATGTTAATATCATTTTCTAATATATTTATTATCTAATATATCTCTACTCAAACTTGCATGTGTATAGAATATGCATAAAGGTATAGGTATTTAGATTTATTCTGTTCTGTTCAGTATGTTACATGTCATACATGTGTGCCCATACAAATACATGTGTGCCCTCCAATTTTTTTCTGATTCTTTAAAAGTAGATCAAAGACTAGAGGCAGTTCTCGTTTCATTTTGGATTTATTTAAACTTAAAAATATATCTTATTATGCTTTTCAAAATTGTCATTAGTCTTCGATATTTGTTGCAAGTGCTCTTGCTTTTTACAAGTGTGTGTTTGCACGAGTGAAAGAGAGAGACACTGTGTGTGTACATGAAGCTGTCGATAGCAAAAGGCCCCAGAACAGCAGATGGCAATGCCAGGAGGGCAGGCAGGTGCCAGGGGGTTACGCAATGGAATGAAGGTGGGGTTATAACAGTAATCCAGCCAATATATGCTATACACTTGGCCCCCTGTGTTCTAACATGACTATCCATGAACTAATATATATCGACAAATAACTCGGACATCCTCACTCACATTCAGACTGGTAATTTACCCCCAGCCTTCATAGGCTAAAATGGTACAGTGTCCTGCACAGGTGACGGAGTATTGAACCTTGTCAGGAGCAGGGGGGTTGGGGGTGGAGCGAGCCCCCTGACACAGGCCTGGCTGGGGAAACAGATGGACCTAGCCATGCCCCATGGCACGTCTCTATTTCCGGCTGCTTGGTGGCACGTGGTGCTGCCAGTAGGATGTGTGATGTGGGTCAGATAACCATCTTTCTTTATGCCTACACCATCTGAAAATTGAAAACCATCTTTATCAGAAGTAAATCATCTATGACAAATATGTTTAAAACCATGTCTGTTTTTCCCCTCTGAACCTTGTTGAAAATTTGCTATGCTAATGTTCTGGTGTAGAATCCTTAAGCTAATTTGTGACTGCTATTTAATTAATGGCTTGTTTAATTGAGAAGTGGGAGTCCAAATGTATTTACAGGAAACTATAGGCAACTATAAAAAGGAGAGCTGAAAATTAAATCTGGGGTGTGTGTTTTTCATCTTCTGTTTTAGCTACAACCCTGTTTCCAAAAAGGTTCGGATGCTGTGCAAAACGTAAAATAAAAAATTAAACCTTAATTGAAAATAATACAAAGACAGTATATTAAATAATGAAACTGAACCATTTCATAATATATGATCATTTAAATTTAAAAACAGACAATGTAATATTTATTTTATGTTTAATGTTTGTAAGTGTTACATCATCTCTTGCTTTAACAAAAATATGTAAGCATTTGGGAACTAAAGAGAACTATATTTTTTAAAGTGAAATGTTGTCCCATTCTTGCTTGACATAGGGTTTCAGCTGCTTAGAAGTTGTATCCCAGGTCTCCTATGTTATATATTATGTTTTCTGTTGTATTTCTACAGTGATGATCTGTTAGTAGAATATAAGAAGAGCTCAGTGTTTTGTGTAGCAGGATCTTCAGGAAGGCGAGATTAAGCAGCAGCATCTAACCGCACAGGATTTGCAGTTGTTTAGCAAGCGAGGTGTTTCTGGATCAAGCTTATATATGACTTTGTCTTTGCATAATACAGTTTTAACTTGCATTTGTTGATGCAGCAACAATGTGTTTTCACAGATAATGATTTAGCCCATGTAATAATTTTTGCAACAGAATTATGTCTGTTTTTAATGAAGGCTTGAAGACCCCTTGTATACAGATTTTTCCTGATTCCTCTGCCAAGGTTGTTACGTTTAAGATACTTGGGTCTTGTTGATTAGTGATGGGAAGAGTGATCGTAAGATCAGCAGCAGTCTGAGACAGGTGGCAGCAGTTAATGTGGTCGCTGTGCTGGACTGTAGTGGTGAAGAGGTAGTTAAGCTATAAGGCAAAGCTCTCTGTTTATCAGTTAGTCTACATACCCAACCTCACCTATGATCATGAGCTTTGCAGTAATGACCGAAATAATGTGATCACAGATGCAAGCAACGGAAGTGAGCTTTCTTCATAGGGTGCTAGGCCTCACTGTACTTGGTGGGGGAGGAGCTCACCCATCCTGGAGGAGCTTGAGGTAGAGTCACTACTCCTCCACAGTGAAAGGAGCTAGGTATCCAATAAAATACACATTATGACAGTAAGGCTCAATAACAACAACATGCTAAGGCTAAGCAAAAACAGAAACATATGATCAATCTTATAACTGTATAAATATATAACTGATATATACATTATACTTTTGGAATATATGTTTCATTCATAATGTATTTCTTTTCCATGTATATGCACCGCTATTTCAGGTTCTCTATCTACTCCAGATGATCTTGTTTGTCATTATTTGGGATTAAACCCATTACAGCTATTTTATCAACTATGATATAGGTAACTAGATGTACTGTCACTGGTTAGGTCATATTTGTCAGATTAACCAACAGCATAATTAGGATGTAACGTAAAATCTACAAGCAAAATGTTAAGCATCAAAGTCCAAAAGATATGCCCAAAATATGACCAAAACAAAATGCCGGTGGACACCCTAGAACCTGCATTTCTAGGGCCCGTCCTCCCTGAAAATTTGCCAAAAATGAGATTGCTCTGGCAACCAACTTCTCCTTCCTTTGTTGCACTAAAGGAGGTTTTACTTCACCTTATAAAGTGTTGTTGGGTCGGCCACGTGCAGCTGGCATGATGGCTGCTATGTTGGCACCCCAGTCTCCTACCAGTGTCAGCTTTTCAACATTATACCAACATATATGAGTACAGGTATCTAGATAACTTAAAATTATGTCAACACAGAGAATATAATAGATTAAACATAGCTTGGGTTAAAATAAAACTTAAAACAATTTTTTTTTTAAATAATTTTTGGATGTGTGTTTTTAAGTAAAGCTAATGGACACAATGACCCCATTTTTACCCCATTATTAGTTTGTTTTTTAAGATGTAAAATTAAAACAGAGACTGTTCAATTGCATTGTTTTTGCTTCAGATGGAGAACCTGTAATGCTAGGTGTCTATTAAAGATATTTGGATCTGTAATCCATCAAAATGTGTTCTTTACATATGTTCATTTGTTTACTGTTATTGATTTAATTGAAGAATTAAAAACTTAAAAAAATTAAAATTAAAAAAATAAAAATTAAGCAAAGATTAGCAGTGTAAGGAAAAGTCTTCAACACACAGTCATGATTTTTGCAATTTTAGGTTGATCGGCACTGGGATTAGTTTGTAAACTACATATTATATCTTTCTACTTTATGCTTAATGAGACCTCCCAATCCAACACCTACACCCAACCTATCCAGTGAGGTAAGGAAAGCCCCAGGTTTATCAATAGTTGAGTAGGAGCGTGGCGGTGTGTGCTGGTAATGAGGCATAGTACATTGCAACATCAATATTGCATGGTGGAATAGGGCCAGAGGGGTAAAGCTCTAGAAAGCTCAAGACTACAGAAATGAAAGGGTGGGGGTAAGATTGTACAGGACTATATGATGTTAAATCACAAATATTTCATTTATTCCTGTAGAGTTTGCACTTACAGAGTGAAATCTTGCAATGATGTACAGGGCATTGTCAACAAAGATTAATGCCTGAAGCTTCCATAGCGATTCCCAAAGTGTCTCTTTTTTCTCAATCATTTGAGATCATTTTCTTTCTGCTATTTGTCTTCTGAAAGCTAAAGAATATTCATTCTATGTGTGAGTATGCGAGTGCACGGGTGTGGAGGAGAATTCTAAGAGCATTCTTCAAAGTCCTGGTGCTGCTGAGTTCTAAGCACATGTGAAGCCCATCGAAACTGAGCAGATCTGGATTGAAGAATCACTTTTTTACCACATTGTGAGAATAAAACCTCATTTCTTTTCATTACTTTTAATAAAAATAGTACCTTCCTGAATATTTAACATCTTGCATTTTTTTTCATTACATATTTTTTTTTACCATTGATAGACCTCTCTACAGTAAATCCTTTATTTTTTCTCAATTTTATTTGTTTTTATTGTAAACCCCTGTCCACTAGATTTCCTTAAGTTAGCTAGGGGGTTGTGCATCTGTGTGTATCTGTCAAAGCCTTGTGTACTCTGGATGCAGGGCTATTCAATGCATAGTGTATTTTGACAAGGTATAAGGGATAGACCTGCTGTCTAAGGCATATTTCTGCTGTATACGAGTACTTATGCTATATGATTTTATCATGTTGTAATTTTCAGAGATATGCCTTTGTGTCAACTACCAAATAAACCCTTTTAATAAAGGGTTCTGTATGTAGTCCCTGGTAGTGCATAATCATATTGTATGGTATAGGCTGTGTGTTCAGGAGCTCAAAACAGGACTTGGTTTGGGTAAAACACATAGAGAGAAAAGCTCTGGATATAATGTTGGGAGTGGTAGGATAAATTATTGAAGCTATGATGTGAGGGAGAGGAGAAAAGGGAGGGAGGATGGGGGATACTGGGGCTCTGCTCTTAATCCAAACACAGTCTTTGTGATTGTGTGTGTGTGTGTGTGTGTGTGTGTATGAATACACATGTAAAATCAAAATACAGATATACAAATAAGGTAATTAAGAGAAAAGTAATTGAAACCTAAAAACTGGAGCCATCTAGTCACCCACTCGTGCATAAAAAAAAACACCCTCACCTTTCTTGTTAATTTTATTTTTTTATTTTTTTTGGTGGTTGAGCCAGGCTGGTGAGAAATTGTATTTTTTCTCTTTCTTCGACTTTTGAGGGTTCAGGAATTCAGAAATGCATCTGAACAGCATGTGTTCTCTTTTTATGCGTCATGATCTGTCTGTCTGGGATAAGGCCAAGCAGTCGGCTGCTTTAGTGCCAGGGTTTGATACTTGAGCTGTAGTCACTTGGTGTGGTTTTATCTTCTGGCAAAAGAAGCCTAACTAAATGTTTCATGCTGATATTCCAAGTAAAAGAAAAACAGAAAATGCTGTACTTGTTTTTAAGACAAGATCCAATGTCCAAACTCTTTTTATCCATAATTATTCAATCTTGATTTGTTGGGCCTTGTCTTTGCATCCTCACTGTGCTAACATTTCGCATGTTTTTCTTGTGTCTGCTGTCGCCTGTGTAGGGAAGGTGTCATGGTTATCCCCGGTCCAGCCCACCTTTTGCCTTCACATCTGCTCTCTTCTTTCACTTTGTTTACACCTGTCCCATCATTTTCAGTTGTCTGTACAAGTAATGCATGGAAATCAGAATCTGTCTCAGTACAAGTAGAAATTTACTTGGGAACAATGTAAACGGTCTCTCTAAAGGTTTAAGCTCTAAGCATTTACCATTAACCAATTAATCATTTAATATCAGTCAGCAAGAAATATCACTTCTTTTGTCAGCACTTGAGCATTGCAGTGATTTAAGTGCTTATATATTGTTGCAATCTAAGGTTGTGTTTGTTTTTTTTTGTTTTTTTTTGCAACAGTTCACCTTTTTTCAATGTAATGCTCGTGTAGTTTGTCACTGAAAAAATGTATATTGGAAGTTGTTTAACATGTCTCTGTTTGTCATTTCTCTGCAGTGACAATCTCCACTAGTACATACTTTGATGGCCTGCTAGTAACTGGTCTTTACACTTCCACCACCGTCCAAGCAGCACCCATTCCTGCGCCTGCCGCCTTTGGATTTGGTAAGTACTTAATGACCTCTGTCTGCTTTGGTCAGTGATAAGGTTATGATTAGAAACTGAATTAGAAACTGAACTGTGCGAGATACAGTTAATTGAATTTGTATGATTCATTGAAACATTTTTTGGTGCACACTATTTACTGAAACTGTCATGGCTCCATAGTGTATTGTGTGTAATTATTTAGTCTGGATTATGTTTATGAGCAATAAACAATATAAAATCTGCTTAGTTTAGGGCAGACTTCCAGTTCAAGTTATTTCCAGCCCAGGAGGCCACAACAATGTTCTTGGCAAGAGTTGAGAGAGATGACCAAACACAATTCACAAAACCGGCTTTTGAATTTATATTTCAGTGATTGCTCAGACCGTTGAGCTTGCTCCCTTGGTCTAAGCTGGTTTTTGAGTAGATTATTTCTCCTTCTCCTCTTTGGAGAAAACAAAGTTTGTTTCCTTATCATCAGCTACCACATGGTTTGGAGTAGGCTGCAGCCATGCCAATGTGTGGAGTCATCCCAGCTTCACTCTGATGTTGGTAGTTCTAAGCTATGGATCTAAGCGATTGATGTACGCTAAAAAAACACACACACAATGCAGCTCTTTGTGTGTGAATGTGTGTGCGCATTTGCTTGCTCTATTGTAGAGTTGGCTTCACCTCATGCACATGCTATCCATTTAGCTTCCAGCAACTTAAATCTCCACTACCAATAAAATACCCATAATCAGTTAAGTTTTGCTTAGTTGCCCCTTCCTTTCTGAAAATTGCTCTCGTTCATAGTCCCATTGTCACATTTTGAACTGCTGTCCCCGACCCTGGGTTTGTTACTCCAGACAGCAAACTGTTATATATAGAGTTGATAGTTTGCCTGACCCCAGGTTCTGTTAAACAAACTGTATTATATAGGGAGTTTTAAGACCTGACCTAGGACCTTTGGCAATGACTCAAGAGAACCAGAATAAGAGTTCTCTATCAGCACTCAGAAAGTCCCCATGAGGCAACGTCTTAAATTAAAAAGTTAATAAAAAATTAAATTAAATTAGGATAATAAGGCGCCGTTATAGGATAGAAGAGTTTTAGAGCTGTAATTTGGAATCAGATTCTGAAAGACACAAAATGCATAAATGAATATACAAAAAACGGCAGTCTGAAAAATGTCAAATCTCAAAGACACTACAAAAATCATTGACAAAAAAAGCAGTATCAAATAGAGTTAAAAGTGAGGAACAACTGAGCTGAAAAGCTTTTCTGAATCTCTGATCAGGATTGTTGGGATTTTAGAAACTAGGAATTTGGGAACAATGTTAACCTTTACTGACTTATCCTACTGTATCATTTAACCAACATAAACTAGTGTAAACTAGTTATCCAAAAAATGCTTTCAGATTATTCACTGACAGCAGAGAGACCAAAAGAACAGCTCCATTAAGAAGTTACTTTCCAAACCCAATCCAGCAGAAGAAAACAAAAGTTTAAGTATTACTTTAAGTGACCAGCATGGTTCTTTATTTGACAGTGGATAGCAAGGTCTTATCAAAGCATACACAGCCCATAAAACTGTTTCTACTATGTTGTACAGCCCTGAATAGAGTAATGAGGAATATCCCATTTTTACCAGATCTAAGAAAACATGCTTATGTTCCTCCTAAACATGTGCTTCCTAAAGAGTCTTATTTAGACCATCACTGGAGTTAGTTGCAAATCGTCTAATAACTAGAATCTGTGCAGCTGATGTCACAGGGAGAGAAACATGTGGTGTGCAGATGTTTTTAGTGTTGGCTCTGCAATAAAGAATGTATGGAATGAGCCTTGTATAAGGTTACAGAGAACTTGCATATAGCTATTCTTGCTTACAAGCAAGCCTGAAAATTATCATATAAAGTGTAGCCTTAAAACATCAAGGGGACATTCTTCTAAATGTTTTTAAAATAGTATAATAAAATAATTATTAATGGAAAATATAAGGAATTGTCACACGTCTGAAGAGTTTAATACTTATAAAAGTTTCATGGGGACCAAATGGTGTAGTAAATCTTCAAATAATTCAAATAATTTTAATTAATTTATTTTATAATTTCCACTCTCCTAGTGTTCTTTTCTCTGTTTTTCTGAACAAATTTAATACACAAAACATTTTGTGAAGTAAGTAACTTGTGACCTTCTGTAACACTTAACCTCTTTTGTTTAACATCATTCTGGAATTTAGACATGCAGAGGCTTGGGCACTCTGGCCAGATTATGTATTGTATGTATTTTTGTATTTGTGTGTATAAATTTTACTGCACAGTTACTTTATATTGGCAACTTTGAAAAATGTAATTGACTTGTCAGACTTATTTAGGCAGATCAAAGAGAAATTATCAACAGAAGAGATTCTTCAAACTTTGTGTTAACAACCATGTGATGCTTTAAGCATCTGGTAAAACACTGAAAATGAAGGGTCTGAACTGATGCCTTCATAGCAGGGCAATAGAAAGAAATCAAGGCATTTCCAGCTCACAATCTCCACTGCCTAAAATGTCAGTAAAGGGTGAGATTAACTCAATGTCTGAAGTATGTAAAATAGCATTTTGATAAACCAGAGGCATTTTGAAAATTGCTGTGGATGAATGTAGTAAAATGGCTTCTGGATTTTGTGGCTAAAAGTATATTTTGTGTAAATGGATGAATCTGTTATGCACCAGACAGTGGTGCAGGAAACATTGATTAAGTACATGGATGAATGGTGCTACATATCAGCAAATTTACAAATGTGAGTTAGTAAAGAAAACAATCCGTCTATTACAACATATTGCAGCAAAGCTCATATCACTCCTGTTTTAAAAGAACTGTACTGGCTACCTGTTTATTTTACAATAGACTACATTAGTTACATAAAGCTCTAAGTAATCTGGGGCCAGCTTACATCACAGAATGTCTCTCTGTTCATGTCACAACACGATATCTTAGATCTGTAGATATAGGCCTTCTGAACAGTCTTCCTAAAATACAGAAAACATGGAGAGACCTCTTTCAGTTACTATGCTTCTAAACTATGGAACTCAATTCAAACCTTTTAATAAAGTGTCAAACTCAGTGCTTACATTTTTAAATGATTCTTAAAAGTATCTTTTTAATTTAGTGTTTGGCTTCTTTTTAACTGCTATCTGAAAAAGTGATTTCTACAACAGGGCAATGACCCACTACATACCTTAAAACACCATAAATTACAAGAACATTATTGAAAATCTTTGAATATATCCTCAGCATGATGTGTATGCAAGATGGGCCAAGAATATTGCAGCATGCAAGGATGAGGGGGTGAACATACCTAAAAATGTTGTTTGCAAGCTGTGATATCTGCCAAAGGTGGGGTGGCATTAAGAACTAACTTACTAGGGTATTCATATTTTGCCTAAGCATTGCTGCTATTTTATTATTTATTATTACAATTTGGCAAGGTGTGCCGACTTTAAACCAAGATACACTCACATTCCAGCTTTTATCATGTATAGTACAAGCTAAGAAGTAAATGCCAGAGGAATTCCCCTCTCTTTTTCATGCCTCAAAAAGCTCATTATATTACTATAGCTTCATAAAAATTCAGGTTCCATTGACATCCATTGAAAGTAAAGACAGTTTTTGCCTCTTCTCTAAAGCCATTTTGAAGATACTAGTTTTTCTTTGGACAGTGATGATATATATAAACATTGTTATTGCCGAACAATAAGACTGTAAGACATTGCTAGCTTATTACTGCCAGCTTATTATTGTGTCTGCATGACACTTTCATATGTCTAACTAGGGTGGCCAGGTGAGTTCGGTTTTGAGCTTTAATGACCGGTTAAAATGTCCAGTTGAGGGTATTTGATTAAGAGCCTTTTTCAGCTTTGTACTTGCATTTCTTTCCTTCTGCCCTCTGTCTTATGTCTGTACGGATCCGTGTTTAGATCAAGGATCTGTGTATGTACATGGTAATAAGGAAAAGCAAACCTGAACCCAGAGCAAAATTGAACTGCTCAAATGTTGTTTTTCTGGCTGGAGATTTAATAGTGATAATTCTTCTAGAATTTAAAAACAAAGACATGAAAAAACTTTTGGCAAATTTTTATAGTTACTCACAACATCAGAGAAGGCTCTTAGATTTGGTTGCGTTCTCTAGGTTAGTTGCAGGTGAACATGAGCGTTCTTATCTATTATTGAGATCTTCATTAAAGCTCAATAGAAACCACATGTGAGATTACTGAGATCTTTTGCTTGGGAGATTGTATGGTTAGATTATTTGGATTAGGTGTTTGCAGCTGTTCTTGGTAACAGACACAATGAATCATTTTACCTCAATTAAGTCAAACAGGAGAAAAGATATTGTAACATAAGATCTGATAGATCTGAGTTAAAAATAATACTACATATACGACTTTCCTTTAATACAGGAGTAATTAATGTTACTGCTTTCATAACAGTTACAGCTGTTAAAGTGTGTGTGTGTGTGTGTGTGTGCGTGTGTGTGAATAGTGAACAGTGGAGTATATGCATTTTTATGTGTGTAAGCTGTGCAGTTGAGGAGCTGTCAGCAGAGCGTTAAAGAGCAGGTTGATCACAGAGCTGCTACGCGTTTGAAGTCTCTTAGGTACTGACAGCTTCTGTAGCCCATGGGAACACTTCGCTGTGCTCTGTCTTTCTCTTATTCTCTCACAGTCTTAATCTGAACTAAGAATGGTGGCAGGAAAAAAGTGGAAAAGAAGCAAAAGAGAAGGTGACTGAGAAGGATATGAATAAGCCAGGGAGAGATAAAAGAAAGAAACACACAAAAATGGCAAATCCCGGCTCTCCAGGGACTATTAGGTTTGTGTATCTTACTGCTTAACCATAAACATATTGCATCCTTTTTGGAGATGAAGTTGGCTTTTATTTGCCTTAGACTGGAAACACAAAGATTTAAAAGCAACAGAAAAATGCATATAAAGAGAGCTGCACTGCTGCCGTAAAGCTGGTTTCATGTTTACATATTCTTAAACTTTAAAATGCTTTGATTTCTACTGGCTATGACGACCATCTTCAAGTTAAATCACACAATAAACACACAAATAACAGGTGAAAATAGGCAGGTGAAAGCCGCTCACAATTTATGACATTAAAACTGAGCCTTATGCTTGACTTCCGGTTGCAATGTAGGGGAAGATGCAATTGAGAGGGCTACCAATCTATGTTTGACCTATTTCTTGTTTAGTTGCCTTTTCCCCCTCTGTTCTTCGATGAATCGTGTTTTGGTTAGTTCTTATTTGAGTCTTCTTTGAAAAATGAGCAATTCTAAAAGTTTCAGACACGAAAGTACAGCGCAAACGCAGTGTTTGCCAACACGCCCGCCACAACGACGGAAAGTCCTACAACACCTGAAGAAACTGCGATGGCTGTACTCATTTCTATGGATCAGCTAGCTGCTGAGTTCGCGAAGCAGAGATCATCACTCAAAGAGGACTTTTCTCTTCTTATTCAAGACTCAAACCACTACAGGCCTCAGTAGATTCACTGCAAACAGCAGTGAACTCTTTCCAGAACCGGCTCACCTCTGTGGAGACCCTGGTGTGTAGATGTGTGTATATGTAAATGCTGTGAGTGCTAATATGCCTTGTGAATCATAAGCTGGCAATGCCTCTTATTACTGGGAGCCCTCTTGGCTAGAAGTGTTAAAAGGTTGTGTTACCAGAAGCTTTTGAGCTTGGATTTTGGCCCGCAGCTTGCCTCAGGGGAAAGAAAAAGTATAGGCTTACTTACAGATTTGTTTAGTTTTAGGGACTGTGGGTGGGACACCCCTAGACTTTTGCAACATATGTTGTTGTTGTTTTTTTGTTGTTTTTATTTTTGTTTTAGAGAGGCCTCTTTGAGTCTGTGCACCTTGTCACATACATTCTTCCATTGTTCCTGGATTTTTTGTTTGTCTTGTTTTTTTCCCTCCATCTTTACTTTTATGTACCCCTGCTGACAAAATGATAAAATATGGAAAAGGGTTCTTATACAAATAAGACGGGAGTACGAAAAATTAGCTGGGATGTAAAGGGGTTAAATGGACCTGTAAAGCGGGCCAGGATTTTCAGTCATCTTAAATATTTAAAATGTGAGATTGCATTTCTACAAGAAACTCGCTTATTGATAAAGGATCAAATTAGACTTACAAAATCTTGGGTAGGCCAAGTGTTTCACACAAACTTCAACTCTAAAGCACGGGGAACAGCTATACTGGTACACAAAAAAATCTGTTTAATGCAATCACTGTTATGTCAGACCCATTGGGATTTGTTATAGTTTTGGGGCTTCTTTTCCATACACAGGTGGTATTGGTTAATGTATACGCCCCAAATTGGGATAATGACAAATTTATAGAAAAAACATTCTCTCTAATACTTGCACCAGTTGATTTTTGGGGTGACCTGAACTGTACAATCAATCCAGTATTGGACCGTTCAAACCCTACATCCTTTAACCGAAAATGGCCAAGGCAATATCAGCTTTTATGGACCAGATAGGTAGTGTCGACCCCTGGCATATGTTACACCCACAAAGTCAAACATTTTCCTTTTTCTCTCTTAAGTACATCACTCATATAGCAGAATTGATTACCTTTTTATTGGTATAAACCTTTTGCCCTTTGTTACTAAAGCAGAATATTTAACTATAAATGAATCTGACCATGCACCTGTGTTATTAGATCTTGCGTTTTCTTTTAACAATTCAGAAAGACCCCATTGGAAATTAGACAAGACTCTTTTGGCGGATAACGACTTTTGTGAACTAATATCCAATAAAACTGACAACTTTATAGAATTTAATAAGAAGGATAATATCTCCCCTCATTACTTTGGGAAACACTAAAAGCTGTAACCAGAGGTGAGATCATAGCGTACTCGGCCAAACTGAATAAACTGTGTAGGACTGAACAAGATCAACTTATTAAGTCAATAAACATAGTGGATGCTTAGTACTTTACCGCTCCTTCCCCTGAACTCTATAAAAAGAAGCTTGATCTCCAGACTGAATACAACTTATCAACTGGAAGGACTGAGCGTTTTTTATTAAAATCTTGTGGGCTGGTGTACGAACATGGTGAAAAGGCTGGCCGCCTCTTGGCGCAACAGCTTAAGTGCCAATCAGCCACTCAGCAAATCCCACAAATAAGGAAACCTAATGGTGTGTTAACTGCTGACCCAGGTTAAATTAATGATACATTTGTATAATTTTATTCAAATCTGTATACATCAGAAATATCAAAAGATTGTACCGATATGGAACAGTTCTTTAATAACTTTAAGGCTCCTTCTATAAGTACACGGTATAAGACTGAGACTGAGCTCCCATTGCAACAAACAAATTATTAATGCAATAAAGGCAATGCAGAGGGGTAAGACATCTGGCCCAGATGGGTTTCCAATAGAATTTTACCAGACATTTTTAAATAAATTATCAGCTTCTCTATTGGATATGTTCAGTGACTCGCTGGCCCATGGTTTGCTGCCACAAACATTGACAGAAACATCAGTCTAAGCCCCACAGCTCAACGAATCGTGCAGTCTCAGTCACCTGTCTATTAAGGTAGCCTAGGACACCCACACGTGCTTCCTACATCACCATGACAACCTACACATAAACGCTCTGCACCCGGCACATCACCATGGCTACCCATCACACACTCCTGCATCCTATTAGCACTAGCGGCAGCAACTCATTAGCACACTGCATAAAAGCCAGCCACATGCTAACCTTGGTGTGTGGCGTTACTTTCAGTATCCTGAAAACTGTGAGGGTCAGTTCCGTGGTCTCAGGGTTGGTGTGCTCTTCCAAGGTCTATTCACAGGTTCACCGGGCTTGGCCTTCCTACAGCGGGGTCTTACCAACCTCCCTGGAACCCGAGAGAACCAACAGACCTCTGCTCCGGCCTCCACACTTGCCTTCAGTCGACTGTGCCTCCCGGCTGCAGACACCAAAGAAGGAGGTCAGCATCCCCACAGACTCCCGGACTCGTGACTCACATCCGGTACCTTTACTAAGACTTTAACGTTTCACTGCGCAGTATATTTCCCCAGCCCAGCCGGTCGTCCACGAAGGACTCTTTAGTTTACGCTGCGCAGTCACTTAAAGTCGCCATTAGGACGACTGGAGCCCACACACACCGGGAGATCCTTGTCATCGGTTTTGGTTTCCTAGCTCCACCTGGAAGCCCACGGAGGTGCTTGGGAGAAGCTGCTCTCCACCAGCGATCTACTCCACCTTACATCCAGCTCCACGGGTCTGCTCTCAGCTTCCCCAAGTCCTCTTCTCCCGATTCCAGTGGACTTTCCTGGCCTCACGGACCTTATTTATTGTTTTTCACTGCTCTGAAATATTAAAAGCCTTGCAAATGGATTATCTGACTCCTATTGACTCTGATTCCTTACAATCAGTTATTCTCCTGCTCAAACCTGGTAAAGATAAAATGGACTGTAGTTCATACCGGCCTATATCTCTGTTAAACAGTGATGTGAATATCTTGGCTAAAGCTCTTGCAATACGGCTGGAAACCACAATATACGATGTGATTTCTGTTGACCAAACTGGTTTTATTGCAGGGCGACATTCATTTACTAATATCCATTGACTTTTAAACATTATTTATTCTCCAGCGTCCAGGGAGGTGCCAGAGGTGATTGTCTCACTGGACGCTAAGAAACCTTTCGATAGGGTGGAATGGAAGTATTTGTTTGGATGTTTCGAGAAATTTGGGTTTGGCCCTACTTTTATTTCATGGGTTAAGCTCTTATACTCCTTTCCCAGAGTCTCAGTTATTACAAATGGCAAGCGATCCCAATACTTCCAGCTGTCAAGAGGAACTCCTCAGGGCAGTCCAATTAGCCCACTATTTGCCCTGGCCATAGAGCCCCTCTCCATCATGCTTAAGTCATTGCCATCAATAACTGGAATTCATAGAGGAGGAGAGGAGCATTAGCTATCCCTATACGCAGATTACTTACGCATATCTCAAATCCGGTTCTTAGTATACCTCAAATAGTCAATGTTATGAAGAGCTTTGGTGGATTCTCTGGGTATAAACTGAATTTTGGTAAAAGTAAATGTTACCCTGTTAACAATTTGGCACTTCAGATCCATAATGATGCCCTACCATTCCAAATGTCAAAAAAACGGCTTTAAATACCTAGGCATTAATATTACAAGAGATGCAGAATCTCAATAAGAAAAACTTTTCTCCTCTGTTTGAAAAAGTAAAACAAGACCTGAAGAAATGGAGAGCACTTTTTTGTCTTTGGCAGGTATAGTGATTTGTATTAAAATGTGTGTGCTTCTCAGATTTCTTTATCTGTTTCAGTGTATCCCAATTTATCTTAAAAGCTATTATCCTAAAGCTATTGATAAAGCTCTCATTTCATTTATATGGAACGGTAAGAATCCAAGAGTTTGTACAGAACTGTTACAGAGGCCTAAACCACAGGGTGGTCTGGCCCTTCCAAACCTTTGCCACTACTACTGGGCTGCAAACATCCAAAAAATTATTCATTGGCTTCATACTCCTGATTCTGCTTGGTGTAACCTTGAAGCTACACCTTGTATTTCAACCTCTTTCACAGCTTTGACCACCTCTAGTCTTCGCCTTTCCATCTCAAATTTCACTAACAATCCAGTCGTCATTAATACCTTAAAGATATGGAGTCAATTTAGGGAGCATTTTGGATTTAAGCCTTTTCTTCATATTAGTCCTATAAGCAACAATCATCTTTTCCCCCCAGCTGAATTAAACTCTGCCTTCTCTCTCTGGAGCAGACAAGATATATTTAAATTTAGGGATATGTACATAAACTTAGTGTTTGCAAGTTTTGACGACCTGTCATATAAGTTTGGGCTCAGTCAATCAGACTTATTTCGATATTTTCAAGTAGGGACTTTCTTCTGTGTCAAGACTCCAACTTTCCACATACATCTTCTAATTCAGTAGTAGAAGACATGTTAGAAATCCCTCCTAAATCAAAAAGATTTAGTCTTGAGGATAACGGAATGTATAGCGGAATGTATAGCTCTTCAACCCTAGAAGAAATTTGAACAGACTTGGGGAAGGAGCTTGGCATGGACATGAAAGAGGAAGTTGGAACTGTGCTCTAAAAAGCGTAAACAATAGTACTTCCCGTGCAAAACTAAACATAATACAATTTAAATTTCTACTTCGGGCTCATTTGTCCAAGGACAGATTAGCCAAAATATATCCTAATTTAGATGCACGCTGCGACAGATGTCATAATGCACCTGCCAATCTGACACATATGTTTTGGTCCGGCTTTGGCAACTTATTGGTCTATGATTTTTAAAATTCTGTCGGAGGCACTCAAACATTAATTTCAATCCTAACCCAGCAGCAGCCATATTTGGTGACACTGACAGTAATAAGATAACCAGACACAAAACCATCATTGCTTTTACAACACTGCTTGCTCGAAGAAGAATATTATTGCACTGGAAGTCAAAAAGTCCTCCCAAAACATCTACGTGGCTGTGTGACTTGATGCAATTCATACACTTGGAAAATGTCTAGGGGATGGATGGATGGATGGGAGTGTAGTGTTTTTTTTTTGTTTTGTTTTTTTTTTGTTTTTTTTTCATTCTCAGGGGTTGGTATGCATACGTTATGCATCAGGGAAGTGGAAGGTTGAAAAAGATTGAAAATGGAAATTTTGACTAATGAATACGTATTGTACTCTGTATGTATCTTTCCAAAAAAAAAAACAAAAAACAAAATTGAACCTTAAGTCACAGCAGGATTTTATAGCGAATAACAAATGATGAGAGCTTTTTAGAAAATCACTGTATTACTCTATAACTCTCATTCTTGCCTAATCAGTGCTGGAGTTGATTACAGTTTCTGGGTATTTGTTTGTCCACTCTCTTTTTGAGAATTGACCACAAGTTCTCAATGGGATTTAGATCTGGGGAATTTCCTGGCCATGGACCCAAAATTTCAATGTCTCATTCACCAAGCCACTTGGTTATTACTTTTGCCTTGTGACATGCTGCTCCATTATGCTGGAAAAAACATTGTTCATCTCCAAATTGCTCCTGGATTATTGCAAGAAGTTGCTCTTGGAGGATGTTCTGATACCATTTCTTATTTGTGGCAGTGGACTCATGGTAGCACTCATCTTTTCTTCTCTGGACAGTCATGTTCCAAACAGTCTGAAAGGGGCATCATTCCTGCAGAATGTCAGTCAGTCCTTGATGTTGTGAAGTGGCTTCTTTGCTGCCCCTCTTGACAACAAGCCATTCTCCAAAAGCCTTTGTCTCACTGTGCATTAAGATGCAATCACACCTGCCCTCTGCCATTCAGGAACAAGCTCTGCACTGGTGGTGACCTGATCTCATAGGTGCGTCTTCTTTAGGAGACGGTCCTGATGCTTGCTTGACTTTCTTGAAGCTTTCTTTACTGCAATTAAAGTACCTTGAAGTATTTGATGATTGGATAAATGCTTGATTTGGGTGCTATCTTACAAGCAGTAGCGTCCTTGCTTGTGAAACCCTTTTGATGCAATGCAACGATGACTGCATATGTTTCCTTGGAGGTAAGCATGGTTAACAGAAGAAAACAAGTATGTATGTACTATATATGTACTATATTATGTATGTACAATATTAGCCATTGTTTGTGACTAACTGTGATAGGAGTACCTTAAATATACATAATTTTGTACAGAATTAGACTAGACAAGTTTTAGAGTTAGCCAGTATGTGAGCTTATGCTGGATGTGGTAAAAATATGAACTTTAAATATAAATTCTCTTCGTAACAACGACATGAACTACATTTGTTATACATTATCCCTACCAACAATCTCTATTTAGATGCATGACAGCTGAACTTAAGGAGGATGATCTTCAGTTTTATACAGCCTTACACTGACAGAGTTTAAAAAGAGATAAGATAAAGCTCACTATGATTCTAATGTTATTTTACAAAATGGTGGTAGTTTGCAAATGGTTACAAAATAAAAATGCTCCCTTTTCTATCAGTACATCTAAATTCATATCACACTGTATCATTCAAAGCCAAAATAAAACAGCCACCATATATATGCTACATTGCCAAGTGTCTCACCACCCTTCACTCACTGCTCAGAAATTCAGAGACCAAAGAGCAGAAATTCAAATGACTGGTGAGTGACAGGTTGCCAGCTTTGACAAGGGTTCACTGCTTACGGTTTCATCACAGACCTCAGCTTGCTTGCTACAGAGCTTGCATATCTTCATCTGGACTACTTAAAAAGACCAATGTTAACAGCTATTACCAGCACTGAGCACTTCAGTAAAGAAGTAGGCATGCTAAAGAACCAACTCTAGCTGAACAGGATTCTGGATTCTATATGGAATGAGCAATAATAAACAATAGCCTACACAGGTCCCATGCACAATTCTATTACTAAGCATGGAACTTTGTGATTAATTTTAAAGATGGAATGATTTTAAGTATCTCTTCATCATGTATATCTCAGTCTGTCTCACTGAATTTCACACTAATCTTGGCACTCAGTTCAATGCCCAGATTGAGCTTCTGTCTCAATCCCACAATGCCTTGGGAAGCTAACAGGTGGCTTAACATTTGTGTGTTCTCTGAGTCCACTGATATGAGTGGTGCAACACACAGTCTCTCTCTCTCTCTCTCTCTCTCTCTCTCTCTCTCTCTCTCTCTCTCTCTCTCTCTCTCTCTGTCTGTCTCTATCTATCTGTCTCTATCTATCTATCTATCTATCTATCTATCTATCTATCTATCTATCTATCTATCTCTGTATTATACATGCGTACAGAAACATTCATATTCATATATAAATCTATGAATGTCATACTAATAAGTACATACTTGCAGACATCAACACATACATACACACATACATGCATAATGAATGATGCTGTGTGTTAACACAATCTCTACTCTCCTCGTCCATCTGTCCTCTTCTCCCTCCTCCATTTTGCCACCTCTCAGTCGTTCTTGTTTTTCCTTCTGATGTCTTTTCATCTGTTTCCTTTCTCACCTTGCACCACCATCTCTCCACTATGTCCTTGTGTCTTCTCACTGGTGGGTATGTAGGTTTGATTTTGCTGGGCAGACCTGTCAAATTCTAGGATGTGTGTTATTCTAAGAGTGTTATTAGGTCAGATTGTGCAAATCTGACATGTTTTTATAAAGCTGCTTCTTCTCTGTATTCCCAGTGCTTCCAATAGTTCACATGTTTTCAGTCACAAGGGAATTGATTTCTCCTGTGTTCCAAAACAGACACTGTTAGTGATTTCAATTGTGTGTTTGTGTGTGTGTGTGTGTGTGTGTGTGTGTGTGTGTGTGTGTGTATCAGCATGTAAGTAAGAGAGAAAGGCTAAGAAAGAAAAAGAGATGAGGCTCTCTTGGCTACTCTGCTGTTGAAGCGTAGGCTGCAGCTGCATGTGTGTGACCTGAATGTAGCATGTGTAGATAAAGAGCACTGATATAAAGGCTGTGAAAGAACTGTGTGGGCTGCTTTCTCTCCACTGCATCTAAGATAAGATACTACAACTTTAAAGAAAATGTAGTATATGCACTGGATTTCACATTCATATGGGGAAAATAAAAGACTTTTTTGAGATTTGCTTTAGTTTCTCATGTTCAGTTTAGGTCCAATTCAGAGCTGTTTTGTTGCTTGAGTGCAGTGTTGTCATATTGCCAAGACTTGTCTTCTCTTTCTCTTTCTACTGGCCTCTGGTCAGGCCTTTAAGTCTTTTGTAGTTACATCTTCCCCAGTGCACTTTCAGTTTCTATTCAAATTTTAATGTTCCTCCTAGTAAAACAGAAGAGGCCAGAAAACACTGAAAATGTCTACTCATCTGTCGAAGAAGTGAGGTCCTGTGATGCACTCTCCACAGATGTAAATGGCTGAATGTAGAAAGCAATACCTTTGGGTTTTTCCTTTCCAGAAACTTGCTCCTAAACTTGCCAGATCTAAAAGGTGCATCCATCTGGAATAGACATCTGCAGAAGTCTGTTTATGTAAGATAAAGGAGAGTGATTTTAATGACCTGTATTTCATGGAGGGGGTGTGCAATGAACATACATTGTGCACTCTGTGACGTGTTGCTGTTTGGAAAAATTCCAGCTGCTGCTTTGATAATTATGTTTTGGTGCCTGCTGGCATAGCGCTGTCGTAACCAAGTCGGCCCTGTCGCAATGGATGTCTGTATGTATGCGTTTGAGATGTGGATGTAGACCCACATTCCTCAGGCCTGCCTCTTTCTCCCCTGTCTCAACTGTTTTACATCCACTCTGATGTGCATGTCACTGGGACACCTCCACCAGCTAGGCCTTCTCTATGTTTGTTTGTAAAACTCCACTGGGAGTGCTGGTCTGTGGGTGTCAGAAATTAGCACAAGTCAAATCAGATTAATTAATCGTGAGTTCTTGCAATTAGCCAAGGAGTCATGTCAAATTAAAAATCAAATTAGCACTGACGCCTCCCAGGAGGGCTCTGCTGAAGGCGCCCAGTATTCCAGTTCAGTCAGTACTAAAACAAGAGCACTGGGGCATTGTGTGACTTTGAACACTTTATTTTTTGTACTTAGTTTTTTTCTTGTACTCAATTCACCGTCCTTATACATGCCTATTAGTATTCATGCAGATAACAAAGGCATGACAGACTTAGAGTGGTGAAATGGGCTGTGTCTCGCTCCGGTTCAAGCAAGGACATAGGAAAAGTTCAGTGCATTTGTGCAAAAGTTGGAAACCTTTTGAAGGAAAAAAATGCATTCTGCCATTACAAATGACTACGTTTACAGTGCAATCCACAAATATTGGCACCCCTGGTAAACATGAGTAAAACATGTAGTAAAAACAATTTTTTTTTTGCTTTTGCTCTTTCATTCAAAATATTAACAAAAATCTAACATTTATTTGAAATACAATGAAACACTATTATAAAAGGAATTGTTCATTTAATACTTTGAGCAGCATGACTTTGCCAAGATAAGAGTCTTCTCCTAAAATGATTGAAGAGACTAGAAAATGCATGGCAAGTGATCTGAGACTATTCCTCTATACACAATCTCTCTTTTAGATTCTGACTCCTCCTGAGCTCATTCCATGGTTTTTCTATGGGGTTTAGGTCAGAGGTCTGGGATAGCCATGGCAAAACCTTGATTTGCTGTTCAGTGGACTATTTTCTTTGCTGTATCTTGAGGGAGTCTGGGATCTTTCCTTTTGGAAGAAAAACAGCCCCACAACATCACAGACTCCATACCATGCTTCAAAATGATGAGACACTTTCTGTCACCTTTGTGTCTGCAACAAATCCACCTTTTTGTCAAACAAAAAAGCAAACAAAAACAAAAAAAGTCATTGCCAAAAAAGTTCTGTTTTGAAGTATTTGGCAAACTGTAGAGACAGCAGAGGCTTTCTTCTGACAACCCTCCCAAGCAGCTTGTGGGTGGTTATAGAAGTTTTTTTTAGATCTTTTTTCCAAGACCTAACTACGGCCTGCAGTTGTCCAGCTACAATCCTTACTGAATGTTTGCCGTTTAAACCATCCGCCTCACAGTGCGTGGGGTCAATGTAAACTTAGATCTTTTTCCTGGCAGATTATAACTGCATTAAGCTTTTGTTGTCCTTATATTGGAATGGGCATTTATAACTGTTACCTTCTAGCAATTTGCTGATTTGTGCAGCTCTACAATCCTTTTGACATGCATCACTGCTGTTTCCTCTGGTCTTTCTCATAGTGATCAGTGATTAAGGAAATTGGGTTCTGTGTCACTACAAATTAATTTTTTCTTGCTAACTATTTATTTGACCCTAATAATATGTAAGGTGAGTAATATGTAATATGGGTGAGTAACAGGTGAATGTTTTGTTAGGAATGATTAAATAAGATGCAAAACATTTTCACTTGATGTATCTGATTGGTTTTCTTTGTATTGAAACCTCTTACACTCACACTTTGCCTTTGATACTTAAAGTTTTAAAATCAGACTTTCTTTTCTTTTACCATTCGCACAGGCAGATCTCTGATCTCTCTAACATTGATTGAGACAATTATGAGGCTAGGATTACATTTTATTTAATTTAACAAATTGACTGTCTTTTGAGTCAATTTTAATGTTTGTTTGGTAGAACCAATACTATGTGACTGTCATACTCCTTTTTTCATAGTAACTGCAAATATAAAGGCTTCTGACAAGTAACTGAGGATGTATACTGATTCTGGCGTTTTTCCTTTTTTTCTGAAATATTTGGGGTTTTTAAAAAGGTTTTTAAAAAATTCAATTACTTTGTGGTAGTTAACTGTAGGTAGTGAAGCAGGGATATTGGTGGATTGATCCGGAAGACCAAAGTTGATCACTACCTGATCACAGTTTTGGACAGGGGTGAGATATAATGGTTCAGACGGAACGGATATGTATAAGTTGAGATACTAAAATAATAATTTGTTTTCCTCAAAAATGGAGCAGACACACATTTGTGCACACAGAGCTTTTAATGTAAGCTGAGCTTCTGTCCATTCATACAGCAAACACTCAAGTTCCCACAACAGCAGGCTGCTCCCCCACCCCTGGCAGCCTGCACCAAAAATGCTACCCACAGCTTCCTCTTGGCAACACCAAAAACACCCCTGCCTTTTCCATGGCAATACCAGTGTCCAGTGATTGGCAGCTTTTAACATGGACCAATAACATTGTAGAACAGTGTTGCCATGAAGTCAGGGAGTCACTGGAACCCCACCATCCACTCAGCTGACCTCAAGAGTCAGTTTCTCAGGCAGCCAAAGCAACAATGGATCTTTAAAACGGTTCATTTGGCTGTATTGAGCATTGCCACATACTACACACTGTGTTCCTATGGGAGGCCACAACAGGCCACAGCAGAACAAAGACTTAGCGGGTTTCAAATATGCTTTCATCGTGCTCCGATAGGTTTTGTTTTTCATTATGACAGCCTTCTGAAGCCAGCACAAGTATCTGATACAAGGTACTCACAATGAGCCCAGTAATTTACATACTGTATGCCTGCTGATAAATATTTATGGCTCACATTTTCATTATGGTGGCAGTATGATGTATGAAGCGAAGGCAATGTGAAGGCAGAGACCAAACGCTTGACACATGCACACACTCACAACCACAGACATGCATACAGTAATTGAATGAACAAGGATCATAAATAAAGCAAAACTGACAAAGAGACGGAGACTACATTGGCTTCATATTGACAGTATACTTATAATCACATTTCCTATGCCCTCTAGTTTGTTTTCCACATTGCTTGTTTATTCCTTGCCATGATTAGATTCATGTGTTTTTGTATTTGTGACTGGCTGTAAACAGCAGCAGTTGTTTCACTGAGATGGGAGACAAATCATCCCAAGGTGAAAAGAAACCTTTTCTATACGTGGCATGCTGGAGCTCTGGGCGACACTGACAGACAATTAGATGCACCTTGCAATTCTGGTCAAAACCCTGTCTGTCATATGTGCAGGCAAGCTGCACCACAGCTGCCAGTTTTAGTAAATAAACGGTGGATATAGCACAGAGCCAAGACTTGAATTTCTAAATACATGTTAAGCAGTATTTGAGACATAAATTTAATTAAAAATTTGCATAATGGCAACTATTCCAACTGATACTGTGGCTGTTTGGCCTAGGCTAATCTTAGAATTTTTTCTCCCTGACTCCCCATTATAATGAACAGCAGTGAGAAAGATGGGGATGAGGGTCTAGAAAATGTGCCAGTTTGTGCCATCCAAAGCCCATCTGCTCTCTCCCTCCATCTCATTTTCTCTCTATGGTTGTTTTTTTTTACATGCAGTGGATTTTTCAAATGATATAGGGGAAAATAATAATTAAAAAAAAAGATCAAAGGTGATTAAAAAAAAGATCATGGACAGGCGTAAAATGAAATATGGTGTAATAAGAACAACATGACATTGAAAAGAGTTTTTTTTTGGCCTTACTAATTGACAGTGTAAACATGTAGAATCTGAGCACACAGCACATATCTTGCGAATGTAAACTCTTTTTGAAGCATATCTTAGTAAAGCACATCATAGCATACATGCTCAGGGCTACTTGTCAGCACATACACTTGCAGTCTGGTCATCAACTGGACATTTCTCAAAAGCAAGCAGTCCCTTAGAGACACTTTAGTCTTTTACTAATGAAAAAAGGTAGCAATTTTTTTTTGGAGGGGGTTTCAGCTGACATTCATGGAGATCTCCACCCAAGACCCTCCCCTAATCTCAACCTTTTACAACCCCCCATATGCAGTTCTTGTTGTCATGTGTGTGTGTGTGCAAGCATTAATTTAGCCATAGCACGGGTGGGCCAGCCATGGAGAGTGCTACCGTGGGAGTTAGGGAGTTAGGGTCATTTTTAACGGCCATTAATCATGGGAGACAGCTCTGAAGTGTTCAATCTGCATGTGAAA
Source organism: Megaleporinus macrocephalus (assembly GCA_021613375.1). Lineage (NCBI taxonomy): Eukaryota > Metazoa > Chordata > Actinopteri > Characiformes > Anostomidae > Megaleporinus > Megaleporinus macrocephalus. Next base: position 16,920,868 of record CM038711.1, read on the forward strand.
GAAGATTTTAAAATCATAAGTTTCTTTACAAAGACTGGTGGTGTTTTTAGGAGGCAAATCAAATAGACACCACCACCTTGATTCTGGGCCTTCAACAGTCATTACAGCTGAGAAATAAGCAAAAAGCAGACATTGAACAAAGCAGGCTCATTAGACAATAAAGCCATATAGATAATGAAATGTGTCTGGGCATTTAATATGACAATGGATTGCTGACCCAGATTTTGTATCTCTGGGAAAGACGTTTTGCTTTTTGTAGTTTAGCTTTAAACATAACTATAACACTGCAGACATAGTAAGTATGTCAACAATTCTTTCAAATGTAAACCTACATATTTTCCCATAGGAGGTTGAGTGGATTAAATGAAATTGATCTTTTCCTTTTCCTTTGGGCTTGTTCTCCATATGTATCGCCTACTTCAAAACACAGCATGGTGAGCATTGCATTTAACTTTTTCACTATAAAGATTACATTTTAATGAGTCATGTTTGAAGCACCACACAACGGTAAGTAATACAGCTGTGCTGTAATTTAATTGTATTCAGTTCTGACATGAATTCATGTATGCAACATGTTATTATGGTAAAGCAGTTCCATGTATTCCATGTAAGACTAGTGATTTTAGGGAAAAGATTGGGTTATTTTGGTTTCATTGGGAGCTAGAAAATTGCCTAGAGTGTATTTTGTGATTGCAACAGGGAATAAGAGCTGGCATTTCTGGCTGCTATTTCCCAGAGTGCATTTTTCATATTTTTTCATCGCCTCAACCTAAAATGCTCTCTTTCTCCCCCCCCAACTCTCTCTCTTGCTCTCTCTCTTTCACACATTTACACACTGCTTCTTGATATTTCTCTCAGTTTTAATGTAAAATCATAATCCCGTTTAGTGAAGCCTTAATGTCATTCAAGTGTAACTGTATAAATTCATTCACCCTGGCACCTTTTAGCAGAAACAGTCACTAAAGGAAATTTAAAATGTTTATTACAAAAATCAATCATCTTTCTTCTCGTACTCTTGTGTGCTCTTTATTTGTAATTTGAGATATGTTACTGCTGTAGAACATGGACTGACAGATTGCTGTAATAGTATGAACTCTATATAGTAATAGTATGAACACCTAGTTGAGACCACTCTGTTGAATTAACTGAAACTGCAGTCCAGTAAAAAAACAACAAACTTTATATTCATAACTTAGACATTTACAAAGATTATGTTGTGCTCTCTTGAGCACAATTCATTAATAAGAATAGCAGCATACTAAATGTATACAAAATCCACAAGGTATTTTCTGTTGGGAGGTCGCTGCTCCAAACACTTACCGCTACGTTTTGTCTTGTGAAATGAATGCTTACAACTTCTTTTCAGTGTTGCTCTCACTACTGAAGCAGTTACTGCCAGAATAATATTTGGTACACTTTTAGGGGAATTCTTATCATTCTGGTAATTATGAAAAGAAATGTTCAATCATTGGTATAGGGTCACTCAAAGCAAAGGTATTATATTGTGAGCCAATTAAACTCCTTGCAAAATCCCAGTATTACAGATAGAGACCAAAGCCTAGCTCACCTAATAAATCCTTTATTAAATTTGATCAATTGTGAGTAAAAAGGAAAAAAAAAGATGTTGTCTATTTATATTTAGCTTTAGTGCCATTGACAACACAAGAGACCACTGATATGTAAAGACAGGCCCTTAGTAATACTGTGTAAACATGGAGGAGAGACTAGTGACTGCACTCTACAGGAAAGCAGAAAAACATATTTATTACATAGTATGCCATACAACATTAACGTTAGTTTTAGAGAATGATTAAAACAACTGATTGACTGATATGACACTGTGGTGTTCAGCAGCATAGGCTCACATGCCAGTTGTTCTATGATCTATTTGTCCTTCATTGTTTTGCTTTCACACTTATAATGAATGATTCTCTCTCTCTCTCTCTCTCTCTCTCTCTCTCCCTCTCTCTCTCTTTCTCTTTCTCTCCCTCACACACACACTCTCTCTCTTTTTCTCAGGAGTAATGTCAGAGCGGCAGTTTGGGACTCAGTTTGTGTGCAGTGTGGTGGCATCTCATGTCAGTCATCTACCCACAACCAGTCTCAGCTTTGTGTGGATCGCCCCACCGCCTGGCACAGGCTGTGTGAATTTTCTGTAAGTGTGCTGTCAGCATGGAAACCTGCATTGCCTAGGCACCTGTATTACCTGAAAATTTTTACCTAGCTATATAACATATAAAGAATATATGAAACTTCTAAGAGGCATGTTGTAACCTGAAAATGATATTTGGCTTTGAGTAAAATATTTTTTTAAGTAACAAACTCACTGTTCTGGTCTGGCAATTTGTAGTGTTGTATAGAGATATTTGCACACAGAGAGCTTAATGTTGTTTCTTTTGTAACTGACTAAATATGGATCAAGAACATGTTATCATATTATGAAATGGTAACTGGAGCCCCAGCAAACATCAGAAATCATTCTCCATTACAATAACGGTTGTAATGTCTTTCTCTCACCATTATTTCTTATCTACATCATCATGTATTTCTCATTGCACATCCTTCTCTTTTCTCTTCACAGCCTATCACTAAAAACTTGGTAATGATAATCAGACAAAATGTAATTAGCAAATGTTTACTTGAAAGACAAGCTGGTGTTGCATTCACCCACCTTTTGAAGTTAAAGGCCTTTCGACATACAAAAAGGTGTAATTATTGACCTTGTTCATGTCAAGAGAAACATGCATAGTCAGAGTTTATACTGAGGGCAGCCGGACACGCTCAGTTGTTAGAATCTGAATAATAGAAGTCAAATTGTAACACAGGTGGTTAAACCTGTAGATATTTGTTAAACTTTTTAAAGTATTAAATATGTTTAATATATATATATATATGTTTTATTCCAGTTATCTCTCAGCTGGCTACTTTAATATAGATATCAATAAGCATATGCGTAACCCAAATAAAATTATTCATTGTTTTTGGAGGTACATGGCTCATGTGGGAAGCTAATATAGGCTTCCTTGTCAGTAATTCTGTCGTGCTCTGATTTGTTTTGTCTGAACATGCTGAGGAGGAGTGTGAATCTCCTTTGCCTAAGATCTACCACACATACATGCTGTCACAAATGCATTCATACTTGTGAACATAAATATAGTGCAGCCAGGTAAGAGATAGCAATACTAAATACGATAACAAATACAAATAAAATACAATAAAATAAAAAAGGCATAATTATTGAAAAAAAACTTTGTACAGCGATTGTTAATTGGTGCAATGGCACAAGCCAAAAAAAACTTGTTTGGCTAGAGAACCTGCTTGAAGAAAATGAGTGATACAGGTGATAAAGGAGGTGTGACGGGTGAGCGATGAGTTACTCGGAACGCTGCTGTGTGTAAATACTCTGCTGGCCTTTCTAGGTAATGGAGTGAATGTTGGTGTCCCACATTAGGTCCCTGGTGATTTCTAGGAACTCTACTGTGCACTCTATTAGCTCCATATATTGTGTCCAGACACCCTTAACTGAACAGTGTTTCTTGTCAAAGCTGATCAGCTGCCCATCCATTCCAGTTTGATACTGTCAAAAAATATTCCTAATTGACAGAAGACATGACCGTAACTAGCTATAGATATAGCTATAGTACTAGCTATAGGTTTTCACTCATTTTGTCTTAGTTGATGATATTTAATGTGCAAATGTTCTGATAATTTTGCTGTGTTTAAAGACTTGCGCTGCTTTGTCAGTTGATTTGAGTTTTTTCCAAGATATGTGTTTCTTGAAGATCCAGTACACTAGTGGCAGTTTATTACACAAGAAAATGTGACTAAAAGTGAAAAAAATTGAAGATCAGCTAAAGCCTAATTCTCACCAAGTGATATCAGAAAATAGGCTATATGTCACAGGAAAGCTATGTCCTAACAGGGGCCAGTGTAATGTCTGAGATTGACAAAGATCTCTGCTTGGCCTGAGACATCTCACAAGTGGCAAAGTATGAATATTAGAGTAAGGCTCTCAGTTTGTCAGACTGTGAATGTTAAAACTAGTTAAACATGGGGTTACTGGGGTTATTATGTTAGTGCTAATGCCAATGGTAATGCACATAAGTATTTTTGGCAGTTGTAGATTAAACAGAGATGGGGACTGTATGTTCTTGTAAAATATATAACTGACATTTACAAACATTTTACCTTTTATGTTTACAGCTTTTTTACAGTTTTCCATCAACAAATATCTCTGGCATAGAACAGGAATAGCTACTTTTTATTACTTTTTAACAGTCTGCAGACAGAAAACAATTGGCTTATGAGTAGGTGATGTGACAAAAATGTAAGCATGATATTTAAAGACCACTAGAAGTGGTACATTCTTTTCTTATGTACAATAACTGTATGTACAATAATTAATTATTTCCAATATTATGCATAGTTAGCTGCACTAAATTCAATTTAAAAAGCCTAAGAATGTTCTTTGTAATTACCCAGCAGTTATAGCCAATGTTTGGATTAAGGCAATAATAATAATAATAATAATAATAATAAGAAGAAGAAGAAGAAGAAGAAGAAGAAGAAGAATAATAATAACAACATTTTATTAATTATTAATGTATTAATTAATATATGGAGTACTTATCATACCAATGGCAGCACAACATGCTTTACAGACAGTTCTCATTAATAATGACATAAATGTAGTGATAATGTCTTTAGAAATGTATTCTGTAATGCAGTATGATGCCATTTATCATGTTTATGATGAATATGGTTGTATTGCCCAACTTTAGTTACAAGCTACTGTACAAGCTAGTGGATAGATCAAGACTCCACTAAAGGCCTATAGTCATTTCAAATGGATGATTTCGTTATGAATTTATAGGGTAATATCCACGAGCAAAAAATTGCAGACTTTCTGGAAATTCACAAAAAATTCACAGTGTACACCCATAACCTAGATTACTGACAGAATTTTACAACCTTACAGTCTTTTGCACTTTCTTGTTAATGTTGTTAATTTGTGGGGTGTGTGTCTGAGCAGAGAAGCAGCAGGGTCAAGGCCAGGGTCATTATTGAAGCAAGATGTTTCTGAATGCTAAGGATTTGCATTTAAGTGTATGGCAATATTTTTTATTTGCTTTTCTTTGTGGTTGTATAGTGGGTTATTCGATGCTGTGGTCCTGCTGACATAAAAAAACACATACATTTAGCCTTATCTGCTCATTATAGACCCGTCAGAGACATCTCTGTAATGTATGCTCCTCCTACGTATTAGTTTTGTATCACTAGTCTGATTAAAAAACCCAGAGCTCTAATTTGACATGTCATCCATGAAGCCTGTTAATTACATTATTTTTCAAGAGCTTTGCAAAGAACTGACGTCTTTGATCACAAAAGGGCTATAAACAATAATCCAAGTGGGCACATTATGATGATGTTATTCTAGTGCAGGGTGAGGCTCTACTTTAGTAGACACAGGAATGGAAACCCAGACCTTGTTTTGAATATTTGAATATAAGTTTACAAATGGAATATACACTGACAAGTAATGTACCTTTGAGCTGGCAAATGGCAAAATGCAGTTTGCTTATATGGTCTCCACATGCATATGTTCAACTCCAGGAAAGACAAGAAAAAGGGAAGGTTTAGGTAACTGGTTTTGTTGACTGTGATGTTTGCACAGGTTTTGGGATTCTGTTCTGTGGAGCAGTAAAACAAAACTTTTCAGGGCTATGGATCAGCGTTATATTCGGAAGAGGAAGCTAATAACACCCTGCCTACATCGAAACATGGTGGTTTTGTGGTGATGCTTTGGGGCTGCTTTGTTTCTTCTGCAGTGTGTGGAAGGCAAGATAGATTCAAGTATCTAGAAATCATGGGCCCATCAGGAATGAGCTAAGGTTTCTCAGGAACGCTCCCAGAAGCTGATGTCTGGTCATGAATTATGTTTGCAGCAGGTCTTAACAGCAAAAGGGAGCTTTACTAAGTAGTAAAGACATTTGTCATGAAGGGGTTGAATAATTCTGAGACTGCAGCTAAAAATAGCATTTTGTGTTTAATTTGGAGAAACCTCTTGTCATATTAGTTGTGTTGAGCTATTTAAATTGTTAATGTGTATTAGATTTTTTGCAAACCAATTTTGCAATGGTGGTTGAATAAGTTTTGTTGCTATAGAACCAGTATGGTGATTTCCTTTCCAGAAATTATTGTGCAATCTGTGATGGCCTAGAGGTCCCTGAGGGTCACCTTTTGCATCGTAGAGTTAAGACACAACAGTTGTCTAAATAGAAGTAAAAGATCTATCACATCTGATGTATGTGTGTAAGTGCTCATGTTCCAAACTAGAGGTCACCAACTCTGGTTCTGGATATCTGCTTTCCTGAAGAGTCTTCTTCCATCATGATCTGCCATACCTGCTCCAGCTAATTTACTCCTTCAGAATTCCTGTCTGGCTGGATCAGAAGCATTAGTGTTGGGCAAGGGGATGGGCAGCACGTTAGATGCAGGTTGGAACTAAACTCTGTGGGGAAAGTAGAACTCCAGGAGGGGGGTTGCTGACCACTGAACCAGACAATGGCATTTATTACATAAAGACTGTATGTTTATGGGATCAAGGATTGTCTAGTGTGAATGCTGAAGAAGGTGGTGAAATGTTCTCATTCTCACTGTCTTTTTCATGGCTCTGTTTATCTATTAATTTTGCGTCCCTGCATGGCGCACAGGCATCTGCTGACAAGATTGCCTTAATTATGAATTACGTGTCTCTCTCCCAGAGTGCTCCCTGAAGAAAAAGAAACTGTGTACATGTCTGTGTTCAACCTGCTGCCCCTTTTTCAAAACACTGCCTCAGAGCTTCCACACTTGTAAAAGAAAAGGCAGAATTAAATTAGAGGAGGAGAATGCGCAAGCATTCATCTCATTAGGGCTAATTGAAAAGGAATGGAAGCCTGTTCTGTAATCACCTCTACAGCTAATGCTGGCCACCATCTGTTCAGTGAAGGTTTAGCAATAAGCCACTAGATGCTTGCACTCCACGCTATAATGGATTTCACCTTGTAGTTTTTGCTCATTGTGATTGTGCTGTATTAGAAAGACAAGGAACAAAATCCTGTGTTTTAAAGACATCAAACCATTCGATGATTCATTATGTAGCATTGCAGAAATTCTGATAATGAACTGTTTTTGTCAGAAATAGAATTGTAAACCACAATGATGAGGATAACTATTAGCAAGCAACAGCAAAGTAATATTAAGAATTCCTATTGATCATGTTACTGTAAATTAATGAGCCTTGAAATGTGAACCAACATATCAAAATAGGTTATTAATTACTCATTAATCTCCCGATTTCGTGAATAGTATTAACGCTTACCTTGCTTATTAGGGACTTCCTCTTTATATGAACAGTACTGTGAAAATGCAAATGTTTGTCTTTATTATATTTGTAAGGACGATCCTGGGTCATGTGTTACTCTAGTTAAATAATACCCAATCTAACCCGAACCTCGGTATCCAAAAAACTGTATTTCTGCTTTTTTAGTAGTTGTCCATTCTGCAAAAAAGAACATTGTCACTTTGCGTAGGTTTTAGTATGTATGTGAGATAGAAATTGATTTGGTTGAGACCACTGAAGAAGCATTAAAAGGCCCTTCGAAAACCTTTGGGTTTTGTCATCCCTCTGTGGCACAAACAGAAAACTGCTTATCATCTCAGGTCTCTTTTAATTGCATGGGCTAAACAAAGAAATAAATCAAGAGAGGCAGCAAAACAGATTAAACTGAAAGATTTGCCAGTTACAATTAAATTACAATTAAAAGCAACAACAAAAATACTGCCCTTATATTCCTAACCTTTTGTGTTTTTAACTTCAGTTCCACTTTGAAGTTGTCAGTGTAATGATACCTCGAAGGAAAGTAAATGGAAAGTAAAGTGATTTTTCACATTTACATTTGAAGAGTGGTTCTTAGTGACATGCTAGTTAAATGAACACCAGATATCATAAAATGTAATAAGCAAATGCTTTTGTATCATGCCTGCTTTAATAGTAATTTGTTGCATTGTGTGCACAGCCACCTGCTGAACAGGCAGTTTATTTACCATAAATAATATGCCACTTGCCATTTCTCCTGGAACACTTTGTTGATGATTTGCAAAAAAGGAGAAACATTTTGTCGGTATGTGCATGTTAGCCTTCATGTGTGATTGGGAAACTGCACAAAATAACTCTCCTCTGGGATCAAGAAAAATATGATATAAAAGCTAAGCCCAAGAAAAGCTTGCCTGAGTAATTTGAGTTTTATTTGTTAGTTGTACATACAAAATCACAATCCTTAAATCGTCATTTATGTTATTTTGACTTAGTTAGAGATAGTAAGAGCCCGTCTTCTCAATGATTCTTTGGGAAAATAGAGAGCTCATTGGTTGGTATCACATCAGGTGCTATACAAGGAAAATAAATCAAACAATTAGATGCCATTGTCTTAAAGGTTAGGTTTAAAATTGCAAAATGAGCAGCATAAATTGGGCTTGGCTGTAATTCCTTGTATTAATCATGATTATAGGATAGTGGAGTAAATGGGTGAAGGCGGGGGCGTGTGTGTGTTTCCCTTTAATGAAAATATTGCCACTAGACAGATGTTAAAATTGAGCCAGTATTTAAACCAATATTTAATGTTATATTGTACACAAAGCACAATATTTACATATTATTTATTTAACTGTAGTTTTCACCCCTAAAGGAAGAAATATTACCCCTATATCCATAATGCTAAAGCAGGTAGATGTAGAGCAAATTTTTACATTTAATAATTGTTTCTTAGCATTGGCAGACATTTACATATTGGCCAACAAATTCTATATGAGTACATCCCTATGTTGGAGAGGAATTTAAAGATTCTACTCAAAATACTTCTTATAATAAAATAAACAAGACAAACCTTTTTATGCTAAACATTTTTATAAAGGTATGAAGGTTAAAGGGGTCTGTTTATGGGTAGGCATATGAGACTTTTGCTGTGGTAAAACATAGGTTAATGGAAAAACCCATAATTATAGTCACACATGCATGTGTATGTTGGGGGAAGGGGGAAATATGCTGGTGGGCTCCAGGGCACTGTCAGATTAGAGTTGGGGTTATTTGGTTAGTGGGTAGCTGTCAGATATGCACCACTGGGGTTGTACATGTTGACAGTAACACCTAATCACACAAGGCCACATAATTACCCACTTCCTAAAGCTTCTGGGAATGCTCTGAGTGACAGGCTGTCTCTGTGCATGTATGCCTATCACATGACTGAATGTATGTGTGTGTGTGTGTGTGTGTGTGTGTGTGTGTGTGTGTGTGTGTGTGTGTGTGTGTGTGTGTGTGTGTGTGTGTGTTTCATAGACTGTGTGCTTTTCTGTGGAGTTTCCTTTTATTTTCTGCCTTTTCTTTCTGTTCATTATTTCTGTTCTAGCTTCTAGAGAATTTTCTTCTCCATCCTGTTTTTCTCCATTCTGGTTCTGTGCACTGCCAGATCTGCTTAGTAGATTGAAGTTTTGGTGTGATGCTCATGATTTTGGTTGTGGAAGATGCCTTTAATTGCCTTTTCAGGGAATATCAAATAAATGTGAGGGCTGACAGGAATTACATACAAACATGCACAATAATATTGAGAAAATAGGGGCCTGTGATTGAAGGCTGCACACATACTGACAACATGCAGCGATGGTTACACATATGATGCTCTCCTAACTAGACAGTGAACTTTTGTAACACTGACAGGGAAGATATACAGGGCACTCATATAATTGCTAGAGGCAGAATGTATGAAACTAAAGCTAGGATTTAAATCAAATTGTTTTCTTCCTCCTTCAGTTATACTACACTAAGATTATCTGACACTACATTCTCTACTGCTGCATATAATACAACATGTTTGCAACTGGAATGTTGTTTTTCTTTCACCCTCTTGATACTGGATTTATGATTTTATATTTATGAGAGCAGATGTGTGTAAATATGTTACAAAAACCTTGAGTGAGTAAAAGCAGGATTCTTTTAGATGCCAACAAAACAAGATCATGTAAAAGATAAACAGAACACAGAGGTTGTGAAACATTGTTTATTTTTGACTAACCAGCATCTATCATTTTTAAACAATTTTACTGTTTTGAATTCTTATGAAGCAGAAATAATTGGTTGACCAATAATTTGGTTGACTACATGTTCATAATTTATCTTATTATTAATTTTATTCATTCAGTTTGCCTGACTGCTTTGTGTTGTTAGACTGTTACCATCTACCATACACTATGATGATAACAGTGTAATGTCATAATTCGGCCAATTTGCATTGCAATAAAAATGGTTATATTTTTGAGTTCATCGTCTGACTTCGAAGGGCGTCCATGTGGTGCCTCGTTGTAGAAAACCAAGACCACTTGAAAGAAGCATTCGAGCAGGAAAATCATAAAACTTGACTCGCTTGACTCATAGTTCCCCACCCCCGCAACAGACTTCTGACATCATGCGTCATTCTGTACGTCAAGCCCATATCAGGGATAAGTTCTGGATCTATGCTGGATTTCTGTACGACTAAATTATTTTTTTTTTGTAAATCAGCACTAAGTTAATGCCCTCTTCAACAAAAAAGGTTTCAGAACTGATGTAAATGTGGTAGCAGTGATTTTAGAAGATCACTTTTCTTACTGTTATATTGAAATCTAGCTTTGATCTGGAGCTTTTAATTAGAATATTTTGTCACCTACACATTAAAAACATGACGTCAGGCCAAGATCAGTCCTTATGGTTCACTTATGATCCAACGTTAAGGAGCCTGTTGATAAATATATTGCATATTTACTTTATCATCTGAGATCAGTGTTTTTAATTTGTAGTTAGTATAACCAAGCACACAGCAGCAACTCTTCAGCATAGCGTTGTAAATTTATACAGGTAAGTTCAAAGTACTAATTAATAATCAAGCTTTGCTATTGTCCTCATTTGAGGACGCAAGATTGTTTCCCCTCAAAAAGGGTATGGTGATGAGGCTACTCAGGAATCAACTGAATATTTAGCATCTTTCCTTTTAATTTACATGCTGTGTAACTTGAGGTTAAACCAAAAAACAACCCAGTTGACACCTCTAAATATTCTGTAGGCTTACTCACTGATGTTTTCTTCTCCTGCTCTTACAAACATATCAGTCCTTACTTCTCGGGCCTTACAAAACACTGAATTGGTTCCTGCTGCCACTCCAGGACTTTAAACATTTTTTTGTCTCTATGTTCTATTGATGCATATAGTAGTCAGTTTTATTTTTATTGTATTTGTACTTGTTTTGCTATACAGTGTTGACCAGAGGAGGATGGGTTCCCCTTTTTGAGTTCTTGAGCTTTGTTCTTCTTGATCTGAGGGAGTTTTTTTCTTGCCACTGTTGACCCTAGTTTGCTCATTAGGGGGTTGGGCCGGATTTTCTGTAAAGCTGCTTTGTGACAACATTTGTTGTAAAAGACGCTGTAGAAATAAATAAAATGTAATCTTAAAATGTGGTTTAATTTTTCCCACCCAAAAATTAAACCACAGAAAAAGCGGAAATTGTTTAAACACACTTTATTTTAAAGCGCGTTTTGGCAGCCTTCGCAATTCACGCGCTGTGTTTGTTGTTAGCAACACACACTAGTTGTTAGGTGGTCTTTAACTTTGTTAAGGCTTGTGTTGTTCAGAAATATCCTGCTTTCGGCAGATTCACTGACTGGATTCACTGACCGGAGCTCTCACAGCGCCGGGTAGCTCACGTCAGCTATAAATGTGAGGTCAGTGATGAGAGCAATGAATAGCAAAATTTACTAAAAGAAAAACCATCTTTAGTATAATGTGTTTTTATGTTAACAGACTAGAAGGTTTGGGTTAGCTAAGGTTTATATTAACTTTTGTCAGAAAGCACTCTGAAACGTAAAGTTGCATTACTCTCTGGCCACGTCCCAAATTGCAGACCAGGGGCGTAGCTAGACCTAGTTTAGATTTAAAGTCCCAGCACCTCTAAAGATTATAGTAAAAAGATGTTTTTTTTTCTTTTAACGTTAATTTGTCTCTGACAAGCTGGAAATGTTAAAACCATAGAGAGTATACGGTTAAAACAATTATTTTTAGCAACGAAAAGACAGCAGCCCCCCCCCCCACCGCCTTGCAAAATGGTATGATCCAGTGTCTCTTTTCGCATCGCCCGCACACACGTTATCTAATAAACAAAAGTACAGATAATGTTGTATTTTGTTTATTTATTTACAATTTACCGTAATTACACAAATGTTGTTCTACGTCACTAAACATACAGGGGATAGGGTGGGCTTTGGTCCATATTTGCCATTTTTCCCCCCAATGTCAAACTCGCTCCTACGCCCTTGGCTGTGCCTGCTATACTTTTACTTGTGTTGTGATTCCATCCCAGTCCTGTTAGATAAAAGTAAGGTTTAAATTCTGATATTTCAGTCCTATGGTCCTATGGCCATATCAAATCAAATCAACCTTTATTTAAGTACATTGAGGGTGACCCTAATTTACAATGTAGCCAAGCAATATTTACTATATGTTACTAGGAAAGTTAGCATAGGCTAGACTGGATCCAGGTATGTCAGTAACAGACAGCTTATGCTGTAATGCACTTCTGAAAGCATTTGAAGTGTAATTGCAATGCCTCAATTTCAGGATTCCATGTTGAAAATCTCAGCCGCCTTTTGGGGCAAAAAAGCATGTGAGGTCACTGAAATCTGCTAGTCTGGAAAGTGTTACAAAGCCACGGCTAAGCATATGGGACTCTATTGAACCACAGTGAGAGCCATTACCCATAAATGAAGAAAGCTTGGAACAATGTCTCAGAGCTTCCCAGGAATGGCCAGCTTGTTAAAATTTTATCGGCAGCTCATCCAGGAAGTCACAAAAGAACTGGGATAATATTCTAGAGACTGGTGAGTCAAAGATGGTAAGGCTTATACCACTTTACCAACTTATCACAACTGATGGAGTCTTGAGTTCTGCTCTCTATCAGAAAATCCTGAAGGATCCATCACTCTGTGACCTTAATCTTAATTTGAATTATGCTGCAGCACAGTGATCTAAAGCAAATCCACCTCTCAACGACCCAAAAGAAACAAAATGAAAGGTTTTGGAGTGACTGTAGTGCTGTGGCAAGACCTTAAACAGACAGTTAATTCTTGAAAACCCTCCAATGTAAGTATACTGCAATGAAGAGTGGGTCAAAATTACTCCACAGTGATGTAAAAAGCATATCACAAATTCAAAAACATTTGCAGTTTTTAATGCCAAGGGTGGCACAGCAAGTTATTAAGCTTAGGGGGGGGCAACTGTGGATGATGGATGATATAGCATTTGATTAAATCTTTCTCTTGAAATAACAAGATTTCTGTTTTTAAGCAAATACTTCACGCTTGTCCAATTACAAGTATGACCAGCATACTCTTTTAAATGTTATTTACTGGCTGCTGTTGTTCTGCCATCTACAGTTCTTGATAAAGCTCAATAACAAATAACAACAATAACAAGTTATATAGCTGCATTGAATGCATAAATATATCTAAGGACATTATTTGAATATTTGAAAAAAAGCACAGACGACTGTGATGACAACAATAGTCCTGTTCCAATCTTACAAGTTAGTTATGAGATGCGTTATGTGAGTGATGTAATGTCTACCAAATATACCTCTATTCAAATCAAACTCATCTGTACGTAGCTTTTAACAGTCACAAAGTGATTCCTAAAAGCTATAACAATTATCAACAATTAACAAATATAATTGTTTGAAATTAAATTATTTTAACATAATTTTGACATTTCTGGGAGGTGTACAGAAATGTCAGGTGGAAGGCAGAAGCAAATAGATTAAAACATATGATACTCAGCTACACAAGATCAAGATAACAACAAAACAATTATTAAAACACTGCTTTGCCAGTAGGGCATTTAGAATGTTTGCATATTTTATGATAATGTGGTTCTGGGCTGTTTTGTACTGCTCTCCTGATTTCAGAAGTAATTATGTTGGTGTGCTTATTCCCTGTGCAAAAAAAATGTTAGAAATGTTGTGAGGAGTCTTAAGTCCATCATCAGGACATCAGGAAGTCACACCATATTTCATAATAGTAATGCTATATTTCTAAGATGTTGTCCTCATCGAGGACAGTTGGATAGGGTGTCTTGATTAAACCCAGCCTTAAATCAGGTCTGCCTGGGAGAACCAAGTCTTTAAATCTTCTACTAGTGACACAGGCAGACACAGCGCTGTGACTCAGCATTTTCAAAGACCAACTTTCTCACACCAGAAAGAATTTGTCTTTAAGTATACAGCTGAAGTAAGCATTTTCTCTAAGTTCAGACTTTGGCTAGCTAACAAGGAAACAGTTTGATTTCAACTTATGTACTATTAGCTCTCCAACTACAGAATATGACAAATATTACTTTTTTATCCATGGAACCCCATAAAAGTGAAAGACTGAAAAATAAAGATTTAAAAACTAAATGAAAGTTCAAAGTTTAAATTGGTTTTAAAACCAGTGCATTAACTGGACTCACCAGAAGTTCTTACAACATGGCTTCACTGGATGGAATAAATTTGTCAGGCCTTATTTTGTTTCTTATGCCTCTTTCTAGTTGGGGCTCCTTTCAGGAAAAAAGCTACCCTTTAAAAGCCTCTCACAGGAGATAGATTCATGGGACACCTCAGAGTTAAAAGCACATAATAAATAATAACCCCAGTGTTTTCTATTAGGTTGCAAGTAAACACTTTTTTGTTATATAACCTATGCAAGTGTTATTTGAAATCTGCTGCTGCAGAGCTTTTTTGCTTCAAAACATCACATCAAAACATCCCCAAACCTACTCCTGGAGCAGAAAGAAACTATTCTAATTAATCATTTTATAAAATTCCATTGAAATAATAACAAAAAAAAAAAAAATTATTATTATTATTATTATTTGTAGTAGTAGTAGTAGTGGTATGACTACTACATTTATTGAACATCTGTGTATTGTATAATTTTGTTGTTGTTTTTTTAACCTTTTTATAACAGCAGTAAGCCATTTAGATTGAATTACTGATCATTTAATCTTCATTTCATTCCATTAGCCACCCGTGCAGTTACACTATCACAATTTATTTTATATTAATAAAACATAAAACAATTACGTTTCTTAAGCGCTAACAGTTCTAATTTATTAAACTCCTTCCACCCTTCTACCCACTCTTCTAGGGTATTCCTGCCATATTCAACCTTCATGTAGAGGTTGTGTTGGTCAATAGAGTCACCAAATATTTTAGGAAATAAAATAGTACATAGTATCATGATTAAATCTTTCAGTTCTATATTGCTGTTCTGTGTGGTAAATAATATAGTCATACCATGATAAACGAATGACAAATGAAAAATTAAATATAAAAATTAATAGTTACTCATTTTACATGGGGATGCATGCAAATTTTAGGCACTTGGGGACATTATATTTGAAAAACTATTTTTCCAGACAAAAAACTTGTATTTGCTCAGCAGAATATTCAAATAGTATTACAACAGTAAGTAGTAGGTTTTACATACGCAATGCATTTATTTAAGCCTTTCCAAGCTTTTCCTTGTAGCAACCCAGTATTCTTTGCAGTTATCATCTAGTACCATGTTTGACTACTCAGTACTTCATTATGCTAAATAAGATCGCTGGTAAGAGAATTTAATAAATTTCTACTATGTCTGGGGTGTCCAGAAGAAAAATGGAACAAAAATTTGTTCTTCAAACCGGCGCACACAATTATTTATTTGTTTCAAAATATACATGCTACTCTGTATTGTCTTTATGCTTATTTACATCTGTTTTTTATGATATCTGGTATTTTTACTGGTAAAAATACACTTATTGCTATGATAAAGGGTTTTAAACATTGAGCTTAGGTGTCCAAGACATTTGCACAGTAGGGTAAGTAGTACCACAATAATACATGTCAATAATATTTAGTAAACATCATTATGTGTGTTCTGATCTAAGCTTAAAAATCACTGGTGCTTTAACTCAAAATAACCAGTTCCGAGAGCAAAAAAGAGTATTGTTTATATTTATATATCGTGTGTGTATTAAATGTAGCTCACGGATTCAAGCATGACAGTTTCAATGTTTTCTGTTTATGATCTGAAACATGCTTCATTTTGCACTGACAGTGATGCACACATGCACACACAATGTGAAAATGGCTGCTCTAGAAGAAACTACTAGAGAACATTTCTAATGACTGCTAGCAAGTTCCACAAGTTCCACAATCTTTCTCCCATCTCTCTGAACAAACAGTTTTGTCCATATAAATTATGATTAGCTTACCATGCACGACTGATGTTGCATTGCATTAATATTCTTTCACATGAACTACAACACTGAATGACCCTCTATCAGATAGACTTCCTGGCACAAAAAATATGAATGTTTGAGTTTTGCTTTCAACCCTTTGTACACATTAAGATGTGCACTAATGTCTTTGTGTGAAAATGTGTATTGTAAATCTCTGCAAACGAATAGAATTTTTGTTCTTTTCCATGACTCTTGTTCTAATAACATTGACTTATCCAATGACAGACTGACAATTGGTCAGACTGTGCCACTGCAATTCCACACACTCCCACCCCTGCTCGTTCTTCTCCCAGCCATCTGCTCTCATTTCATCTTCATTTGTGGTAATGGGCTTGCTCTTGGCCTGATTTGTTGGTCATCTCTCTATATGTATGTCTCTCCCTTTAGAGCTACAGCCACACATCGAGGACAGATCATCTTCAAGGACACTCTAGCCCAGCAGCTGTGTGAACAGGGAGGTGAGGTTGCTTTCATTTTTATCAGTACTGGAAACACGATAAGCTCCACAAAGGCCTTTGGTGAATAGGACAATAAGAGAATTCATTCAGAGTAATGAATTAATGAATTGGTTAAAGAAAGTGCTAGACAATTTGCAATTTGTGTAATTTTTTTGCAACGTGTACACTGTTTCATAAACAGATGTATTATGCATGTTATAGATGTAGACATCAGATGGGAATCATGGCCTTTTAGCTGTGGAAGGAGGAGCTAGGAGATATGTAGTGTAATGCTTTCACATAAAACTACAAGAATTCTTGTAAAAAAAGACAGTGCAGTGAAAGCATAACCCTTCGGAATACACTGCTGCCCTTCATGTTGTAGACTGGAGTCCAATTCCCCACCTAGGCAAGCCTCCCACACTATACCAATAAAAGTCTACCTGTGCAAATGTAACACTGTAAGTTGCTTTGGATAAAAGCATTTACCAAATGTTTACGCTCACTATTTCATTAGGGTGACATGAATAACCCTTTTTACAGTAAGGAGAGGTCAAAACTCTGTTTTTGTGCACACTAGAGCAATGTGGAATGATTGAATACCTACAAAAGTAAAAATGATTATTTCACAGAGTTACTAAAATGAAGTAAAAATAATAAATATAATTATTTCATGGCAACTATCACTGCTGTGCAGTGTTTAAGTCACCTAGGGTACTTTAGCAAGCTAAAGTTGCATTTATGCTGCTCCAGGTAGTCTGTGTGAACACCCTGGTAGCTGGCTGCGCTTAAGTACAGCCCTCTTGTGCTGTAGTTAGTGCCTTTTTATGAAAGATTATGTGGATAAAAAAATGGGAAAAGTACTATAATGCTAAAAAAGGTGGAAAAGAAGCCAAGGCAGAGCAGTGCTATGCTGACTGTCATGGTCATATCATTGTTCTGCCAGCTTTGTTCCACACGTGCTTGGCCTGGACAATGAGAGACAGAATATATTAAGATAAAGTAAAGAGCCATGGACTGTTTCCTTGCCCAGGGGGTGGTCCTTTAGCATTTACTGTCACTATTCCTAGTTTCTCCATTCCCTGTCCTCTCTCTACTCCAAACCAAGCATGGAAGCAGGAATTGTCTGACATATATTGGCAAAAACATTCCACCCTGCATTAAACTGTTAGCATTCAACAAGAGAAGGATTGCAATGAGAGCTTGCACTGAAATGAGTCATAAATGAGGAAAAAAGAAATGAGAGTGAGAGAAAAAATGTGATTTGAAATTGTGATTAGATTAACAAGGAATGATGTGGTGCTGCTTTTCAGTACATCGCAAGTGTCCTTAATAAGAACTCTTAGTGGGAGGGAAAAAAATGAATAGAAGAAAAGGTAAGGGGGTTAATGAAAGAGTTGGTATGTTAAAAGCAAATAAAAGATCAAACACTTAACACATACACACACTGGCTAATTCCTGGATGGCAAATGTGTCGTTTTTTCACTGGATTACTGGAGGCACTACAAGGGAATTTGAGTAACAAAATAGGCAGAAATATGCTGAGGGCCAGAGGAAAGGAGAGAAGGATGAGAGACCAAGCAAGATGTTCGCGTGGGTTTCTTGGGTGACAGAGAAATAGTTTATTAAAACTTGAATACTGGCAGTTTTTTAAGATTAAATAAGGACACATTTGCTTTGTGACAGGGTGCAAAGATAGAATGTTATTAACATAAAACAATGGTGAGCACATAATACAAATCTAGCGTACATTGGTTTTACATACTGTAAGGCTTAAAAATAGCACTGAGAAGGATTTTAGAGTGACAAAACTTGAAAACACTGTTTAAATTATTCTAAGCAGAGACATGCTGTAGGGGTGCTTTACACTTGTAGCTGTAGCTATGGCTGTTGCGTGTAAAAAAAAGCACCAATCCATGCCTCACACGCATAGGCTATGTGTACATACATATACTAAACAATAAACTGCTGTTACATTTTTAGTGAAAGAATATATAAAAAATTATTTACTAACTGTAGCCAAATTATGTGTGATAAAAAAATTAAAAAGCCTATAAACATTTTTCAGTGGATGCTTTAGGGGTGCTGGACGATGGCTACGCAATTTCACCAGACAACTTTAATTCAAAATTTTGTAGAAATGTAGGATGTATAAATAATAATACTGTATAATGAATAATGAATTGTATTGTATATGATTAATAATATTGTATGAATTTGTCAGATTTTTCTTAAATTTGGCTTAACTTGGCCTATTAGTCTGCCATTCGCAATATCAACCAACCTTTATTTAAACTTTGGAGTTGATTGAGGGTGACCCTTATTTATAAAAGCTTATTTATAGAGTGCAGAGCAAAACGGGGATTTAAAAGTTAACAAAAATGTGCTTTCGGAAACACATTCTAATTCAATACAGAAAGCCAAGTTTTTGCCTCAGTTGGTTTGTAAGCTTGTTAATGTCTTCTTTAAAAGTAAATTTGTCGTCCAGCCATATCCCACGATATTTATATTCTCTGATTCTTTCAATGTTAAAACGCTTCAGGGTTGAGATTTTCAAAGTGTTAAAATCGATATCAAAAGCTTTGGAAAACAGCAACAACAGCATATTGTTAGCTGGGAAGTTACTGGATGCTTGCTAATAGTTAATGTTTTCTATGTTAGCTGCTTGTTTCTGATCCCTGAAACAACTCTCATGAAACTTTTTAATTTTGCTGTTGCTCATAATAGTTTTACTTGGCTTAAACCCTAGCTGAATAATAATGAGTCAAGACTGTTATGTAACAGTCTAGAATTTCGCAATCAGTCCGTTTACCTTTTTTGCCTTTTTCTGTTAAAGGAGAAGACAATAGTGTTTTAGGTTCACAGTATGCCAGTCCCATGCACTGAAATCTCATATGCCAATGTAAATACAATGTTTTCCATTGTATGGCAGCATTGGCTCAAATTGTCATCAACTTAATATCATCAAAGTAATAATACACTTGTGTTGGAAGTATTTTATTAGCTAATAATTATAAGTAAACACCTAGCTTTTACAACCATCAAAGCCAAAAGTCTTGTGCTTCATTAGTGAACAGAATCTCAGCTGTATGCCAGCATGTGCAGAAGTATGGCTCTACATGTCGTAACCTGGAACCATTTTCAGCACCTAGTAGTACTGAAACTTTAAAAAAATCGCTGTAAGATACTTAAGAGGAGATGTTGAGCCATTCTTAAGCTTATAGGCTGCTCAAGATCTAAGAAAAGTCTTGAGAAACTAAAACTCTCCTGGCACAGATATGATTCATGGAAAAACTTTGAGAGTGAGGAACATCAGTTGGTGATATTCTCGCAGACAACTAAGACGTGAACAGATTAGCACACAGCTGAAGAGTATCTGCTTCTATCAGATAGACTTCAGGCAGAAACAGAGAGAGAAAGAATGAGTGTGCCAATAAAAGATGGTTATGAACTAGGACAAATGGAAGCAACATACAACAGACGGAAAGAAATGTATAGTAATTAAACAGTTTTTTTAAAGCTTAATGCTTAGTTTATTGAAAAATATTTGTTGGTAAACTGAGAATCCACTGTCCATCTTACCTCTTAATTTAGTTCTTTCCCGCTTTCATACTGAATCGTGACTACAATTACCTGTTGGCATTACCTATTTTAAATCACATCACTATTTAATTGTTATTATTTCAAAATGTTATTTAACCTTTCTGTGAGTATATTTAATTATTACTCATCACTATTCCTAAACCCAGTCTCAACTTTTTTTGGAATGTGTAGCAAGTTTGATTGGCCAGAATGGAGAATAAATTAATCTAAAGTTAACCAAATAAAACATTAAATATCTTGTTTTCATAATGTCTGCAATGAAATACAATTAGAAGTAAATATTACAAATCACTGCTTAGTTTTGTCTTTCCATATCATAAACAACTTTGGTTCTATTTGGCGGCAAAATAGATTCAGCTATTCAGCTGTTATCACTGAAGAACCATCTTTGGTTCACACTTTACTGTAGGTAGAGTTCATAAGCCTACATGACACCTGCATCAGCTTGTCATGACAACTGGCATAAGCTTACATCAATGGTTGTAAATGCTTATTCCAATAGGTGTCTTCCTTTATAAAGGCTACTTCAGATAAAATAACCTTACAGTGAAAGACTCCTATTGAAAATATCACTTACAAACATTGGTAGGGTTATGTGAGATGTTATGAAAAGCTTATGTAGGTGTCATGTACGTGGCTGTATAGTAGATGGGCAGAACAGGCAGAACAGAAGGATGGCACCATCAGGAAAGAGAAAGAAAGCTAGAGAGAAAGAGAAAGAGAGCAAGAGAGAGAGAAACAGACATAGCCAGAAAATGAAGTACCAGCAGTAGATCATGACAGGGTCTGTGTCACAGGATGGGCATAGAGGAGGCTACTGGGGGGGATCTGTAATTTCCAGTAGTTTCATCAATCAGGGATTTATGGGCAGCTTTGGCTCCTCTCCCCACAGATGGATTTTTAAGTCACATATAACTCACAAGAGGCTATGAGGCACATGTTCATATAGTATGGTGTGGGGGAACCAGATCTCTCCTTCCCTGTTTTACCAAAGGACAGCTTGCATACAGGCAACATACAGGGAGTCATAATAGTCTATATTTACTATCAATATTCTATCAGTATTCTATATGCACTGTTGTGTCTACCCCATTTTAACTTATAATGAAAAAAGATTTCAAACTTGTAATGTAAAGTTAATGTAAATGTAAATGTTCATAATGTAATTTTGACACAATGTAAACAGGTGTACACTGTACACAAGTACACTTATTTAAGAGATACAAAAATAGTGAGTTTTTTATATGAGACAACAGTCCCAGGGATTATAAAACATTTCTCACAGAAATACAATAATACAGCACATCACACACTAACCCACCACCACCACCATAATATATGCTCTGTGCTTGCCCAGCAAACAGCAACCAGTTTTGCATATACCTATATACCCTGCCACTGTTAAATACTTCTTCATAAAAGCAAAAACTTGTAAAACAAGCTTATTTACAACTCCCTAGTCCTAAATAGCTGATGAATCTGAAGCCTTGAATTTATGCATTAAAAGGTATACATATAACCCTTTAGCCATTTCCTGACTCTGTAAGGGCCCAGACAGGCTCGGTTGCCTGCTAGGCCACTCCAAGCCTAGTCCAAGGGAGACTTGGAGCCACCACACCTTAATTAGGAGCAATCAACAGCACCTGCTTTTCTCCTACTTAAGGGAAGCCAACACTCTCCTCAGTGCTAATTCTTGGGTATCTCTTTGCAAAGTGCACAAGCCTGGCCGGTATTTGGTAAAGCCTCTTGGGGTGTTCTCCTGAGTCTGACTCCTCAAGTCCTCTTGAGCTTTTTGCTTTTTCTTTGCAAAAAAAAAAGAAAAGTGAAGAACTACTCTCGGGTCCATTTATGTTCTTAGTTTTGCGACAGCCTTTGTGTTTGGCTTCTCTGCCTCCTTTGCCTATTTTCCCACCTTTTCCTTCCTTTGTTTGGGAAGCTCCTTTTACCTTAGTTTCCATTTGCTCTCTGTTGTAGAGCTGTTCAGTCTTCCCCTGATAGCCTTGTTTAGTCCTGAGACACACACCATTGTCAGTGGTCCAGTGGGTTTACACCAGCTTCTGATACAAGAGGTTGGCAGTTCAAAACCCAGGAAAATCATTTGAGTTTTCCTTTGGTATTTACTTTCCCTCTGTTCCTGAGCCCCTCTCCCTTCTGCCCCCATAAACACCCTGTTGGGGTTTATCATTTTGGGTAGCATCTAGATTTTGGTTTGTGTCTAGTTTTCACCCTGCACTTGGGTCCACCTATAAATAATTCAGTTGGCGGCTTGTTCAGTTCATTCCTGTCCCTCATACAAGAGGTCCCTGGTTCAAATCCCCCTCTGGGCAAGTTACCACATTACAGATTCTTCAATAAAGGTGGCTGTCTTCCTGAAAGAAGCCATTGTAGTATCCGTTTTCTGCTGCTCAATAATAGTAGACCAACTAAACTGCTTGTGATCCAACTTTTAGAAAAAGCTATCTGTCAGCCTTCTTGAGGCTCTGTCATCTGAGACCCTTGGCCAGAGGTGGAAAGCAAAGAATGACATTTACTCTCATTACTTTACTTGAGTACAGTTTTCCCCAATAAATGTAAAATTAAACTACAGTACTTTTACTCATGTATACAGTTAGGCCCAGAAATATTTGGACAGTGACACAAGTTTTGGCATTTTAGCTGTTTAGCAAAACATATTCAAGATACAGTTATATAACCAATATGGGCTTCAAGTGCACACTCTCAGCTTTAATTTGAGGGTATTCACATCCTAATTGGAGAAAGGAGTTTAGGAATTACAGAATTACAGTTTCTGCAATGGTCAAGTCAGTCAGCAGATCTCAACCCGACCACTAGTATAAGACTAAATTTAAGGCAGAAAAACCCTTAAACAAGCAACGACTGAAGACAGATGCAGTAAAGGCCTGGCCAAGCATCACAAAGAAGGAAACCCAGCATTTGGTGATGTCCATTGGTTCCAGATGATCAGGCAGTCATTACCTGCAAAGGATTCTCAACAAAGTATTAAAAATGAACATTTTATTTACAATAATGTTAATTTGTCTAATTACTATTGATATGTGTGTGTATGTGTGTGTGGGGTGTGTGTGTTGCAAGAACTTTTACTTCGATATTTTTATTTTATTGTTGTTCATCTCAGTTCATTAATGAAATCCTGGTTACATTTCAAAAGTACTCAGTTCTGATGCAGCCAATCAAATTAGAGGAGCTCCAGCTGCAAACACATTTGAGGTAGTCAGACAGGATTAGATTAGAGAAGAAACTCAAATACGTAACAGATTTCATGGCAGTGGTCATATTCATTCATTTACAAATGAAGTGTTATCTGTGTTATATACATTTGCCTCCTGAAATCTACAGAGACCTACACAGTCTGAGGAAACAGCTGTTAGCTGACTGCTAGCTAATCTGAGCTAAACAGGCACTGTGACCTTTTTTTACTGTTTCCTTTTATTTTCACTGTGATAGTATACAGTGGCGGCTGTTTATTGAACAGTAAAGCTATAGTGTATGTGTATTGTTGTGTTGAGTAACATACGATTTTTGACACTTTTGGAGGTCCCACTGCTGGCTCCAATCTAGTACCTACTGACTTAGTAGGCAATGTCGAACACAACCTTGGGCTATTAGACTATTAGACTTAACATCCTAATGCGTAGGGTATGGTAGCGAACGCAGTTTCATTGGGAGAGTAACCAGCTCAGCAGAACGCCTTTAGGCACCATTCAGATGGTAAGTGACAAGAAACGTTTTGCACTCATGTCTGAAGTATTTCATGTGGAGCCAGCGCTGGCACTTGGCGCACTGCTCGGGTTCGCCACTTCCAGTGACTTGATTTGCCACAGGTTTTTTCAAAGCGCAGCCAGTGAGCGACGTTGTTTCAACATGACGGAGTAACTGATTCTCACCATTACTCAGTGGCCCGAGATAATGTGCAATACTCGTAAAAAAAACGTACAGCGTGCAGACTTGTCCGCAGTCAGACAGGCTTGGTTTGCACACAGCCTGCAGTGGGTGTTTGTTTTCTTGTGTCTGCTCTGCTTAACAAGTTTTTTAAAACACAAACACATGTGGACGGTTTCAGAGAGGAAATAAATTACCCTAAATCTTTAGTGGTTTCAGGATGTGGCGCTAATCTACAGTGAGCATGTTTATTTCGCTTTACCGCTCAAGCTCAGCGCCCAGCCTCCCGTTGAGTGTAAAAGCTTATTATCTGTATCATTGAATTCATTAATTTCTCCAAACAGGGCGAGCGCCAAGCTGCACGAACACGCACCGTGACACAAAGAGGGGCCGTACTGTTTCCTCTTCAGTCTCTCCTCAGTGGTGACACATCATCAGACCTTTGTCTGTTCATTGCAGAAGGCAGACTCTCTCTCTTTTGCACTTTCACTCACTTTGCTCTCTCTCTCTCTTTCTCTCTTTTACCCCCCCTTTCTTTCCCCATCGCTCTCTGACCGTCTGTGTGTTTCTTAACTGTGAGAGGATGTTTATAGGTGATAAGAGAAAAAAGGAAATTTTTGATTAGATTCAGATGAGATTTAGTCTGATTATCGGAGGATCATATCACACCAAAGGATCTCAAAACGGGATAACATCATGAGCAACATTAATTAAAGGGTAGAAATGCTTTACTTGGGTATCCGTTACTAAATACAATTTGTCTGTTTATTGTCTGTAGATGTTCAAACATATTAATGAAAGTTGAAAAAGGTGATGTTACGTAGGACTGTCATTAAAGAATATCATTGTTAATATATCCATTATTGTAATTGTTAATTAACTAAGCATTAAAAAACTTGCATGTATAAAAATAAATGTGAATAGTCAGAAATAAAATCTGCACTGTCTTTCAGACACTTCAAACTACTTTATTAAAAACAGTTAAACTAGGAGGGCACATATAATCCTCAAACCGTGAAATGGATGTATTTGTCTTCTACTTGCAGTAACCTACTCTGGTTACTGTCACTCTCAGCTGAAATTTTCTCAAACGTCTCAAATAACATAATCTACTGACTCAGAGCTAAAAGTCATTAAAGCGAAACACTCAAGTCAAATAATAGATCAAATTAATATCCCTAGCTTCTTCAGAAACATTTGGTCAGCCAAGAGCTGCTGCTTATAAAGTCTTATCTAGCCAATTATCAACGGTTACACGCTCAAAAGCTAACCGTGTCAACACATTGCAACCTTCAAATTCAGTTCAAACAACAGGCTTTTTTTCTAACTTAACCAACTAACTGCACTTACCAACCAAATGACCCACACAAGTTTCCTACATGACAACCACCAACACTAAACATTATCTCTGAAAGAGCTACCCAACTGTTACAACTCAGTGCTCACTAAATTCCCCGTCTCATTCTGTAAGGTCCCACTCGTGAAATGGCTAAGGGCGTAGGGCCGAGCTACACTGTCCTTATGAAACTAACGAGGGAAAGTATAACCTAAGCTAGTGTATGCACTCAGGCTACTGACCAGAAAAAATAACTAAGGAGACTCGAACACTCTAGTGTTTTTCTGTATCACCTCAGCATCTTCTGAATGGTCCTCGGGCCAGTCCCAGTGCTTTATAGCTGTCATTGTTCAGTTTTGGTTTGATAAAAAAAGGGGTTAAATGTAAAAGAAAGAGAAACCCCAGCAAAAATCCACAAGAGGGTAAAAACCCTGGTCAATACCTGCACGATACATAGTGTCTGCCAGTGTCTTCTGACATTGTCCTTTTAGAAACAGCTATATAGCATTTTATTGCCAGCACCTCCCTGTGGTTCTGGCCTGAAATATCAGTCACAGTCCCTGCACTAGGGCTTTCTAATACAATTGACATTTTCTTTGTAGAGGTTTTCTGGGTATTCTTTTAGTCTTCTTTTGTTGCATATTTTATCATTTGTTCATCAACATGTTTTACAACATGGCTGAAATGTGTTTTTAACTTCTTATCTTTAGAGATGTTGTTACAGATATAGTATTGTAGTACTGTCCTTTATGGCAGCTCTCTAGAATTCACAGTTTAGTTTTTGATTTTGACTTCACAGTAACATCAGTTAGCCACTTTGATTTTCTTTTCCTTTTCTCTCTGATTATTTTGAAGTATTCCTTTTTTAGTGCCATCCACAGCTTTTCTAGTTCTCTGTCAGTTATGTCCAACCTTTGATTCCTGATGTTTGCTTTGCTTAACTTCAGTTACTGGATTTATTGTTCAATGATAATAATAATAT
The DNA here is from genome assembly GCA_021613375.1 of Megaleporinus macrocephalus. Taxonomy (NCBI): domain Eukaryota; kingdom Metazoa; phylum Chordata; class Actinopteri; order Characiformes; family Anostomidae; genus Megaleporinus; species Megaleporinus macrocephalus. The sequence continues at coordinate 16,947,504 of CM038711.1, forward strand.
TACAGTTACAAATTTACATAGTGTTTCTAATTTCTCTTTTCGCACATTTAGAGATGATTTCAGTAAGCTGCACTTCCCCAGCTCAGGATTAGTGAAAAAGCATTTAAAAAAGATTTCAAGCGATGACCTGTTTTTTTTTGTGTCAAAGTAGTCTGACAGAGCCTGGTATCATTTTACTTTAATACCACCATAGACTATGCTCCCCCCCCATCTCATCCCAATGCCCTCTTTAAATTAATAGGCTTTGAAAGTGGCCTACCTAACTTCAAGCTGTCATATGCCAGGCAGTGCTGAAAATGGGGTGGGTACATAGAACAGCCAGTGTAAGCCCATGGCTGGGAAGATAATGGCTAATAACAGAGGCAAGATAAGGGCTAAAAACAGAGGCAATATTTTAAGTATTTAACTTGATACTAAGCATTAAGTGAGCAAGAATTAAACACTAGAAGAAAGAGTGCACCTTATGTGGGTTATAGATAGAGATAGGGAGAAACTGGTGGATGAGTGAGAGTCATAACACTCACAGATGAGTGAGACTGGCATTGCAACAGGAAAAGGGATGGACAGAAGAGTAGAGGTGGGATCAGAAGCGAGTTTGTGAAAAAAGGATTTGAGGGATTAAGCAACTTCCATTCTCCCACTGTCGCCAAAAACAGACACAGTGTGTGCATGTGTGCGTGTGTGCAGTTGTGTCTCTGTGCATTGCATAAGTCAGTGGGTGTGTAATAACAGAGCCATTTAGAACAAACAACCACTTACATGTTAATAAACAGACGATCAGTGAGTGATGTTGTCCGAACTCTAATGCTCCCAGGAAAATCTGCTCAATTTCCCCAACTCCTTCTAAAAGTCAGACTTGTCCAAATGGTCTCACACAGTAGAGCGCTTCATCACTGAGCCTGCCTCTTTATGGAGATCATAATGAGTGGCAGTGAGAGAAGCTCTGCAACTGAACCGGCCCTCACTGCACATCCTGTATCAGCAGGCTTTTACATGGATTATGTCTGAAAAAGGAAGTCCTTTGATCTGCTTTTAATGGGTTTTTCCACGGAGATAAATTGTAGCCTACTAAGTTTGTGGTGGATATTCTTTAACTGCCCACCCACTGTAGTACTTTCCTATTTCTTTCTTTGGCACACCAACATGCTGGAAATTCCTAGCGCTCAGTGTCAGCATTTTACTTTACAGTGCTAGTACTATACTCATTGTACAAATAACTGGGTCATACATTTTCTGTGTAATATATTAGACTTATTATTCTAAAAGACAGACCTTCTAGATACTTTTAGGCACATATTATCAATGCTTCTTTCGAATCTCATGAATATTATGTTTTATGATGAGCAAAGAGTGTTCCGTTCAGTTATTTAGAAGAACTTGGTATCTGTTGGCTTGTAATATGTTTCTATCTGCCTAATCTAGCCCTTTGGGTATCACTTTAATAATAATACTTTTATTTATTTATTCCAAGAATGAAAGTACTGAGTAAAGTTGTTGGTTTTAAGATGAGCTTTGAAAGAGGAAAGCGAGGGTCAGTCACAAAGAGAGAGCGGTAACGTGTTCCACAGTTTTGGGGTCATGATGCTGCATAATCTTAAACCAGCTTTGACCAATCTAAATTTTGAGACAGAAAAATGACCTAATTCAGAGGATCTAAGTGTTCAGACATAGCTAAATAGGGTGCAGGACATCAGTTAAATAGGCTGGTGCTGGACCATGTAGAGATTTGCATGTCAGCAGGAAGAGTTTAAATTGGATGTGAGGCAGGATAGGCAGCCAGTGTAGCTAAAATAGAATTGGGATGACATGAGTTTTAGAGTGAGGGTATTCTAGCAGCTGAGTTTTGCAAGTACTGAAGAGGTCATATTGTTTTGTTTGGGATAACAGTAGGACCAGAGTTATTGTAGTCAAGGTGTGATGATGTTAAAGTGTGAACTAACATTTAATTAATGTAGAATGAGGGGGGAGAGCAAAATGACGGAGAAATTCACTACAGCTCAAATGTAAAGTTTAAAAGAAATACAGCATCAAAAACTACACCCTGTCCAAAGTGTAATATTTAAATCATAGAAAGTAGAGAGCCACCTCAAGCAACCTAACCTTAACCCTAGAAAAATTATGTTTACAAAGCGCAACAAAGTGAAATCTCTTGGTAATATAGATTTATAAAGCAGGCAACTGCAGTGTCAGTTATGCCGGTGGCTGAAAGGCAGGAGTGTATCATGATTAAAAGTGTCAAATACAGCACTTATGTCTAAAAGTACTGGAAGCAGAAGGGAAAATGTCATTAAGAACCTGCAAAAGGGGTGTTTCAATGCCATGCAGTAACCAGATATGAATGGTTTAAGAAGATCTTGGTTTATAAAGAAACACTTGAGAGCCAGGACCCTTTCTAACAGCTTGGCTAAGAAGGGCAGGATGGAAATTGGATGATGACGTCCCAGTATGGCTGGACCAGGTTTTTTGAGAACGGAAGAGATAACAGAAAATTTAAGGGTGGAAGGGACATAACCAGTAGCAAGAGATGGGGCTAGAGACTAAAAAAACACTTACTAAGAAGCTGAAAGATACACCCACTGGCCACTTCATTGGATACATCTCCTTGTATCTACACTCATTGTCCATTTTATCAGGTCTGTCTACCATATAGATGCAGTTTGTAGTTCACCAATTTTTCTCTATATACTTTATTAATCCCCCTTTACCCTGTTCATCAATGGTCATGACCCCCACAGGACCACCACAGAGCTGGGATTAATTCAGTGGTGGATCATACGCTGAACTAAGAACAAACTACCAACTAAAACTCTCTATCCTGTGACCACTGATAAAGGACCAGGGGAAGCAGTCTAGTCTTTAAAGGAACCAGCTGGTCAGGAAATGACGCCATAAACAGAGACTAATTGTTATCAGGAAAGTTGGAGGTATGAAGAATCAATAGCATTGACATTGCAAAACAAGCATTTAATGTTTTAAAACAAGAGAATTAAAGGTTAGCTGTAGCTTAAACGAGCTTGTGGTCAGAAACACCAATAAGAGAGCCGGAAACAGAGGTGACAAGCAGACCAATCGAAGAGATTAACAAGTCAACATGGTGCATCAGGCTAGGCAGTTAAGCACAGACAAAAATGTAGGTGATAATAAACATGGAATCAAAATGAGTCCAAAAGTTCTGAGAAACAAAAATCAGAGCCCATGACTAAGAAATATACATTTGTAAACAAGAGACTAGGGCTGAAAGGATTTCTTAAGAAACTCGAGTAACTAACAAAAAAATAATTGTTTAATCCATACAACCATATACAGCGCACTTTTTCGCAAGGATGACTTTTAATGTTACAAAGCGCGCTTACAGTGTTGCCAGGTGACGCGAAGAAGACAGGATCTGATGGCGCGGATTGCAAAATAGAGAAAGAGAGAGAAAATAAGGAGTGGCAAACAGAAGAGATGGACCAAAGAAAACCATACAAAATGTCCAAAGTCTATTGTAAAATCTAACTAGCCAAGGGACCCGTTTTTGAGCGTTAACCTGAAGAAAGACGTGGATGAAGTTAGCTTCTTATGTGAATTCTGTCGTTCCACCTTAAATAATGCAGCCGTTACAGGCACCAGAATATAACTTCTGCACCATTTAAGGTGGAACAGGAAATGTGAATAAGAATTTCCAGCAAACTGATAGACTTCTAGCCCAACATGACATCAGTGTTTTAATCTACACGTCCAGTCCACAGATTGGAGTGACACAAAGTAACGCTAACATTTCGCTTAAATCAGTGTGATTTTGAGTTTAGATGAAGGCTAGTAAAGCGTGTATGGTTTTGTTTAAATGTAATAGCTAGTTTAGAAGGTAAGTCAGTGTTATGGCGAGTTATGTCCGTAAATGATCTAAGCTTTGCTTAAGAACATAACCACAGAAAATAAAAGCCTGAGCTTCATTCAAATTATCGTTTTGATAATAGTCACAAACAAACACACCCTCACAAGAACATGCAACCCTCACACACACATTTCCCTCACAGTGATGCATAAAATACAGAGCAAACTAAATATCAGCTGGTGTTTGTAGCAATTGGAGCCTAAAATGCAACAAATCTAGTACAGCGAGAATATTCCGTTTAGTTTGTTTGCGGTAAGCGGGTCAGCAAGTGTAGGACAAGCTTCAGTGTAGTAAATAAGTGTACAGTAGCCAATCTTGTGAACTTATGATATATAGGTCTAGTAATACATTTCAATAATAGTAATTATCAAAATGTTTTCTTTAAAACCTTACTATATACAAGTTAAGCAATAAAATGTTAAGACACCTGTCTTATTTTATCTTATATTTTTACTATTTCTCTTAAATACAGGTAATTTGGTAAATTTCTACTCTATCTGCTAAAATTAACTGTTATTTCTATTAGTAAATTGATCTCTGCATGAATAGAGTTTGTAACAACTGGTTCAATACTTTCATATTATTTACATTATATCATATTAATACATTATTTACATTAAGGTCCTTAAGAGAAGCTGGCTGTCTCTGGAGTAATGTGGTGGCTTATTTTGAAGCAAAACATTTTTAGCATAGAATAATGGTTCATTTTGACCATGACTGCTTTGACTAGTGTTTCTCAACTCTGGTTCTGGAGCCCTCCACTTACACGTGTTTTCCATGTACTTATCATACCTGATCCAACAAATTAGCTCATTATTGAGTTAAAGTGGCAGGGAGGCACTAAAATTTGCAGGGTTATTATTGATAAGATGTGATGAGCAGGATTCTACAGGGTCTAACATTTCAATTTATTATTTAATATTATGGATGTAATCCTCTCTCTAGTTGTTACATTGTGTTCGAGTAGTGGTTTGTTTATTTGTTTATTTTATTTGGATCCCCAGTAGATCTTATAATGATTGCAGCTGTTTCTCCAGGGCTAGCTCTGTGTACTTAGTCACTGGATTCATAGTCACACTCCAACCATGATGGGTCAGTATGGTCAATGTTAGATCTTTTCCCTAGAACATATATTTGCAAAAACAAGTCAGATAACATGTAAATAATAACTGTTTGATCCTTACATCGTTTGATGTAACTGTTCACATTGTAAAAAGAGGCATGTGTGTTGGTAAAACGGGGAATTCAGATTTTTCTACATTTCTCTGTAATTAAATGGTCACGAAAGTCATTTAGAGGGTGTGATAAGAAAAACACATCTAAAAAAAAAATGCCCGTAAAAGCTCTCGTACAGAAAATGATAACATGAAATGGTTATGAATATGCTGTTTTGTGGTGGGTTTTAATAAAAAACATTTTATATTTTATTCCTGGCAGTGTGTTAGGACCATCAGTATTTATTAAATTTATTAGACATTGCATATTAAGCCTTGGAAGGTTCATTGGTTTAGGATAGTAAAAAAATAGCTCATCGACCCAATTAAATCTCTATAAAAATGTGTAAAATCTATGCTAAACAATTTGTCAAATTTGTTCAAGTGAATTAATTTATTTCACGTTGTGTTGGTCTGCAGAAGAGCATGTAAATGTAAATGTTCCGTTACGGGTCTTCTGATGGTCAAATTCTGCTAGGCTTTGGGAGTCACAGAGCCATCTTCTGTTGTTGGCTGTCAGGAGTCTCAGTGTCCAAGAGGTCCTGTACCATGTGCATTATTACTCCAATATGATTTAACACAGTGGGCAGATACCAACCTAATTGGCTTTCAAACCACAGTGATTATTATTGAAAACACTTCTGGATAGTAAGGGCAAAAAAATGGGATTTTTATTGTAGCCCATTTTTGCTCAGTGTAAAGAGGCCGGTTGTTCCAGGCAGCAGAGAAGGCCACCTTGGAGCCAAAAAGTGTGCCGAAAAGAGGTGGCAGCTGTTAGCTGGGCGAATGATCCCTCTTCCTCTAAACTGTGGACCACGTTATAGTAGATGCTGGTGACAAACACCCCCAGGTCTTATTACAGACATGCTATTCTGTAAAATGCACACTCAAGATAAGCTGCGGTTGTTAGTATTGGAGTAAGGCTGACATTTTCTGAAATTAATTCTTTACATTTGTTTCATGAACAAAAACTCAAATTTACTGAATTCTAACAAATCTTGATGTTGATTTGCATGTTGGTTCTAACCCTAGTAACACATACAGATATTCTAAAGTTCTGTTTCTAGAGTGCAGTTTCTGTCTCTATCCTAAATCTAAGCCAGCCAAACAGTAACTCACAGCTATAATTATTTTATATGGACTTAAGACAAATATCAAAACTATCACAATTATCCTGAATAAATCCAAAACCGCAGATCAGAGTAAAAAACAAGAAAATGTAGCTTCTTTGTCCCAGTACTGTGCTGTGTCACCTGCCCAGGCAACATAAACAAAAAGGCTTGTGCATGAGCAATAAAGGTAACGTGTGATCAGCTGCTGTTGTAGTACTTTTGTACATTTACTTTACATATACCTAAACAGTGTTATATAAAGAAAACGTAATATATATAAAAAATGTGTTAGTGGATCTTATTGGGCTTTCTGTAGGATTCAGTGAGAATGAAGGAGATTCGTAGGGAGAGGGAGAGTCAGCTAGAGAGGGGTAAGTCAGTGTGTGAGATTCAGTGAGAGAGGGCTGTCATGCACATTAGTTGGACTATTAACACCTTAAGACCAGATAGTTGTCAGAGAAGGAGGAAGAGCAGATTGCTCTTTTATCCCTTTTTTTCTTTTTTTTTTTCAATTTTTCTAGATGTTTAGTATAAGCCCAAGTAACTACACAAAAATCTATTTGTTTATATAGATCAGGTGTGTTGGAAGCATGGGAACGCTCCAAGATCAGGCTAGGGCTATGGCTAAGAACAGTGGCTGTAAAACATCTGTTTACAACTGCAGTACTTACTGGAGACACATTTTTCTGCATAGTTTGAGATATTCTTTGCCTCCAGCATACCTGAATAAAGAGGAGGTTTATCAGGGAAAAGTTGAAATTATGCATTGCAGTGGATGTTCATGACTACAGGAGAAAACACTGTTCTATCCATATGTTACATGTAGAAAATGACTGATGTAAATCAAATGAACTAGCCTTTGTTAAGTGGCTTTAAACATGACAAATCCATAATTAAAAGGAAAATAAGGCTGTAGTGACAGTGTTTCTCTACTTTTCAGCACAGTTAAATTTTTCTGTTGATTTTATTGTGGTTTGAAGATAATTCGGTGTTACTTCACATGTATTATGAAGTTAATGTTGTTATTATTGAAATCTAATATACTACCTGTACTTTCAATGCTGGTAGCATTTTATGAAAACATTTAAACTACCAAAATCATTTAACATGCTTTGGAACCAAATATTCTAGCAATACTGACTGCTCAGGGCTCTGTCATTTACCATAGCTCATTGCGGTAGTTGATAAAAAAACATTAGCTAGCTAACACTGTCAAAACAGTACCAAGCTAACAGGCTACCTAACGTAAACATGTATGTCTCTATGATAAACTATGGAATAGAATAGAAACCCGGCATTGTCTTGCTCAAATAACCATTGACCGTATCCACTCGGACTTCCTGGGAAAATACGTTGTCTTGATGACAGCATATGTCTCTCTGAAATCCCAATACATGCTTTTATGTCAATGCAATGTATGGTGTACATACATATGACAGTTCTCCCAAGCCTATGTGGCTATATTTAAAGTAGTAGCTCAGTGTGGCATCTGAGGGCTTGAGGGCCACACAAATTAAGCAGGCCTTTCTAGCCTTCCCCTGCACATACTGAGATTTCTCCAGATTCCTTGAATCTGTTCACAATATTTTGTGGGTTAGATGGTGAAATGCCTAAATTATTATTTTTTTTGTAAACCTCTAAATTGTTATCAATTGTTATTTTGCCTTTGTACCAACTTTTGTATAGGACGTTGATTATCCAAACTATTACTTTTCGAAGAAATGGCAGTTACATTATGTTATCCCATCAGTAAAACTGATCATTCTGTTTCTCCTTTGTCTGTTTTAGCCCCTACAGAATCTCCATTGCGGCCCAGTTTAGGTAAGAATATGCATCCTCTGACTGAAATGCCTTTTTTTCTCATTAAGTAATTACTTTACCTGCACCTTGATTTTATTCCATGCTGCACAGCTGAGGTACATGGAAACCATGCAGTACTTCGTGATGATTTTGACTCTAACCTGCAAGGAGAGCTGGATCTCAACATCTGGTGGGTATGCAGACTGTAAACCTGCATTTATGTGCACATTACTTGCAATTATGTGTGTCAGTGTTATAGTAATTTTATGCCTTTGTTAATCTCAGGTCAGACTGCAGTAACTGTGAGGTGGGGGTGCAATGTGGTGTGCTGTTACATGGCAAAGCAGTTACTTTCTGTGAACCCTTGGGACAGAGAGAACTGGTATTTCTATTCTTTACCACAAACACACACATTTAACGTAGTTGATTTTATGTACTAATATGTTGTTTGGCTAAAATTGGATAAGTACACATGTTCACGCACAGAGAGTTGTTCTTGTATTTTCTTTTTTCTTTTTTTTTTTTACATACACATACCAGCATTTTGAAATGGGTAAATTACTGATAACTTTCAATCAACGATATTCTGTCTGTTCTCTGCCCAGACCACAGTGACTCTGAACACAACCACTGGCTCGGTACTGCAGTTTGCCTTAGGTGAGTAATACCAGACTCGTTTATATCTTTAGCAACAGCTGTGGCTTGCAGTCGAGATCTTGGTCGCTGAAGCAGTGAGGACTGTCTAAACGAATGTAGATTCATAGCTGCTTTACATGCAAACCTGAAACACATTAATATCAATATATTAAGCTGGGTAACTTTGAAGTAAACCTATTAGCCATTTTTGTGTTTCCCTTTTCCTGTAGTTTGTCATATAGCTATTTGTTAATGTAAATGGCTGGCAAGGTTACACAGCCTATAGTACATGCCAGAGGAAGAAACTAACTCACTGAAACCAGTTTCTCAGTTGCTTAAGACACCTTGTTGCACCTTGATCCAGCCCTTTTCCTTTATTGCAATATGATGTAATTTTGTAACACAATTATTATTACTGGAAACTGCATAGGGGCGGTACCACTCTTGCAATTGACCAGTCAGAACAGACTGGGCAAGCTGAAGCAATCACACTGGGTTCATCCAAAGCGGGGAATTAAAGACCGAGATACAAGACAGTGTATCTGAAACAGATACAAGACAGTGTGTAGATGTATAGAGGGTGGACAGATGTACAGCATGAGATAAAAGCATTTTCACTAATGCATGTGAATCTAAAAAATCATATAATAAACACAGTCAATAAGTCAAGACGTTTGTTGTCCATGTTATTGCTTAGTAGTTGCATTTCCACAAATACACAGCAATGTCTTTGTGTATTTGCTTTAAATTATGCCAGTAAGCTAAATAAACTTGTTAAAAAATGATAAATTACGTAGGCAGACCTTCTTTGCATTTTTTTAACTATAACTTTGACTACACTATCCTGACCTATTTTCTAATACTACTACCTTGTTCAAACTCTGGGAGGCAGGAGCATAGGGGCATGCCGTAAAAGATTATTGTAAGAGAGTTAGAAGCATATCGACTTATGCTAGACTTGCGTTCAGGTTTGCAAAAACCGCAAGAAAATTGAAATGAGTCAAATTTAAATGTGGTCATTTAAAAAAATTAGTACTGTCTCAAGTAATGTTAACATTTTTGAGATGGCACCTTAAAGCAGTGAATCAGTGGTAAGTGATGTTTACTTTTCTTTGTCTATTTTGTGCTTAATTGTCATACCACATGTATCTTGGAGGTCAAGGCTGAAGTTCTTTCTATTTAACAGTCTCTGATTTGGATTTTCAGCTGCACCTTAAATGAGGCATCAGCTATATTTTTTATAGTTTTATATTCTCTATAACGTCCGCTTATCAGTTCTGATTCTTCACCAGTTCCCTTCTGGTGATACATTTTGTGTGTGAGACAAAAAGTAGGCCTGCACAGGTGTTATTATTGTTAAATCTGAACACAGTGTAGAATTTAACTTTGTTAAACTGATCCAAATAATCAGCTCGGTAAAAACCTATTGGTGAGTTAAAATGGCTTTGTTAAAGCAGGAACTTTGTGTTGGGCTGTTGGCGTCCAGGACCGGGGTTGAAAAATACAATAGGCTATAATAGGCAACATCCAGAGCTTGCTTAGTCTGTGTCTTCCTTAGGCTATGCATTAGCACACACATAACTCACACATAAATCTATGAAAGGAATTAAATATAGACAAACAATTGCGATGGATCAGACAATTTGGGGCTTGTACTTAACTGGAACTGGTATTCACTTTTCATTCCCAATAATGCTGACATGTAGTATGTCAAAAAATGTTTGGTGGCATTTAAAGTGCTCAAATACTTTAGGCTACAGCTGTATAATGACTGTGATACAATAAGCAGTGCAGGTAAAAGGTACTTAAGGTGTATATATTATTGCAATGTCCTATTATTAACTTGTTCGAATGAATGCAAGAGACTTTAAATCTTGTAAATAGGACTGTGCGTAAAGATGCATAGTTGTGTTGTTTGTTCTTTGTTGTTCTGGGCTGGTTTGGTTGGTGGGATAAAAGTGCTGCGTATGTGCATGTTGATGATCTGCTATTTCAGCCAATCAGTCGGGCTAAGTGCTAAATTAAAGAGCATTGGAAGACAGTGTAAGGGACAGCAGTCATTAAGGACCAGCCACCATAAGGATTGATACTGCAAGCTGCAAGGAGGTCTGCTTCGCTGTGGAGGAGGACGCAGCACTTAGTCTCTCTGCTTCAGAGTTTCAGGGAAGAAGGATGTGCCCAAAGTATGTGTGTTTTCTGGGACAGTGGACATTCTGAAAATCCCTTTTGTGGCTGTTGACACCCTGCTGGTGTGCTTAATTATGAGTATTAATTTAAAGTTCTTGTGGTACCTGCTTTGCCAAGATGTTGCAGTATAAAAGAACCATGGTAGAGGTTCCCCTTTCATTTATTATGACAAAGAATTGTGTTTAAACAAAAATTTTACAAATATCGTACATCAAATTAGTTATTTATTGAAGCAATTTTTTTAAAATTTAAAAGCGAAGTATCTAGTTTGCTTAAATGATTAACAAACGGGTGAGCACAGTGCACAATTTTCAGTGCACCATTGGATTTCAATATCAAATCATCTATTAACAATTCATCAATTCAAAGTCAAGACAGTGCTGCAAACCAGGAGTGTGGTGCTGGTTAGCGTTAGCTATTAGCATATGCAACAGAACATGTTGGATTCTGGCTAACTAAAGCTACAACACAAGTTTAGATCATGATAACTCAATTCAAGTCAAGCATCTGGCCCTTAAGGGACAGAAAGGTGAAATTAAAGCTTAATTGGCTAACTTAACATTGACTTAGAGAGCAGGAACCTGTTCTGTGGTCTTTGGGATTGTAGTGTTTTAGTTAGGAGGCCAAACATGCCACCCAGCACAGGCTTTGTTCCTAATGTTAAAAAAAACACCTGTAGAGGATATCTGAAAGTTATTTAAATTGGCTTTTAAATGTCCAGATCTTAGCTAACATTTTTGCAGTAATGTGGTTTTGTAGTGCGGTAAAGTGCTTTTCTAAATGAGGCACAAAACAGGACAGCCAATCAGAGCAGAGCTTATTTATATTGGTTTAGTCTTGACCATGAAATGACCATGTGAAATGAATTGTGGTGAATTGTGATACACAAAAATGTTATGAGTTTGAATATGGGTCCTTTAAAACTGCAATAAAGAATGAATGAATATTCCTTTCTCTAATTTTTAGGTGGGGCTGTTGTTATGTAATTAGCTTAGCAGCAATTTAGTGTTAGTTTACCACATGTTTGGCTAAATGGGTAGCTTTAGGGTGTAAAATGTTTTAATGGGTGAGTGTTAAATTAAACCTGATTGTGCTTTTAAAACAAGCTCCAGTTTACCTGATCCACCACTAGACTTCACATTAGCCAAAACCTGTATTAACAGAGCTTTCAGATTTATCAGTAAATACTTTAATTTTTTTTAAAAATATTTTTTAAATATTTAGAAAAAAAATCAACAATCAAAACATTCAAACTTTTTCCATGTTTTCATTTGAAAGTATAGTATACTAAAAAAAAATTTCCTCAATTTCTGGGCTAACCTAACCTAGCAATGTAAACACAAAGTCTTCATGTCACTTTGCTTAACTGTGTACATCCCTGTCTTATATTTCATAATTTCAAACATGTCAGCTAAAATTGTGTTGGCACTCACTCAAAGAAGTACCCATGGTGCCTTATCAGACACTGAACAAGGCGACTCTTAGCCCTATTACCTACTGACACTTTTCCAAAACGCCCACTTCACCCAGAGCTACTATTCAGCAGAAGTCAGAAAGTGCACTGCTACGTTGAACTGTCTTTCTACATCCTACAGTAGCTCTGTTTGCCTCACCATCACTGTTGTTTATGCAGTACTCCACAATTTGACTATTAACTTGGGCACGCTCTGTGTTCTACACTCACACTGAGCTGCAGAGATGTTTAGCTGTAACACTGCACACTGAACCCATACTGAAGACACTGTGGACATTGCATTCTGCTTAACTTTGCAAATAATTTTGAATTGTTCACACTGACTAGTTTTGTTTTTCCTTCCTTCAGTGAGGAGTAAAGAATTAATTATTTCTGACATAAAATTCTCAATTTGAGTCAGAAATAATCGTAGCCTAAATGCAAGTTATCTGATCAACACATTCTGAAAAACCCTAAATAAGATTACTATCTTTAACGCTTCTTATAATTGATTGTAATACCTTAGTGTCTGTCTAATATAGCACTTAATTAAAACTGTGTCAATTTCTTAAATCGTCAATGACATGTATAAAAACCTTAGATAAAAAAAAAACACTTGACAGCCTTGATCAGATGTTTATGTCGCTCTAACTTAAAAATAAGTACAATAAATTACAAACCCATATTTTAAAACTCGTACTCTATATCTAATATCTTGTTCTTCCTTGCTTGTACACCAATGCATATTTAGGGATCCTACAAAAATGAATTTGTAATAGTGGCTGCATAGGCAGTGAATGTGGATTGGGTTTATTGTTCCTCCTTGATAGCCCCTCACTTTAGATGAATTACCCCTCAGTATCCTAGTAGTGTCTGTCTTGTTGTCTGTCTCAGTCTCTATTTGTGACTTTGTTTTTTCTACACCTATAACTATGAGGATCTTTCTTTAAAAAACCTTCATAATGCCACTGTAACAACAAAGAACCACATCATTCCCATCATGCACTGTAAGCCACACAGCTTTATTAAACTGATCATTTATTTCTATAGCATGACACTGCTTGGCCATCAATCATGCATTACTTGGAAAGTGAATCAAGGGTTCAGTCCTTGGGGTACGAGTGGATCATAGCCAACCTATGTGAGGAAATGAAAATGATGGGAGGAAAAATAGCTGACACATAATTTTAATATTTTGCTGCAAGCTACCTCTCTAGGGCTTAGCTTGATGGTAATGCGCATAGCTGTCCAATCATGAAGTATGAGTATGCTAATACTGTTCTTTGTCCAAATGTGTGTGTGTGTGTGTGTGTATGTGCTCTCTTGTTTAGGCTCTGGATTTTGTCGCTTCAGTTATTCGGATCCCAGAATACTTGTCTCTTATAGTCTAAACAGCTCGGACGAGTGGATCACCTTGGATATAATCAGGTCTCTTTCTTTTTATTACTCATTTAGCTTTACACACTACTTTAGACTTTTATCGCCTTTCAATTAGTCTCTCTGTTGCAAATACTCATCCCACTTTGAATTTTAATTTCTGGTGCTATGCAATTTTACATTTAAAAAAATCCCACCATTGCTTGGATTGCTATTTTTGACCTGTGAATTATACACAGTAAATATGAGATTTTAGTTTTAAATGTAGACACATCAAAATGTGATGTTGTCACCCTGTCTTCCTCTATGTTGTGATTGTAAAACTCAAGATTCAAGAGTAGTCCATTCAGCCTTGGCACTGTCTTCCTCGCTCTGTATCTGTTTCACCCTCTTTCAATTTCATTTAAATTTCTTTCTCTTCTTCTTTTTCAGAGCACCCACTAATAGCACCACAGTTGTACATCTTTTGCCAATGCCACCAGGCAGTAGGGGGGATGCTGTGCGACTGCGATGGTCTCAGGATGCTGCACTGGGGCCTGATGGCTATGAGTCTTGCTGGGGACTGGACAATATATTGCTAGTCAATATGGCCCACAAGCCCACCCTGCTGGAAGACAACCTAGATCCTCTTGATACTGCCAACTGGTTGTTTTTCCCTGCTGCTACTGTAAAGGTAACATAGAATGTTTTGTTTCAGAGTCATTGTTCTTTTTCAGAGACACTGTAACATTCACACAAGCAAAAACCCAATCATGCATTAGTTGTCTTGCTTTCCTTCCAGTGTGCATGCAAAATGCCTAAATGAAAGTTAAGATAATCAATTTCCAAAACTTGGAAACCATCATTAAAAGATATAGAGGAAGATATAGATTATTCATAATAATCACACAAGAGCTCCCAAGAACACATTGCTGAGGAAACAGTTCAAAAGAAAGTACAATAATATTTGTTATACATTATGAATTGTTACCATAATGATCGCTCTATATAATTCATAACATGTTATATTGTCAGTCCCAGCTTGCAATTTTACATTAAGACAAACAACCCACCTACTCATTGAGTGAGGGGAAAGTTAGCATAGTGTTGTCCTTGTTATTTGCATAATTTGTAACATTAACTGCTAGAAAACTTCACTTTGTAAGCAACCTTTGTTTGACTATCATCAATAGAGTGATACTAGTTTCTGCTAGCATTCGAGTGCCAAGCTATCAGTGTTGTACATTGACTTTTTTATGTTGGGTTAAATACTATTGATGGCTCCACTAGTTAAAACGTTTAAGATTTAAAGGTTCTGAAAGATGCTTTACTTAGTTTGTTGGAGTTTCTCAGTTGCACATTCTTTTTTGGAGACTTACTTTTAGGTTTTTAGGTCTTTAAGAAAATCTGATAGGTTTTCAGTTTTGCTTTGAACATTTTAATAATTATTGTTTTTTTAAGTACAATTAGCATGTCTGTAAGGTTTAGTCATGGCAGCAAATATATTTCACATAATTGCAAATATAAAGAAAAATATAGAAATAGTTTGTATATTGTAGACCTAGACTGCTTTTTAAAAAAACACAGTTATATGGTTAATTTATTTTATTCCAGAAAAGCAGTATTTTTAAGTACTCCAATATCTTTTTTATGTTGCACAATTAAAGCATGGCTTATAGGTTCCCCCCGTATTACACAGGCACTTGCAAATTGCTTATTAATTATTTCAGATCTGTTCATCCATCAATCCACATTCCACTGACTCTCACTTTTTTTTTTGTACCAGCATGCCTGTCAGTCAGAGGGAAACTCTCTGTATTTCCATGGCGGAGAGGGAGTGGGGCATAGCTTTGCTTCTACTCGGGACATTGATCTCCACCGGGAAGAAGGACAGAGCTACTGGGAAGAGAACTTTGAAAATCCACCAAGTGGGTGAGTAACATGTTCATTTTATGGAAAATTTACGCATCACATGTAAAGTAATTTCTTTATATGGTATAGCATTCATTGTCTGTGGTGAGTGTGATTTTTAATATTGTGTTACTACAAAATCTAACCAATAAGTTTGAAACTATACTGACTGTTTCTTTAAGTGTACACTTCTTAATACATTGAATTTATAATTACAATTAATACAGAAAACCAGATGATTTTAAAGGGTTCACTTACTTTTTCTTGGAACTGTATATAAAATTACTTAATGAAAAATTTAATTCCAACCAAATACTCCTTTAGCTGGGACATTGAGGGGGCAGTGTATGGCACTCAGTGCGGAGAAATTGAGTCTGGCTCGGCACTAGTGTTCCTTGGGGATGGAATGAGAAAGGTCTGCACTCCCTACTTGGACACAACCCCTTATGGCAACCTGCGCTTCTATTTTACCATGGGTATGAGTTTCTGTATATATTTTTACATATAATTCTAAATATATGTGATACATACAATGTCCCTGTTGATACATATTTAACATGGGATTCCTTGTTTGTATTTGGTGTGTGTGCATATGGCTGTGAGTTAGGTGGTGATGAGTGCGACCCAGGAGAGACACATGAAAA